>JAJGRW010000050.1:2487992-2754555 GCA_025461045.1 Carex parvula | reverse complement strand
AATTTTCAAAATGAAAAAAAATATATATATATAGAGAGAGAGATGGGTTATTGTACTTCGCGAAGTAAAACCCCCCGTTTACTTCGGGCCATATTTTTCATTTTAAAAATTCAAACAACCGATCCGAACCGTTCAACATGTTCTAAATATTGAAATGTGCTTGGAGACTAAATTTTACATTTTTTTGAATTTTTTTTTACTATTTATTAAGCCATTTTGAAAATCGCTGATCCGGTAGTCCAGAAAATTTTACTGTTTTTTACTGTTTACAGTGGATCAGCGATTTTCAAAGTGGCTTAATAAATAGTAAAAAAATTCCAAAAAATGTAAAATTTAGTCTCCAAGCACATTTCAATATTTAGAACATGTTGAACGGTTCGGATCGGTTGTTTGGATTTTCAAAATAAAAAATATGGCCCGAAGTAAACGGAGGGTTTACTTCGCAAAGTACAATAGCCCATCTCTCTATATCAATGGTTTAAATAGCGATTATAGCGGTATAGCGGGACGGTTAAAAAAAATAAACCATTGCACTAAGTAGCTAGCTATAGCGTCGATAGCTAGCTATATATCGCCCATAGCGCCATAGCTTTTAGGGTCCAAAACAGCTATAGCGTAGCTATAGCTAGCTATTTAGAAGCATGCTCTATATATACAGAGAGAGAGAGAGAGAGAGAACTGGGCTATGGTGAGTTGTGAAGTAAGAGGTAATTTTTACTTTAAGCTCGTATTTTCATTTTGAAAATTCAAACAACCGATCTGAACCGCTCAACATGTTCTCTATATTGAATGTGCTTGGAGACTAAATTTTACATTTTTTGAAATTTTTTTACTATTTATCAAGCCACTTTGAAAATCTCTGATCCAGTGGTCCAGAAATTTTTACTGTTTTTTACTTTCAGAATCGATCAACGATTTTCAAAGTGGCTTAATAAATAGTAAAAAAATTCCAAAAATTGTAAAATTTAGTCTCCAAGCACATTTCAATATAGAGAACATGTTGAGCGGTTCGGATCGGTTGTTTGAATTTTCAAAATGAAAATATGAGCGTGAAGTAAAAATGACTTTTACTTAACAACTCACCATAGCCCAGCTCTCTCTCTCTCTCTCTCTCTCTCTCTCTCTCTCTATATATATATATATATATATATATATATATATTATGGAGATGATAATAATACTATAAGTTTTTCATGGGTCATATATATTTATTTGATGTTACTATTTATTTGTTTATTCGATCCATACCTATACTTAATAAACCGATATGGATAATTTTTTTTTTTTCTTAGCTTATTAGGTACAAGTAAAGATAAAGGTTTTTTTGTTAACATAAAATGTAAGAATATGAAAATACTTCCTTCCAACCGTTTCGTACCCGTTGACATGAACTTGGAAATTGTGTCTATTAACATTTCCTTGGTTTGAGCCCAAAAAAACAAAAATATTAGCAAAAGGGGTGATATTTTGAACAGTTAACTTACAAAATTGAGTACTGATAGTATTTTTTTTCTTCATTGTATCGGTTTTGCTCTCATTTAATACTATTCGTTTTTACTTTATTTAAAACATTATTATACAATGTACTTTAAAGAAAACATACAGTCAACAAAACAGCTAGCCTGGTTGTTTTTTTTTATAGAAACCACAATTTTGAAATGCAAATTTTTGCGGCTTTCACTTATGTGAATATGCGGTTGCAATCTATATAATTATTTCTCCGATTATCATCATTTTTTGTGAACATGCACATCAAATTAAATAAATTCAAAATCACAGGTCGCTTCTAAATACAATAATTGTTGCTTTAGTTTTTTCAATATAAAAACTTAGGCCGCTTAGATGTTAAAAATCATGAAAATTTAAAATATGTGAGGCTGGCAGTGTAATAAAGTGTAAATTAAAAGTTGGAAAACGCAGAATGACAAAAAAGGAAACAATGGGAAACGAAAAATAAAAATAAAAAGTAAAAATGTCACAAAACAAATATAGTAAGAGTACGTGGTGCAGATGAACCAATGACGTTTAAATAATTTTACATGTAAACCAACAACGAAAAAACTGATAATACTACAACCCAATTTTGAATTGTATGAGCAAAATATTCAATTATCACATAAAATAATCAGGGCTATGTCAAGATACATACCCGTCTTTTGATTCTTTTGGTTAGTAAAAAGCATAACAAACTGATAAAAAAAATTCCGAATCCACATATTAAATGATTTACTTGCTTAATTTATATAATGATGAATTGATTACCACGTAACAGTAGCAGATATATAAATGACTTTTATTAGGGGAAAAATTGGAAAAAAAAAAGAGGAAAAAAAGTTTCTCTAAGCACTGAAAATTAAAATCCAGCACTCAAAATAGTACATTTCTTATTGAGAGGATAGATAAAATTTTTATTACATGTATTTGCCCTTATTTAAAGTATTTTATTTTACTAATTAAAATCGAATGCACTTTAACGGAAAGTAGTCAATGTAAATTTTATGGTAGGTACTAATTAAGAAATTAATTTTTTTGTTCTTATAATTGTCTATACTATTTGATATATTTTTCATAAAATTTCAATTTTCATTTGATTGCTATATTGATAATTTTCTTACAAAATGCATAACCTTTTTCTAAGAAAAAAAAAGTAGCTAGCTTCAAAATCAAAATTGAGCGAAAAAATAAGCTATTATGACATAATGGTTTGAAAATCTTATAATTTCATTTTTCAAATAGCATGATAGAATTAACGACGACAATTCTATCTATTAATCATGTAATTATGCAAAACAATACACACTCGTGCTCCCCATGCATGTGTGTTCGTTCATATTGGGAATCCATTTGTACAGAGCTCATTTTGGTGCGTACAGCGTTTGAATTTTCGATGGACCAAAAGGCCCCTGCCCAGCTTGATCTCCTTGGTGCGCATAGGTCCCAGCTTGATCCCCTGCCTTCGCTGTAGGGGTATTTTGGTCCGTAAAAAATTCAGACGCTGTACGCACAGAATTTTACGCTGTAAAAATGGGTTCCCTTCATATTGCTCCAACAAACGCGATGCGACACGTAAACCTGACGCGGTTTCCCTCTTCAGATCAAGTGTGTTCATATTATGTAGAGATTGGTACTGAAGTGTTTGTTAAGTTTGTTAAGTCTTGCAACATGAAAAACTACAAAGTTAGAACCTCAAGCTTTTCCCTTTATGGTGTCCGCAAAGAAACTGATAATAATTAGAGCCTGTTCGGCAACTCCACTGTTGTCGTGGGAAAAAAAAATTGACTTTGAGTGAATTTTTTTTTCCCACAGCAACAGTAAAATTTAGTTCAACTTTTTTTTGATTCCACACCCACACTCATTCCCTCAAGGCCACCGAACAGGTCCTTACAGAATTTTGCGTAGAAAATGATAGTGATTAGACCCCAAGCTTTTTTCGCAGAAGCCCTTGTAAATGACAATAATTATAGCATTTTTAGCAAATTAGTATGTCTGTATTTTGAACGTGTATATCTCCCATTACCTACATCGGTTTGAATTTTTTTTCTTCCTATACTCTTCTGAACAAAATGAGTTCAATATTAAATATACTTTGAAATTTGTTTGATAGCCGTTTTTTTCTCTTGGGGGTTTTTGACGAAGAAATGTAGAGGTTTTTTTTTTCTATACTAATTGGGCCAAAAACTATACAATTTGATCATATGATAGGGAATCAAAAAATAAAATCAAAGTTGATTTAATTAATATTAATCATGACACAACAAATAATGTAGTTATACACATCTGTTAGAAACTTCAAAATAATTAAAGTTATTTGCATTTGGTTGATAAGAAAAAACAATTATGCTCATAGGTCCGTTCCTTAACTATGTTCTCTAGATTGCACAAATTGACCATAAACAATGAACACCATGTCAGTCAAACTATATTCTCTAGATTGCACAAAGGGAAACTTTTGTCCTTAGAAAAAAAAAAAACCAAAGATAACAGATACACTAGGGTTGTCTAGTTTTGCATCAACTAAGCCACCTCACCATCTAAATTTAAAACCATCAAGCACAATGCAAGCAATACCAAGATCCCCTCCTACAACTAAAAAGGAAAAAAAATACTACATTTTGCTTACAATGCTCATTTTTGTTTTTGGTGGGAGGCTAGGATACAAATCCGAGCTACAGAAAGGTTATTATACGAATGTACAGAGATGGAGACCACAAAAATGTAACTATTTGTTTAACAATTTCAAGATCGGACATGCACGGATCTACCTGCGCCCTTCTTTATCCTTCGCTTCAGATTTTTTTACTATTATTTTCCTCTTTTCCTTTTATTTTTTTTTTATCCGTCCAACACCTAGAACTTCCGCTAAGATAGATCAGTTTCCTAGTTATTGTTGGTTTTTTTTTTACTTCATCTTGAAAGAGGCCTGAAGTCTCCTTCGTCTTTCTGTCTGTACGTCTGGTTATTCCTGAAAAAATTTATACCACATATTTTTCCTTTAAAAAATTCAAGAAAAAAACGGTGGCAATTCTGACCAAAAACAACATATCTACAACAAATTTGGTCATAATACAGTTGTTATCTAACAACTTCTGTCATGAGAAGTTTATTATTACTCTCATGGCTGCACCTGTATACTACTAAGGTGCTACTCACAAAATTAACAGCACGCTATCTCTTAAGCACTCTGATTAGTACCACAAAAAATAGAACTGCACAAATAAGGTCAAGTTGTAGAAAGATACCTCCTCCTATTTGGCGCCATATAAGGTCTGTTCCCAAGTGAAGGTTCCCCATTGCTTGATCTTCGCCCATCCGGTACAACAGCTGGCCCTGACGGCGGTGGTGGGGACCGCATGCCAACAGGGTAATTCGGACCATTCGTAGGAAGCACAACAGACCCAAGCGACCCAAACTCAACCTGCTGCTCCTGCGGGAATAGCGGCCTGCTATTCCCACCTCTATTGTTCATTACTGGACGTGGGACCCACCGTTCTTTAGGGGATTGGTAAGGGACGTGAAGGGGTGGTGGAGGTGGGGGTGGAGGTGGTTGATTTACCTGTGTGGATGGAGAATCAAGGATTGTTTCTTTAGCAGGTACCAGTTCAGGTATGGTATCCACTTGGTCTGGCCGTACCGAATTCCGGGATTTGCCTCTTGGATGTACCCGGTCTCGATATTGTTGCTGTTGTTGGTGCTGTTGTCTCTGATGCTGCCAAAATTAAGGAGAAAATATATAATGGACTCTAATTACTTTGTTAAGATAGTACTAACATACAAGGTTGCCTGTACTGTGATCAGGCTTGATTAAAAAATTGCTCCTGGATTTAATCATTAAAACTTTTCATGAAAGGAAGGAATTGCAGATACATTATGTAATCCCATTCTAATAATTTCTTTGACCAAATAGTCTTAATTCTTACTAGTGATACTTCGTATACACAAGTTGAGTCATATAAATTCCCCTAAACTTATTGCATGGACTTTCTACTTACCCTTGTGTTAATAAAAGGGGATTTTTAAAATAAAACCAAATTGAAATAGTGTTTTACTAGAAGAAAGGAGATAAAATAAATAATAAATTTCTTACCGACAATGGTAGATATGTACCAGTCCCCCTCGTCTTGGGTGGATCATCTGTGACATAATGACTGCCAGATGGTGAAACAATCTGTGGCAGGACATAATATCCAATGGGGCCTGCTGCCAAATGTGGTGGAGGCACAACACCATTCAGACCTGCATACCCATACATGCTTCTTCTCCCAAACCTGCCACCCATAAACGGCCTGTATGCAATGACCACAGGGCTGGGGTCCGGTCCCACAGGTTGACCCGGTAACATGAACGAGTCGGGCTGCCTGTTCTCAGAAAGATTAACTGCGAAGAAAAGATTCTTTACATTTATTTCATTGTTACCAGTTATATCAGCAAAACCATCAGGTTCTGAAGGTTCCTCCGAGGGAGATGCTGACCCGGCCTCTGACGAATCGGGCTCACACCCACTCGACCCGTTAATGTTCTCTTCAGGAACTAACTGTGGAGAAACATTAGGATAGTGTGGTGCAAGATGGTTGGGGTAGCCATTTGGTCTAAAATCTGGAAGGATATCATTAGGATAATGGATTTGCATCTGTGCAAGGGATGCCTCGATATCTGCATAGGGAGAAGGGGAGGCTTCTTCGGGAATGTCAGGACGGGGCCTACCAGTGGCATGGCGCTTGAGGGTATTGCGAAAGAAAGTGCTGACACCATCCGGGATTGAGTCAGCAGGGAGACTCATTATCTGGCCCAGCTTGCGGGCCCCAAAAACAAATGCACTGCGTATGCGGTAGAAGTTTCCTGATTTTAAAGAAGTTTAGAATTGTCAGAAGTTGGGCTAAATTGTTGGTTGCAAGTTGCAACTAACAGTTATCAGCGGATCGAAGTGGAATAAATGGGGAGCAATGTCCCCTATTTTTTTTTTTTTTAAATTATACAAGTACACGGAATTTTTTGTTTTAAAAAAGTTTATATTAAAACCTCACATATGTAAGATTTGTTTCACTGTGACCTCTACGGTTAAAATTTTATGTTTATAATATCATCATTTGGTATAATATTTGACTCCCATTCAATATCTGACTCCGCCCCAGGTTGTGATGAAATTGAATATAATTTAGCCATATGGAGTTGGATTGTTACTATGAAAAGTTCAATGTTGAAGCTTACATTTACGACTAAATATCTAGCTTACATTTAATTCGACTTAATTGGGACTAATTAGACCTTGATTGTGAACTTGATGTAAGAATCTCAAATGACAGAGGCCCAAATTGGGGAGTCTGTATCCTCTGAGATATCTCAAATTTTCAGTTAATTTAAAGCCAGGCCAAATTTTTTTCCAGTGCCTATTCAAAATGCACGGAGTCAGTACTATTGTGCTTTGAGATTCGTGCAGAAAAGATTTGAATGGTCCGGGTTTCCGACATATCAACTCAAAGTATATCTCAGGGGATGCAGATTCCAAATTGGGGGCTAGCTTGGACTTTGGAAGGATGCTATATCAAAGAGAGAACAATAGAAGACAATAAAAACTTACCTCTGCTGACACTGCGGCCGAGATTATTTGCTGGTTTCAACGGATCGACAATGTTTAGATTCTTGCGGAAGAAACCTCTGACATCATTAGGTTTATTTGGTATCTTTACCTGGTACTGTTCCAAACATCCATTCACAAAGTCTTCTTGTAATAGCAGGTCACTTGCAGGGACCTCTGGCGCTTCAGCTTTTATTTTAAAACAGTTATTAAAAAAAAGATTACAACAGTAAAAATAACCCTATTATTATAATATAACAGTAAATTCCTCAGTTTTACTTACCTATTATTTCAGGCAAGGATGCAAGAGTTATCGGTCCATGTATACTAATACCCTGAGTATCCCAGTCAAATTTACTATAGTAATCCAGAAAACGGTACAGAACCTACAAGAAGAAAATGAATGAGAAAAAAAAGGAACAGTGAATATGACTCGAGTTTTCTTGCTATAATTTCAATCATTACTAGGTGTGCAAAAGATCAATCAAAGATGAAAGAAATGTTCACCGCAAGGGGAGAGTCGAGGGTTTTGTGAAAAAGGTGGAATATATATATAATAAGTGTTTCCAAAGCATAAGTCGAGATCAGGCCATGGTGGGCCCCAAGGATTCGACTTTCGTAGTAACACCATGACTTTATTAGCATGATGCTACGCTTAAATAGGTGATCTTTTCCGATCAGAACATCCACCTACATAAAAGGAATCCAAAAATTAGAAGAGAAAACACCTCACTGAAAGGAAATAAGTGAGAAAGAAAGGGTGTAACAAACAGATATTATACCTCTTCAAGGAAGCACAGAGTCAAAAGGCCTCCAACTTGATTAAATGAAATATCAACCACGATATTTTGCACTAGACATTTCACAAGTTTCACCTGTTATTAGGGGAAAGAGGCAATTAAAAAAAAAAGTTTACAAATCCTGTTTCAAGTATCCCAAAACTACCTACATTATCGAGATATTGGAAAATAACCATTCATGATTGTAAAATATTCAAGAGGCATTTTTAGAAGCGCACAGGGATAAAAAGGCTCCAAAATAAGCTGACAAAAAGATACATTTCTCAATTTATTTGGCAACTTTTAAGTTGTATTTAAGTTTTGGCAACTTCATAATAGTCTACCATAATCTTGAATTCCTCCATGCCCAAACTCCTTTAAAAAAATTTGAAATTTCAATTGTTCTCACTGAACACTGGAGTTGAAATGAAAATAACTATGAAAATAGTATTAGGAAACAAACCTCAGCAAGGATGAGTTGCACGTCCTTGACCTCATACATAGCATGAGGGTTTCTCTCCTCCATTTCAAGAACATGCCATACATCTTCAGGCAACAAATGTTCTGTGTTCGGAGTTGCTAAAGCCGTCAGATCTATATCCCCATCAGGCAGATACGTTTTTAGAGGCACCGAACCAAATGGAGACACCTACAATAAAAAAAATGGTAAAAAAGTTAATGTTGGAGATACTTACCTATCTATAACTAAAGAAAATACATATTGGTGCACTGGTTGGTACTACTAAATGGAGATGCCGACCAAAGGCAAAATTAGAGAACAAATGAATACAAAAAAAAAATAAAAACAAAGAAAAACAGAATATACTCATGTTTTTTAGATTTCAGAACAGTATTAATCATTTAAGAAGTATTAAGTTGAAGTACATTTGATTTGAGTAAGTGCAAAGTACGAATGTAAAAATGAATAAGGATACAAGAAAATAACCCAAAATTCTGTACGTGCAATACTAGCGACCCTACAGATTACATGCAAACTAAAAGCACTCCAGTCGTTTTAATGATGAAATTATTGCCATGTCTTCAGACTAGAATTGACTGAAACAAAACATACTACATGCATTGAATTTCTTATTCATTTCCAATGACACGCAACTATTAAGGACCCTCTATTTTTAATCGAGAATGCCAAAACTTTTACTGTTTCCGTGCATTACTAACATAAATGTGCATGTCTACAATCCAGATTCACTTTTAATAATCCTCCTAACTGAGATAACTTTGCCGCCTGCAATGAATAACACCCCCCCCCCATCAACATTAAGTTCTCTTGTGCAAGGAACTACGCATCCAACAAAAATATCTCCAGTAAGGATCTTAACCTAACTATCATTTTTAAATATATCTTAACATATTCCAAACCCATTAATCCAACAATGCAATTTTCACACTGTATTCTTCTGAAGGATGGGTATGAATCATGCAGCAAATTCTTCTTCAAATTTTCAACACAAATAATCAACAAATTAAAAAAATAGCTTCAAACAGTCAAAATATTTACACAGTTATTTCAACATGCCCTACAGCAGATTAACATTATAAAAGTCGAAAGGTTTTAAATAGTTAATGGAACGACCAGCATCAGATTGGATTCACTTTCCTATTTATAAGTTAATATATGAACAATACCTTCCATAAACACCATATGCTACAGATATACTCATCCCAAGTTAAAATTGAAACTAATTGTTAGGTATATAAATAAATCAATGGTCTGACCTAACCCAAAAATCTACCAGTTTAAACTAAGGCTGTACTTTGCAATAAATAAATAAAACTAAGCACCTGTCAGTGTTGATACTAAAAATTAAGGAATTAAAAAAAATAATTACCACGGTTCCAATATATTTTGTGATAATGTGGTTCACATACTCAACCACAGCTTTTCTACTCTTCTCTGAAGCTTTAGTTGGGTGAACATGGCGTATGACCTCCTGCGCAGCCTCCTCAGCCCGCTGCCACGTGGCTTCATCAATGGTTGTCGGATCAGGATTCGGCCCATAATGGAGCAAGCCCTCTGGATTAGGCTGTGACAGGTGTCCGTTGGATTGGACCATCCATGGCTCAAGGTCTCCCATGGCGAGAAGAACTCGCACTAAAAGGACGCTAATTTGTTCAATCGAGAGATAAATTGGAACTGTGCAAAGGGGGAAAAAGAGAAAAAAAGATAATTTTTTCGAGGTGAGGCTCAGAAATGGGTTATGGCGATTTGGGTAATTGACGAAATGGGATTTTTAGTCGGAAATTCAATCTGGGTCGACAAAGAAACCACAAATCACGACATGGGTCGGCGGCGGATCGCTATATTATAAACACAAATTTTCTTTTCGGATTTGTCTCGTTTTCTCTGAGGCACGAGTCGATCCTGAATACCTGTCAGTACAGAGAGAGGGGAAGAAAAGACGGATTGGAAGGAAAGTGAGAAAGTGTAAAAGTGAGGCAAAGAGAGAAACAAGGTTTCTTCTCGTGTGTAAATTTTGTTGTTCTTTAATAAAAAACTTTTGAGAAATTTGTGAAATTTGTGCCTGTATCATGGACAATTTCATGTTGGGTTCACCTATTTTGGGCCTCTAGAGAATGATTGATTCTTGGTCTGGCCTCTCCTGTTCTCTTTTGCGTACACCTCTCACACGCGCGCGCCGACATGGCATTTTGCACACGTGGCACGCCATGCTTACATCATCGGCATCTAATAGATGAGTCCGTATCCCTCTCAGCCATCTGAGGCTATTGCATGAGAAATTAAGGGTCCAGATTAATTTTAGTTGGACCAAATTCAATCATGTGCCTATGAATTCAACTTGGATACATTTTTATTAATATCCAAAATTTGATAGAAATTAATTAATATACCCAGATCCGGCTGGGAAGTTATAAAAATACTCATACCGGCCATTTTTTGGCTGGTACCCAATTTAATTCATTACCGGGCAGAAAATAGCCGGTATCCAAATTTTTTTTTTTTTTAGGATGGGCATATCACAGTTGACTAGAAGAAAAAGTTCGGTTGAATTGAATCGTTGGTTGCAACTAAGAGTTGTGGTAAAATTGAATCCAGTTTAAGGTTATATAGAAGGAAAAAAAATGGAGTTGCATTATTATTATGAAAAGTTCAATGTTGAAGATTACATTGATGGCTAAATATCTACATATTGCATAATTAGACTTATTTGGAATTAATTAATTAGGCCTTGATTGTATACTTAATTTAAGAAGGCCCAATTGGGGTTAGCTTGGGCCAAATCGGAAAACTGGAAGGATGCTCCCTCATAGAGAGAACAATAGAAAACAATAAAAACTAACCTCTGCAGACGCGACCGAGATTATTTGTTGGTTTCAACGGATCGGCAATGTTTAAACTCTTGCGGTAGAAACCTCTGACATCAATAGGTCTATTCGGTATCTTAACCTGGTATCGTTCCAAACATCGATTCACAAAGTCTTCTTGTATTAGCAGGTCACTTGCAGGGACTGCTGGTGTTTCGGCTTTTATTTTAAGACAGTAATACAAAAAAAAATATTACAACAGTAAAAATAAAACCTATTGTTTAATATAACAGTAAGTTCCTTAGTTTTACTTACCTACCATTTTTTTTTAGGGTTGAGCTTTACTTACCAACTATTTCAGGTAAGGATGCAAGAGATATGGCTCCATGGACACTGATACCCTGATTCTCCCAGTCAAATTTACTATAGTAATCCAAAAAACGGTACAAAACCTACAAGAAGGTAATGAATGAGAAAAAAAAAAACGTGAGTGTGGTTCGAGTTTTCTTGTTAGAATTTCAATTATTAGTAAGTGTGAAAAGGATAATCAAACATGAAATAAATATTCACCGCTAGGGGAGAGTCAAGAGTTTTGTGATAAAGGTGGAATATATATATAATAAGTGTTTCCAAAGCATAAGTCGAGATCAGGCCATGGTGGGCCCCAAGGATTCGGCTTTCGTAGTAACACCATGATTTTATTAGCATGATGCTACACTTGAAAAGATGATCTTTTCCTATCAGAACATCCACCTACATAAAAGGAATCCAAACATTAAAAGAAAAAAGAATCACCTCACTAAAAAAGAAATAGATGAGAAAGAAAGGGTCCAATAAATGAAAACACCTCTTCAAGGAAGCAGAGAGTGAACAGGCCTCCAACTTGATTAAATGAAATATCAACCACAATATTTTGCACTAAACATTTCACAAGTTTCACCTGTTATTAGGGAAGGCAATACAAACAAAAAGGCAAATGTTTACAAATGCTGTTTCAATTATCCCAAAAAATCTACATTTTCAAGAAATTGTAAAATAACTGTTCATCAATGTAAATGTTACAAAAATGGTTAAAGTCTTTTTTAGCCTTTGCAGAATTGCATGCGGGAAAAAAAGCTCCATCTAATAAGCTGACAAAAGGAAGCATTTCTCAATTTTATTTTGCAAGTACCCGTTAGTCTTGTTTAGCAATTTTATTTTGTTGTTCACTAACCCACCTTCAGTCGCATTTTCTTGCAGAGAAGTACCCAGTTTTCAATTACTTTTCAGTTTTATTTCAGTTAAGTTTTTGCAAATTACTCCATGTCAAACTCTCCATTTAAAAAAAACAATCAAACTTCAATAGTTCTCACTGAAAACTGGACTCGACAATGAAAATAACTACGAAAAATAGTATAAGAAAACAAACCTCAGCAAGGACGAGTTGCACGTCCTTGACCTCATACGTAGCACAAGGGTTTCTCTCCTCTATTTGAAGAACATTCCACACATCTTCAGGCAACAAATGTTCTGAGGTGGGCTCCGCCAAAGCCGTCAGATCGATATCCCCATCAGGCAGATACGTTTTCAGAGGCACCGAACCAAATGGAGATACCTACAAGAAAAAAATGGTACAGAAAAATACATATTGGTGCATTGGTCAGTACTATTAAATGGAGATGGAGATGCCGACTTATGGCAAAATAGAGAACAAATGAAAACAAAAAAAAAGTAAAGAAAAGCAGAAAACATAATATACTCAAGTTTGTTAGCTTAAAGAGCATTATTTCTTAGATTTTAGAACAGTATCAATCATTTAAAAGTATAAATTCAAGTACATTTTCTTTGAATACGTGCAAAGTACGAACGGAAAAATGAAAAAGGAAAAAAACATCAGAGTTTCTGTATGTGTACTATGGGAAGTACAATATTTATTTTCTTCACTCATCAGAACTTTCGAAAATATGTTTCTCATTCCAAATAGAGAGCTCACTGAAAAGCTGCATTGCCATTTAGGCATTTACTGATAAGTAAATTTGTACAAGTCATGTAATGAACAGACTTATTGTGGGATGTTTGACTGAAACAAAACACACTACGTGCATTAAATTTCTATTTCAATTCCCATGACATGCAGCTAGCTATTACGGACCCTCTTATTTTAACCGAGAATGCCAAAAAAATTCTGTTTCCATGCATTACTAACATAAATGCGCATGTCTACAATCTAGGTTCACTAATAAGAATTCTCCTAACATATCAATAATAAAAGCACCCCCCCCCCCACCAACCACCACACACACACACACACCATTAGGCTTTCTAGATGCAAAACCAATAGTATTAATAGCATAACAGTTAGGGAATGACCAAAAAATTTTGCAACCCGATAATATGAGCCATTCAGTCGTTGCACTTTTATATCAACTATTGGGCTTTCTAAATGCAAAATCATTTGTATTTATAGCATCACACTGTGGAATGACCAAAAAATAAAAATTTGCAACCCATCTTCCATAGTAAAAGAAAGGCAATTGTCAAGCATATGATTCCCAAAATATGAACAACATTATGGTTATTCTGTGATGAAAATTTAACACTAGGTTCTCTTGTGCAAGAAACTAACGCATCCAACAAAAATGTATCTTACCCTAACAATCCTTTTTTAAACACAAATATTCAACAAATTAAAAAATAGCTTCGAACAGTCAAAGTATTTGCACAGTTAATTCAACATGCATTACCGGAAGTTAGGCCCTAAACTAAAACCTGTCAAGCACATAAATAAATCAATGGTCACACCTAACCAAGAAACAACCAAAGTTTAAACTAAGGCTCACAAACTTTACAATAAATAAATAAGACTAATCACCTGCCATTGTTAATACTGAAATGAAGGAATTTAAAAAATAATTACCACGGTTCCAATATATTTTGTGATAATGTGGTTCACATACTCAACCACAATTTTTCTACTCTTCTCTGAAGCAATAGTTGGGTGAACATGGCGTAGGACCTCTTTTGCGGCCTCCTCTGCCCACTGCCACGTGGCTTCATCAATGGTCATTGGATCAGGATTTGGCGGGTATGGATGGAGCAAGCTCTCTGGGTTAGGCTGTGACAAATGTCCGTTGGATTGGACCAACCATGGCTCAAGGTCTCCCATGGCGAGGAGAATTCACACTAAAAGAGCGTCAATTTGTTCAATCGAGAGATGAATCAGAACTGTGCACGAGGGGGTAAAAAAGATAAAAAAAAAATTTGATTTTTTCGAGGGTAGGCTCAGAAATGGGTTATGGGATTTCAATTTGGGTCGACCAAGAAACAGAAATCACAAGTTGGGTCGGCAGCCGATCGCTGCTTCTAATTTCTTCTCTCTCTCTCTTTTTCCGAAATAGATGCGATCACGCGAATCGATCCTAAAAACCTGTCACTGTCAGTACACATAGGATTGGAACGGGAGTGAGACTGTAAAAGTGAGAGAAAGAGAGAGAAGGTTACATTTCTTCTCGTGTGTAATTGTACAACTTTAATTCAGCCCTGGGTCAGTATCCGAAACGTCTGATCAGAAATTCAGAATCCTGCCCAATCCGGTCCGAGGGATGTACGGATCCCTCTTTATACTCGTGTAGAATCAAATCGGACAGTCCAGATCTAAACTCAAATTTTCTGTTACTCAGGTGATATGAATTCACGAAATCGTAAGCCTGACGCCTCTCTTCCTCTCTTACAGTCTTACTAACCTTCGTCTGATCCTCTCTCTCCCTCTCTCGCTCGCGCGCTTTTGGATGGAAACGATACTCTCTCGATCTCGACTTGAGAGTAGGTCCGATGGGTTTAATCACCGTCGATTTGCTTTAAAATTCATGCAGAGTGCTTTAAAATTCATGCGCGTTTGTTTCAATTTCCGTGCGCACAAATCTTAAATTAGATCGGACGGTCATCATGTCGTTGAGCCTAAAAGTAGGTCCGATGGGCATCGGACCTACTCCGTTCTCCTCGATCTCACCCTCGCATCCCTCTCTCCCTGTCGACCTGTTAAACTCCAGCACAAAAGGTCAAAATTTATTATTTTGAGTATAGTTTTTCATCGTAAATTTTGCATCCAGAGAGAGAAAGAGAGCACGTAATTTAGAAATACTAGAGAAGTAAGAATTGATGTTTTTTTTTTTTATATTTGATTACATGCTTAAGCTCCCTTTTTTTAATTTAATTAACCTTTACCAATTCCAGGGAAGGACACATGTCCACTTCTAGACTGGTTTGGATTTGTCCCTGATTATAATTTTAATACTTCTTTGACTCGGAATGTTACTCATGCCTACTTGCATCTACTTATTGGTGTTTTTATTGTTTCTATTTTTTCTTTTACTTTCTATTTCTTTTTCATTTCATACGACCTGTCAACATCGGTCCTTTATTTAAAATTTGGCACTTGGTGGATTTTATATTGGCAACGGGGTCCCTCTTTATTCATTTTTTCTCATAGCTGTGTTAGATTGCTGTGAAAATTGACATGTCTGATTGCATTTTCCTGTCAACACCTTGTAACTCAAATCATACTTGGGTGGATCAAAATTGATATTTTATTACTTATATAATCATATGCCTCTGTTCTGATTATCAATTGAAATAAAATAAAATGTGGTCATGTTTGATGGAGTATTATGGATTTTCATTGCTGGAAAATGTTAAACGGTGCTTTCCTTATTATTTAATTGTCAAACTGTATAATATAATATCATTGGGATCATTTGACAAACAAGGTTCCATTGCTGGTACAGTTACAGTTTTAGACAGGCACTGTCTGTTAGCACTTAGCAATTTTATATCTCGTATTTATTAATGTCTAGTGTTGTGTTTTTATTTATTTATTCTCATTCTAGAATAGTAATATTGATTTAACTTTTGCAATTTAGGGTTCTTCCAACAGCTGCATTGTATTTGTTATCTCGCCTTGCTAAACTTCGTGAGCATTCTAATTGAAGATCAATTCTGTACAAGCAGCGATATAGTAAGGTACCATTGCTTCACTCTTCTATTTCTTATTCCTTTGCTTGTGTTAGGTTTATCAATGAAAAAAATATAAATTCTGCTTTTCCATTGCTTGCTAATTCCTTCTCATTTTTTGTTTCAGTTTGTTCTTTTTTTTTTTTTTGCTATTTTAATGTAAAATATAAAATGTGTGCTTATTTATCAACTTCTACTGTGTGTTAAGCAGTTCTGTAACAATATATAATTATGCTATTTATTTTTTTCAAATGATTTCTTTTCAGAGTTAGTTTGTGGTATGGGCATTAATGTTGGGTAATTCTTTATTCTTTTGCCAAATCACCGGTGGCGCCAAATCCATTTCAATAAGTGGAGATTGAATCATACCTTTACAGGAGTTATAAATGGGGAATGTAAAACCAACAGAGGAGGCTTCTTTCCTCCTAACCTAAATTTCTAAGCTGTGTGCTATTTCGTTTAAATCTCTTATTTTACAAACAAATATAGAACTCATTTTCCCAGAAAACATCATCCAAGTTTGTATAACCTCTTTGTATGCTAGTAATGAAATAAAATTGAGGTCTCTTCTCGATGAATCAAATAAGGCCTTACTTAGGAAAGAAGAAATTATACAAAAAGGTATAAGATTATTGAACTTGAGTCCAAGATAAATGAATTTGAGTCAATGCCACTTGAGTCACACAATTGTAAATGACACTTAGAAGAATTAAAATCTGTTAGAATAAAGGCAAACTAATTACAAAATGAGAATAGAAGCTTAAAAGCAACTAATGTTATAAATAAAATATTAGAAAGTAAGATTAAAAGTTGTGAATTCAAAGTTAAAGAGTTGAAAATGACTAGTAAAGTTAACAATTGTCAATCACACTTAGGTGAAATAGGAATTTTAAAAGTAAGAATACAAACTTTGGAGACTGAAAATAAGACTTTAAAATCATATAACGAGTTTAAAAATGTAGTTAATATTGAACAAGATAAGGTAGGTAATTTGATTAGGAATTGCAAAGATACCAAAAGCGCAAAAGAAAGAGGGAAACATACACAAAACTTAAATGTTAATAATAATCAAAGATCACATAACTATGCATTTAGGTATAGATATAATAATAAAAGTTATAAGGGTAATAGTGCACATAACAATTCAAGAAACACATTTAGTTCACAAGGATCAAACAAAATTTATTCTAAAAAACCGAATAAAAGATTTCATGATTTAAAAGATAAAAATATTTCACAAAATAGAATTCAAACTAATAGTTCAACTAGAAGTGTTTTCCAACATCACAATAAATTTGAATCCTACCAAAATAAAAATGTTTCACCTAAAGTAATAAATTGGCGTACAAATGAACCTTGGAAACAAATTCAAGAGTTGAAAGGTCACTTCCAAAATCATTTCAAGTAAGGTCCAAATTTGAACACACCTCATTTATCAATATCTCGAAAACTCTCACTAACATTGTGTAATTATTGTTGTAAGATTGGACATACTTCATTGGAGTGTAGGTTTAGGAAGGGAAACAACTTGTCGAATGTTGTTTGGGTTCTTAAATCTAAGCTAGAGTAAAGCTCTAGCTAGTATCTCTCCAAATTAGTCAATTCAAAAATATTAAGGGAGAGATAAGATAAATGTATATATTAGTTATTATCCATTCTTTTATAACTATTATATACTCTTGTAAGTGTGTTTGATCATTACTCACAAAGAAATTGCTTAGATCATTGACAATGAATCTTTACATCACATAATATTTTTTTTTTTAAAGTTCACAAAATTTCAAAAGAAACAGTGATCTTAGGTTTAGGTTGGACATGCTTGAATTTTAATGTTGAATTATACCCCAAAATGCGTTCATATATGTTAGTTAGGAAGCATACCAACCATTTAGAACAAACTTATATTGAAATTAACTTCAAAAAGAACAAAATATGATTAATCGTTGTGACGGTTAATCTTCCGTTGTAACGGAATAAATCAAATCTTTCCTCCGAAAAACTCATAAACACAAATAAGATATTAATTTAAGTGAAAATATTAATGATAGAGAAAACTCATAAACACAAATAAAAAGAAAGATGTATTATAATGACAGAGAAAATGAAATAGGTCATAAACTCATAAACACAAATAAGAAAACTCATAAACTCATAAACACAAATAAGATATAATGACAGAGAAAATATTAATTTAAGTGAAACTAAAATAAAATGAATCAAACCTAGTAAACACGAATAAGATAAAACAAAAATCATAAACACATATTCAGAAACTACACATAAACTATATCTATATTATATCAGCTAAAAAAAACTACATCAACTTCATAACAATCAATCAATAATTGTAAGGCTTATTGTCAATTATGGTGTACTTGATGACAGAGAAAATTATGGTGTAAGGCTTCATCAACTACATCAACTACATCAGCTAAAAAAAACTATATCTAAATTATGACAGAGAAAATATTAATTATATCTAAATCCAATAGAACATACTTGTAAGGCTTATTGTCAATTATGGTGTACTTGACTATTCAGTGCACACCTTGTCTAACTCAAATGAATATAATTCATAACAATCAATCAATAATTTGTACACTTTGGCATAAATAGGTCGATTGCTAATTTTTAATTTATAAGTGTCAGGTAGGTCAAAAGGTTCAGGATTGTGCAGCGAGAGAGTTCAGGTCAATCAATAATATTGTTTTGAGTATATTGGTTCCTCCATAGAAAGTATGACAGTTGAAATTGTGCATATATATATGAAGTCAATTGAATTTCTTGAGTTATATATTATATAATGTTCATAAAAGTTAATTTATAAGTTATAGTTCACTCCAATATCTCATTTTGAGTATCATTGTTCACTATTACTATGTTCAAATTATAATATCTTATTTCTCCATTGTGTCTGATTATAAATTTCCAATTTAGATATGAATATAAAATAACAATAACAATAATTGTGTGTTTCTTGCACAACACATTTTTAATATCAATATGATTTTCATTCTGTAGTCGTTTCAAAAACATGATATGAAATATTGTCCTTCAGACTTGGGAGAAATGTTAATAATGTAATGATCTTAAAATTCATACCAATGTTCATGGTTTAGTAGGTTTATATTCACGCCTAGTAGTGATTTCTTAAATTCTAGTTGTTATATAAAAACTTTGGATACGATTCTAACAAAACTGTTAAATTTTTTGGGTAAAAAACTAAACAATGCTTTAGCACAGTTTTCGTTTATGGTTTCCATATTGTTATGCTTGTGGCTACTTTTTACTTTAATAGTCACCTATAAAAGACTAGAGTGAATTTCATGTATAACCTAAATTTGTTTGAAATTACATATTTCAATTCATAATATCATATGTACCTTCTAAATTTAAAAAACTCACAAATTTATCCAATTTATTGTCTTTTCTATTAAAACTCATTTTAAATTTATAAAGTTCTTACTTTATTAAAAAAAAATATGTAATTTGTGTAAGAAAAAAAGTTTAGTCTTCTAATTGGTCGGTTTTTAGGACAAAGATTCATTTCCCTACTTGTAACACATACATAGTACGAAAAAATGAACCAATTGCCCTCACAAACTGGCCAATTAGAAGTCCGGACATTTCTTATGAATACGCTACATTTTTTCTATTTTATTAATAAGGGGTAAAATTTGTACTTTATAACTATAAAATGAGTTTTAATAGAAAATACAATTAATTGGGTAAATTTGTGAGTTTTTGACATTTAGAAGGGTAAATATAATATTATGGATTTTAGAGGGAGAAATTAGTAATTTTGAAAAATTTGAATAATACATAAATTCCCCAGAAGTCTGTTGCAATAATCAAAGATGCAACCAAATCTTCTATGTTGAAAAGATCAATGACCCAGCGAATAATATTCATATATTGATATTCCTTAAATGACTGAAGCTATATATTTAATCGAATGTAGTCCAAATATTATTCTTCTTATTACAAATTTTAATTGATAAAATTATAAATTTTGAATTTATAAGAGAGGCGTAGCCTCTCTTTTTCTCATTACCCTTCGCTCCTGACAACAAATCCATTGTAAAATATCATTAGTTCTTGGACACATTTAACATGTAGAAAAAATGTACCATGAACACATGGCAGAGATTTAAAATTACTTATTTCCATTGTGGTGAATAATCCAAATATTTAACATTCAAAATCTAATGATGAATTTGTTGCAAGTTTAAATTGTAGCTAGTAGTTTGCTCATATTTTAAAATTTGTTGCGGTTTCGTAATATTTTAAAATATTTATTGTGCAATCAGCTTGATATTAAGAACTAATTATTTTCAACTAACAAATAACTACTAAGTCATTCTTCACTTTATTTATTTAAATTAATATGACAAAGTAAAAAAAAACTACTAATTGGACCTCAATAAAATTTGAGTCAATTAAAATTCACTCAAGTTCAATAATTTGATATACTGTCCATTTGAATTCAATTCGGTTTCGATTAATAAATTAATCAAAATAAAATTAATAAGTCGACTAACTCCAATTATTTGTTTGCAAGCCACACTAAAAGAAGAAAGATTTCAATTTTCAAGTCTTCCATTTGAAAAGAGAAGTTTGATTTTGCGTGTTGTAATTGTCAAAGAGAAATTAAACGTGAATCCAGCCTAACCTCTTTCCCCTTAATTTATCCCTACCTAAAACTCAAATATCATGTTTTTTTCCGAAATTTTTATTAATCGAAAATAATTAAAAAAATATCGCTTTTGGGTATCATTTTGACAGAATTTCAAAATATAGGCAGGACGGGTTGGTTTATCCCGTCCCACACCCATCCCCGTTTGGCTTAATCAAATTAACTGAACAGCTAATCAAATTAACCGAACAGGAAAAAACCACGGACGGTATGGATCGTCCCGTCCAAGGAGGAAAAAAAACACAACCACGGACGGTATGCATCGTCCCGTCCAAGGAGTGAAAAAAAAATCATGGACGAGTTAATCTGTCCCGTCCGAGACTCAGTAAAATCATTCCCCACGTGACCTTCTCTCTATTCAATCTCTGTAGGGCTTTTGGCTTTGTGCCTCACCGAAAGAACAAGAAAACCCTAGAACCACACGCTTTCTGTCTTCACCGACCCCACGACGACGCAGCCTACTCGGACGGGTTGGTTTATCCCTTCCAGCTCCGTGAATCTCGGTCCCCGCCCCAGTCCTCTCCAATCTATCGGACGGCTCATGTTTAGGTATATACAAAAAAATGAGATGAATTAGTGTAGAAACAACAGTTACTTTAGATTAATTTTTTATTTAATTTGTTATCAAATAATTGATTAAATTAAATTAAATTAATTGTTAATTGTTAATTGTATTTTAGAAGAATTGATAAATTAGGGTTTAGGATTTAGAAGAATTGATTATCTATTTTTAGGCTCATTTGATATGGTATAATCAATTTCCTTTAATTAATTTATTTTGATTAGTCCATAGCGTAGAATTGTGAGCATTCAATTATAGTTGAGATTGACCATTTACTCTCAATTTTTACAAAAATTTATTAGATAGTTCATGTATGAAGAATTTATCTGAATTGTCAACCATCTATGATATGAATAATTCATACCATTATTTTGGCAATATTTTAGCCTAAAGTTCTTAAAAAAAAATAAAGTAGATAATTCATTCATTTTGAATTTTTAGTGATGTAAGTAATTTAGTTGAGTAATTTATTAATTTAGAATCTATTATGAAATTGAATTGAATTGATTGTGTTCCATTTATTAGTTTGCAAGAATGGATATATTAGATAATTTATTCATCTCTTATTTTATTTATCTTTTAATTTATTTATTCATGTGAGTTTTAGTGTTTATAGGTAATGTTTAATTTAGTAATTTATTTAAACAATCGACTACCATGCTAGTTTTATTGCTTTACGTAGTTTTTACTTGAATATTCTTTTTGATGTGGTAATGATTTATTTGGAATTTTAGAGTCTCTTTTGAAGAGTACTCTTTACCTACAACAAGTGGATCATCGAGATGTTGGGCCCTACTGAAGAAGCTCACTTCTGCGGGTTGGAATCCTAAGGTGTCATTGAAGCTTGGCATAGGGTGACTTGCACTACGGTTGGATATGGAAAATGTTGAGCCTTAACACATGGTGTCTGCTGCGATTGTGTAGGATTAACAGGCGGGACATCCCCTTCTGAATCAGCTTTATTATCCCAGTCGACGTCATTCTCACACATGAGTCTGCGTCATCTTTGTCATTACCTTGCGGCACGTCATCAACATCAGGATAACGATCACCTACCTCCAGTGGATCAACCCATGAATTATCTTGATTATTGTATTTTGTCTGAACAGACGGCACATCATCAACATCATGATAAGGATCACCTACCTCTGATGGATCGACCTATGGACTGTATTGATTATTGTATTCTGTTTGAACAGGCCGTGACAACTCATTCACATCGGGATAAGGATGCAAATAAATGTCTTGCCTCGGTGTTTATTGTGTCTGATGGGGTTAGAAGAAACTAGGACCCGCATAGTTAACACTATATTGGGTCTGTTGAGGTTCTGGTTGTGTCTCCGGTACCATACTATCAATGAATAACTGCGGTTGCATTTCACCGATGATTGGAACCAACTCAATGTATAAATCGACATAACAATATTGGGTTTGGGCAAGCATACTTTGGTTATAAATACCTCTCCAACTCTGATCGCACACGATTTCTATTTTCTCATAATAACGTCGGGTTGTTGTACCAACATTAACCCGTGTATGTGCTTTTAGGTTGTACTCACTCTCGGAATATCCAAGTTGGCGATAAATTTCACCTTTCATATCATACCAACATTGTTCACCAATCACACTCAATGAGAATTGAGGGCTAATACTATAACTCTACTCATTTACGACCGTGTCGTATTTCACTACCGAAATGAATCCTCATCATTAGCATGATTAATTATTTTTAAGAATTAACCTACAATAATAAATAAATTACATATAATTTATCATTACAATAATAAACTATTAATATTAATTAATTAATCATCATACAATAGCTATTAAAAATTTACCTATTTGAGATGCTTCTGTACTTCACCGCTTCAAACACGTTCCAATCTAGATGTTTGTGTACGTCACCGCTTCAAACACGTTCCAGTCTCAAATAAGCAGAGCACCTTATATAGATTATGGGACGGGACGGACTAATCCGTCCATAAATGTTTTCTTTTTTTTAGCGTCACGAGACAGGACGGGATGGAGCTTACCGTCCCTTGCTTTTCTTTTCTTTTTTTGGCTGGACGGGATGGACAACACCATCCCTGGTTTTTTTTTTTTAGGGGGGGGGGGGGGCGCTGGACGGGATGGATATTACCGTCCCTTATATTACTTAATTAACCAGTTTGGGGTTAGGATTTGAATTAGTCGGACGGGATAAACCAACCCGTCCTACCTACATTTCAAAATTCCGTCAAAATGATACCCAATAGCGATATGTTATTTATTTATTTTCGATTAATAAAAATTTCGGTGTTTTTTTTGTAGTTGGTTGAATTCGTTGCTGAAGCCATATCCTCTAAGGTAACAAAATATTTCTGTTTAGATTTTAACTAATTCGGGCCAATTCGGTCCGAGGTAAAACATTAAAACGCACGGGCTCCTTTAATATTCGTGCAGATTCTAATTGAACGGTCTGGATCCAAACAGAAATATTACGTTACCTTAGGTGATACGAATTCTCAAATAAGCTAGCTTTCAGATCCTCTACATTTAATACCGCATTCATTAGATTGTATGTATCAGATCTGATATGTTCATTTTGGAGTGGAAATATCAAGATCTAGACACTACCTAGTCAAAGATTAATATATACCGTTCGATAGGTCATGCACGGTTTAGATCTGCTTTCACGATTGGAGAGGAACTTTCATTGTTTCGGATCCTCTGAAGGAACTGAAATTTTGAATTTAGATCGAACCGTCCGATTAGAATCAGGGCCAATCCGGCCCGAGATGGAGTGCACAGGGATCCTTTAATATTCGTGCAAAAATAGATTTGACGGTCTAGATCTAAACTACAATTTGAGTTGACTCAGGTTATATCAATTCGAGATTGTTCTGATCAGGGAAAGCACAAAATAGAAGAAGAAATCGGAAGGAGGCACTCAATTTTCCAGTTTACCCCTCGCCATGGCGATGAAATCTCCTCTCCACAGAGGAGGATCTTTCTCTTCCTCCCGCCTTTACGATCGGAAATGGATACTTCCTGTATCTCTCCTCCTAACCCTACCTTTGTTGCTCCTTGTGCTCTTCTTCTACTCCCTGTCGCCATTTCCCTTCCTCTTTTCGTTCGCCTCCTTCGGTTCCTCTACTCCCGCTTCGTCTCTCTTCATAGAATCCAAGCTTCGCATCTCTGCCACCTCCCCTATTTCTTCACCTCCACGCCTCGCTTACCTTATCTCCGGCTCACTCGGTGATGGGCCCATGTTGCAGAGAACTCTCCTTGCTCTCTACCACCCCTCCAACAGCTACATTGTGCACCTGGATCGCGAGGCCCCGCAAGAGGAGAGGGATGCACTTAAGGTGTTTGTTGAGAACCATCCCCTTTTTAAGGAAATCGGGAATGTTAAGATGATCGCAAAGGCCAATTTGATCACTTACCGCGGGCCTACCATGGTCGCCAACACACTCCATGCCGCTTCCTTGTTGCTTTGGGATGGCAACGATTGGGACTGGTTCATCAATTTGAGCGCGTCCGATTATCCTTTGGTTACGCAAGATGGTACCTTGTTATGATTTAATTAGACTTCTTAGAATTGACTGTGCTATTAATTAAGCAAACTTTTGATTAGTTATTTAGTGTTTATTTCTGTGGTTAGGTTTATTAGATCAATTCTCTCAGAATATTCACAACTGCTAGATCTAGTTCCCGCTTTGTTCTTATTGAATTAATTGTGGTTTTTCTGGGTTTTGGTTTCCAATGAGTCAATTTAAACCAAAAAGTTGAATTCATAATAGGGAAATACTGAGCAAAATACATACGGAGGAGTATTAAAGGAAAATTTACTACAGTTCCTTGATTTTATTTCATTTCCTTTAAGTTATGGAAACATTTGACTACTACTAAGCTATTTAACTTTTGTATATGCAGATCTGTTGTATGCATTCTCCAAGATACCACGTGATCTTAATTTCATTGATCATACTAGTGATATTGGTTGGAAGGAGTACGTCTTTTTCTTATACATACATTACCTGTGAAATTACTTTCATTTTAACTTGCATATGTGGGTTTGTGTGTTTCGTCTTTTTTCTAATATTTTTTTTTTTTTTCTGTTTTTGTTTTTGTAGGTTTCAGAGGGCGAAACCAGTTATAGTCGATCCAGGCTTGTACATGACAAAAAAAGCTGATGTCTTTTGGATCCCGCAAAGGAGAAGTGTACCTACTGCCTTCAAGCTCTTTACTGGTATGCTTTCTCTTTTTAATTAGTAGTATACAAATAGCCGTACCAGTTTTCCCACTGCCACGTGATACTGCTAATGTATTCCAAGTGCGACTGAGCAGGGATTTTCACTAGTTTGTACTGTTTCACACATTTTACAACTTTGTTTATATTGCTATTGAGAAAGTCTAGTTTTTAGGAACTGATACAGTACAAATAGAAATTTAATTACCATGCATGCGCCTGCTGCCTGTACTTCGTAAGGAAGTACACACCGAGAATTTGCTGATGTTTTATCCACAGCAAAGCCTTCTAGGAAATATTTGTATGAAAGTTTTCTCAAGTATATCTTATTTTTAATTCAAGACAAATGACTTGAGTGACATATTATTTTTTGTTTATTTTTGTTTATTTTTTTTATCATATCAGGATCTGCATGGATGGCACTGTCACGGCCGTTTGTCGATTATTGCATATGGGGTTGGGACAACTTACCTCGTACCATTTTAATGTACTATGCGAATTTCCTCTCTTCTCCCGAGGGATATTTCCACACAGTGATATGCAATTCGAAGGAATTTCGGAATACTACAGTTAACCATGATCTACATTTTATCTCTTGGGATAACCCGCCTAAGCAACATCCCCACCATCTCACTGCCTCTGACTTCTCCAGGTATTCCCGGTCAAGTTAGGAACTGTCGTAAGTTCGTTACTGTTATGCACAGTGCCATCAATTTTAATGAATTTTCGTAACTTATGAATCACAGCCAGAATTAATGTACTGTTATGAAATACTGGTATGAGTATGGCATAAGTGTGGTTTTGAACCTCATGAGTGTTGTATTAGTTATTTAAAAGCAAGGGCTGTACACTGAATTTTGGTGCCTACCAGTCTAGCTGGTACACTTGTAGTTGTTAATTGTGTCTGAATCTGATGATTTTCTTATCTTGTTGTATTGAATGCATTTAATTTATGACAATTGACAGGATCTTTATTACTCATCTCCTCATTAATTTTGTTTTATTTTTCTTCTATTCAGGATGGTCAGTAGCAATGCACCATTTGCTCGCAAATTTAGAAGCAACGACCCAGTTTTGGATCAAATTGACTCAGATCTTCTGCATCGTAGCCCCGGCATGATCGTGCCAGGTGGCTGGTGTGCTGGTAAAAAACTGGGTGAGAATGTCACTGACAGTGCGGCCTCTGATCCATGCTTAGTTGTGGGCAATGCAACCCACTTACAGCTGGGCCCTGGTGCAGAGAGGCTTGAAAGGCTTATTGGATCCCTTCTGCTAGAAGAGAACTTTCAGCCAAGACAATGCAAGTAGTAGATTGTGGTATTTGTTAACAAATAATTAGTAGGATTTTGTTTTTCTATAATAATAGTTGGTAGGATTAGTTAGTGCATTTATGTATATAAAACCAACACGAATTATGATTCATATTATTCTATTTCATTAGGTTCATTGTTGTTTTTACTGTCAAGTTCTGGTCAATTTTCTTTTGTGATATATGTTTTGTCAATTTTCAAGTGTTTTCAGAGAATTAATCCATTTCAAAGGGAAATTTAGATTCTGAGTTGTTTGTGATCTCAAGTGGGCCCTACAAATCAGATCAAAGTTTCAATACCATTTACGGTATGTATAATCCCAGGATACTGGTCATGCTAGGCTGCATATTATATCAAGCTTGGGGTCAGGTTAGGCTTTTGCCATTTGATTCGCCGGAATTCTCGGGTTCAGTCATTCTATGGTAGGTTGGGGTAGTGGTTTGACACAACCCGCCCAGGGCTGCCCAAACCCGGTCCGCCCGTGCCCGGTGCCCGGGGTACCCGTACCCGAGCCCGGGTATACCCGGGTAAACGGGTACATGGGTACGGGTTTCAAATGGGCCGGTCACCTATTTTTGGAAAATACCCGGCCTCTCCTGTACCCGCCGTACCCGAATCCGAATACCTGTGTACCTGAACCCACCCCGGGTGTACCCGCACCCGTTTACCCGAAAAACAGAAAACAGAAAAAAAAAAAAAAAAAAAAAAAAAAAAAACCGTCTACCCGTCTACCCGGGAACCCGAGACAGGCACGGGTTTGAAACGGGCAGGGCAGACTTTTAAAAAAAAAAAACCCGTCTACCCGTGCCCGTTGTACCCGTACCCGTTGTGCCCGCTACCCGTCTCAGGTTTTGCCCTGCCCGGTCCGAGGTACCCGAGAGCAAACCACTAGGTTGGGGCAAGTTGTGCTTGTTTAAATTTTTTGAATTCTCAGATTTATTCACAAATTCCTGTTAAAGTTGGCAAATGTCTGGGTTCCCCTATCACTTCATATGGGCCTTATGAACAATATATTGTGGGGCCAACTTGTTCGGGACTTGTAACAGCGAGTTGCAACTGATGTATGTAACAGAAATTCTGAATAATAGGCGTGAACCGGATTGGTTTGAATTCTGATTGAACTGTTCAGAAATTAACTCAAATGGTTGAGGATGCGGATTTTGTTTTTTTTTGGGGCCGTGGGGTACATTTTTATTCGCCTTGTAAATGTAACATAAATGTGCATTTGCAATCTACTAGAAACTCACTGGCTAACTTGACAGAAAAATGGTCTCACCAGTAATTGTAGAAAAATTAAGATACCAACAAAATAGGCGCAACCTATTAATCTCTATGAATTTAATTTATCAGCGGGGTTTTAATCTCCCAGGATCTAGTTACAAAACCTTAATATCAATGGATACATTGTTGAAGAGTAATAGATTGGCATCTTCTCCTACAGCCTAAGTTGGAAAACCCTTGATGTAACGCATGCCATGCCTCCTGCCTCAAAACTCTCAACTACAGAGTGGTCAATCTATGACAATCGATAAATTGATCAGAGATTTTCATGCAAAATTATGAAATTTATAAAGAGGCATTTGGCATAATAATTTTGTATAATGATGAGCGATAAATACCATATAATGAAGATACCAGAGTCCTCAGAGATATCTCAGACGTGTTAGCTAAGTTGATGTCTACAAAACTTGCAAATGTTGGAATTGAGCTCACATTGTGATATCCGAGTGAATTAAGCTCACATTGTAAAATAATAAATGAGTGAATTGATCATATACTGCAAAGTGATATCAAAGTTAATTGACCACATAGTCTAAAGTAATAAATTACCACATACTGAAAAAGTAATAAATTAGTAAATTGGTCACAAGCTCCAAACTAATTGAAGTGCAATTTCTATCTCTAAAGCTACTCTTTGAGTTCTCAGTTTTTTCCTCCGGAAGAATTACACAAACAGAAACAATAGTGTTACTCACTTCAAAAATGATTGATTGATTGACTAATTGCAGCTCATAAGGGTTATAACTTCTAAATATACTTAAACAGTAAATGCACCTTTATCTAATATTTATAAAAGATGAAATCTAGTAAGATGCCTGACAAGGAATACATGTGAAAATTACAAGCAGGACCTTGTAAGTATCAATAATCTATTTTTTTTTACTCTTAGTGTTTTATGAAAGAATAAAGGTTAGTTTTATTAAGTATATACTCGAAAAAAAAAAAGAACCAGTAATGGAATAACAATATCTTTAACATAAATTTTATTATTATTTTCATTAAGAGAATCTGCCAATCTTCTCATTTAGGATATCAAAGAAGAAATAAAGAGCACATCAGAGAATAGAAAATTTGTAAACAAACCTTTATTTAACAGTACTTTATAGACTCATGACAAAAGAAAAGAACAAATCAAGCCACTATCAAATAACCTTGAACATTAAACATGCTTTTAACACGAAATGAATATGTAAAAGACAGGATAACATCTATAACAGTAAATATACAGGATAGCACCTAAATAGACAGGCAGAATTTCTTACAGTGGCCCGTTTGTCCCAGCTGATTCTCAGTATATTCCTCGTGCCTTGCTTCAGCCTATGATGTTCAAGCACCTGACTATTCGGATGAACGTTAGGCATGGTGGAACACAGGAACAGTATAAATTTATGGAAGGACGGCAAGGCAAAATGCTAGAACGTCAGTGCACTCCAAAATTTATTAAGAATAATTATTTTAGAATATGCATTAGTTCTAGCTATATTTTCATATTTGAATAATATAGGAAGTTACTTTGACAGTCTTTTATGTACTTGTAAATTCAAGTGCAGAATTCATCTCATATTAAAGTTTGATGTGATCTACATAGTCATTTGTGCAAATGGCCAATTTGACTAATTTAAGGTCTTAGTTTGGTAATACTTTAGAAAGTTTCAAAGCAGAACCGTCGGTCTGAATTCATATTTGGTGCAATCCGCATTGTTGTTGTTATTTTATGTTCAAGGGTAAAAGGGGATAAATCAGGAGCGGATCCAGAATTATCGTCAGGAGGGGCAAAAAAATATCAAATCAGATTTAAATATCTAATCAAATTTAAATCCATTAACTAATTTGGTACTCAATAAAAAACAATACTTTAACTTGTATTTTCTAATGCTTTGACTTATAATTTCTAATGCTCTGACTTATAATTCTAATTACCAATCAAAATTCAACAGATTTATTTCAATTTTAACTCTAAATTTAACTCGAATTACAAATTAAACATCCAGAGGGGGCAAAACAAAATTTCAAGGAGGACAAAGTCGGTCGAAACTGATAAATCTCCACTAAAACTCAAAATTCAAGAGGGAGCAGCTGCCCCCCCGGAAACATTCTGGGTCCGCCCCTGAGGATAAAGTACACATCTAAGTGAACAATGTGTTACATTGCATTAAGATCCAACACTAAAGAAATAACAACAACAAGAAACAAGCCTTTTAGTCCCAAATAAGTTAGGATAGGCTAAAAATAAAACCCAACCGGATTCACAAAATTAAGATAGATAGTAAAAACAACAACAAATAGTAGTAATACTATAATAGTGGTATAATAATAACAGTAATAATACAAATAATAATACTAACTATATTATGCCTACACTACAAATCGTATGGGCCGAAATCCAAAGTCCTATGCCATTGACTTCGAATCATCTCAAGCGGTGTTGGACGAACTTCTCTTCAATCGGTTCTACTCCAAGCCTGTCATGTATATCATCGTTCCAGATCCATCGCAACATACGCATCTCTGATGCATTTATCTTCAGGACGTGTTGAAAGAATCCAATATTCTGCATCATACAGCATCACACGTTTGTTCGCCGTCCTGTCCAACACTAAAGAAAACGTGAGAAAATTGTATCACTTATTTGTGTCAGATGGTAAAACAGAAAAGGGAACAATGTCCAAAAAAGAAAACAATGTCCTATTAATTAAGTTCTATGGTAAAAAAGAAATAAAAACATGTGTTCATCATCATGTCCAAAAACTATCTTAAACAAATTAAAGAAAATATAATGAAACAACAAATCTGACCAATTTTGAGCAAGATTCTTACCTTTCCTAGACCACTCATGCCAAATTGAAGTACAATAGCTATCCCCAAAGCTACACTTCAAGACAGGCAATGAAGATTTCCATAATTATGATAGTAGATCTCTGATCCAATTTGTCTGACCTAGCAACTCAAACCCCAGAAGTCGTTTACTCTCCTTGTACTATGTGTAATAACACCATGATTCCCTTACCGTCACCTGGCTCTAGGGCTAGTGATCTCATACCACTTCAACAAACTTCCAGGGCTTTAATGCCATCAGAATATTCCCAGCTTCAATCTGATAGCATGGCTGGAATCAATCGAGCTGCCTTCTGCAATTTTTCTGACCATTTTGCATCCTGCACTTGTGGAATGCTTTCCTCTCAATTTATTCCTGATACTAATATCGATTATCCATTACAGTTCCCTGGGGCCTATATGGAAAATATTCGAATAGCTGCTCAACAGCCATCCAGGGCTAATACTGTCAAGGCACCCAACAAGCATCTAACCTACAGACCTAGATTACCAAAGATAAATGAAGAATTCAGTTATCCCAATTCAGTATGTGTCTGGAAAGCAAGCACACAGTAATACAACTGTATCACATTTTTGGTACATGCTAATGGACCAGCATTACAACCTTCCAAGAATGCCAAAAATCTAAGGATAAACAGTACTGTTATACAAATGAACCATATTTTTATGCAAAATGTTGGTGGTAGTTCAGTGCACCCCAAAATTTATTAACATTAAGAATAATTATTCTAGCATATACAGGGGATCATGCTAAATTCAAATTATGACCAATTTGAGCAGCATTCTTACCATTCCTAGACCACTCCTGCCAAATTGAAGTGCAACCCAAAGCAACTCTTCTTGTTTTCAGTTTTTTCCTCTAAAAGAATTGCACAAAAGAAAAAAAAAATAGTGTTACTCATTTTAACAATAATTGGTTGACTATTTGCAGCTCATTAGGGTTACAATTACAATATTCATTGATACGATATGATTCAATTAAAATCAGAGCTAATATACAAGATAATGGTCAACTATGACATACACTAGGTTCTGAAAATTTTACACCTTCATATATACTCTTGGACTTTTCAATAGTTAATCAACAAACAATAAATGGAGCGATGATCTCTGTTTGTTTTGTACTTCTCTTTATAGAAGCAACTACATTTGCTGATATTTATTTGTTAATTAGTTATTGTTTGTTTTGTACTTCTCTTTATAGAAGCAACTACATTTGCTGATATTTATTTGTTAATTAGTTATTGTAGGGAAGTCGTCCTCCAGACTATTCATACAATATGTACAGTTGAATAAAAGCATTTGCGGGACAATTCGCAAATGGTATTTGCAGACCATTTGCAGGATTATCCGCAAATAGTGTTTGCGAGACAATACAAGCAACAGAAGCTAGCTTTTAAAATATATGTGTATAGGTAAATAAAAGGTAAAGTTTGGAGGCTTGGATTGAGTTGGGGGCTGGAGATGACCAAACTTTAGGTTCAAAAGGTAAAGGTCCTATTTAAATTTAGATTAAGGAGTAATAATATATATATATACAAGAACATATCTACTTAGGCTTTACTTATTTGGACTGCAAATTTGGAGATGTTTCTATGCAACTAAGTGGAGGAGCTTGCTAAAATGACCATATGATTTTGTAAATATTTTCAAGAATTAAAATGATACATTTGACACAATCCAACATTTGGACTGGGGAGAAATCAAATCTCTGAGGAGAAAATCCCTGAGAAGAGATGATCGCATAGGAAACCAATAACTCGCTCTTCCAGGCGCAGAGAGCTACTTTTGCTCTCTTCTCGTCTAATAATTTATTTCCAGGTGTGAGAGGTAACCAGGTAGGGGAAAGGGAAGAAGGGTTTTGCAATCTAGGCTTAGGTTGGGGCGGCGGGGCGGGAGTGGGAGAGCCGAGGGGGAAGGGGGGTATTAAATAGCGCGAGGATGGAAAAAAAAAATTTACTGGATCCCGCCTACGGGCTTCCCCTAAAAAAAATATCATTTCAATATTTCTCATTAAGTGAAAGCTCTTCAGAGTTCAGACTCTGAGTTGTAGTAGCCCGTAGTGTATTGACACAACCCGTCCGGTCCAGGACCGGACCGGTCAACCTGTGGACCGGCCCGAGTTAGTGCCTAAACTCGGAGCAAACCGTTCAAACTGGTGGGCTGGGTTAACCAAGGCGCAGACTGGTTATTGGACCCAACATGTCCAAACCGACCCGTTTAAACTTCCGGATCCGGACCGGAGCAAACTTGGACCGGACCGTCCGAACCCGTGCCAAACCCGTGCCAAAACGCTAACATACTGGTCACTCCTATCATGATTTTTTTTTTAACTTTCAAATTTCGTTAAAACGGTCATAGAACATTGAAACATTGTGTTCTATCCATGACATATTACGGATTCAAATCACAAATATATCAATTTATCAGAAAGATGTAATTAAACTGAATTACTCCATTAACCTCTCTAATTAAAGTTGGTGGCCAATAGTACAAAAGAAAAAAAATCCAAAGGAAATTGACATTATGGTGGTGTTTAGTTGTGGACTAAAGTTAAGGTGGCCTAAGTTGTTATTCCAACTTAGGCCGGCCTAAATTATTTATGTTTGGTTGAGATCTAAAGTTAGACCACGGCTTAAAGTATTCCTTGTTTGGTTAGAATTGGTGGAGGACTAAAGTTTTGGAAGCCTAAGTTAGTTAATATTAATAACAAGATACTAATTATATAATATTAATTATTAATTATAACTATAATATATTATAACATTTTTATAATAATTATTCAATATATTAACAATATAAGATATTAATTATATAATTATATATTAATAATAAGATACTAATTATATAATATTAATATATTAATAATATAAGATATTAATTATATAATTATATATTAATAATAAGATACTAATTATATAACATTAAAATATTAATAATAACTATAATATATTATAATATTATTATAATAATTATTTTAATATATTAACAATATATGATATTAATTAACTATAATATATTATAATATTATTATAATAATTATTTAATATATTAACAATATATGATATTAATTATATAATTATATATTTAATAATAATTATTAATAATGAGATACTAATAATATAATATTAATATATTAATAATAACTATAATATATTATAATATTATTGTTAATAATTATTTAATATATTAACAGTTATAACATATTAATTATATAATTATATATTAATAATAATTAGTAATAAAAAGATACTAATTATATAATATTGATATATTAATAATAACTATAATATATTATAATAATTATTTAATATATTAATAATATAATAATATATTAATTATAATTATTAATAGTAACTATAATATATTATATTATTATTATAATAATTATTTAATATATTAACAATATATGATATTGATTATATAACTATATAATTAATAATAATTATTAATAATAAGATACTAATAATATAATATTAATATATTAATAATAACTATAATATATTATAATATTATTGTTAATAATTATTTAATATATTAACAATTATAACATATTAATTATATAATTATATATTAATAATAATTAGTAATAAAAAGATACTAATTATATATTATTAATATATTAATAATAACTATAATATATTATAATAATTATTTAATATATTAATAATAATTATTAATAAAAAATATTAATTATATAATATTATTATAATAATTATTTAATATATTAACAATATAATATATTAATTATATAATTATATACTAATAATAATTATTAATAATAATATACTAATTATATTACTAATAATATATTATTACTAATTAATGAGAAGAGTGGTGAAATGGTTGAAGGTGAATGACAGTGCGTCCCAGTGGCGTAAAATTGAAGTCTAAATTTAAGGCACCTCAAGAGGTGGTTTAATTTAGGCCCGTTTAGGCCGACCTAACTTTTAGGCTATTCCATGTTAGGCCAATTAGTTTAAATCATGTTTGGTGGAATAACAGTGGCCTAAAGCCTTTAAGCCACCTTTAGGCCACAACCAAACATGGGGTATGGATTTAACTTCATATATATGCAAAATATGGCAAAAATTTATAATATTGGAGAACGGAGTAGGTCCGATGCCCATCGGACCTACTTTTAGGTTCAATGACATGATGACCGTCCAATCTAATTTAAGATATGTGCGCACGGAAATGGAAACAGACACGCACGAATGTTAAAGTGTTCTGCACGAATTTTAAAGCAAATAAACGGTGATTAAACCCATCGAACCAGAGTAGGTCCGATGGGCATCGGACCTACTCTCATATCATAATATTGACCCTTAAGTTTTTTCCTGCAAAGTTTAATATTAGTTGTCTGATGCTGACCTTTTGATCTATTTTATAGTTATGACAAGTGATGCATGTTGTATTAAAATAAATCACACAACATTTCTAATTTCTCACAAGTGCCTTTTTTCTTAAATGACCATACAAATAAATTGTTAAAACTAATTGTTTTATAATTTAAATAAATAAATTGTATGAAATTTAATTGTTAGATCATCTATATGTCGAGTGACATATCTCTAAATGCTTTTAAGTTTCAATATATGATTTGAAATATCATTATCAAAATTGTCAAGATAACTATTATCGATCTCTTTTTTTTAAAATATATAAGTATATAAATTATCTACCACTTCATCATGCTATGTACTAATTAAATTGTCCCCTTGGTACTAAGATCTTCTAAAAAGTATTAAATACCTTTAATATCAATTCTTACTAGGTTAGTTATTACTCATAAAATTTCACATTGTTATATTAAGTATTTGTGTAGTAGAGACCTCATGAGTAGATTAAAATTTGAAGCACTTAAAACTTATTCTTCCGCATATGGATAGAAGATAAATTGAAATACATGAATTAAGAAGTTGAAAAATTCTACAAAATGAAGAACTTGAAAAAAAAAACATTTTGAGCTAAAAATAGTTTCTTTAGCCTTAGCAAACTTTGTATTTTCCCTTGTAACAAATTTTGTATTTTTATTATGAGGAAATATAACTTGGAAATGATTATGTTGATAATCTTATAATTTTCAAATCAATTAAAATTAAGATGGATGAAGTAAATTATATTAATGTGGATAAAAAAAACAGAAACGAAAAAAGAAACAAAACAGAAAAAAAAAACGGTCCGGATCGGCCCAGACCGTGAACCGTGGACCCGCCGGATTTAGGACGGTTTTAGATGGACGAACCAAACCCAACCCGCCGACCGGATGGGTTTGGACCGGACCAACCCGACCCGACCCGACCCGGACCGTTTTCAAAACACCAGTAGCCCGTCCGAAATTGACATGAACACATTCCAGTCCCGTCCCTTAATACTTTTGACGAATTCAGGTTAAATTCGAACCGTCCATTACAAATTGACATGAATTATAAATCTTAAGACTGTTCGCTCCTTATTTATGAATCTGCTCCATAAATTTCATTCAAATCAGAATTCGTTATTTGATCCGATAACAGGCCGAAGCTGTGATGGCGTGCTACCGGGCTGAGTGAAGTTAAATAAAGCCCAACAGAAAGCTGCAATAGCTTTTTCAGGCTTTGTTTGTATTCTGATTCTGAACACCTGAACTGCCATGAAACCCATAATTGCCCCCATTAGGCATTTCTGTTAGGCTACTTTATCCATTTATTTAGTCTTTTCATGGTGGATTTCAACAATCACATTATTTTGGTACTTCTATCACATCCACTGTGATTCTCGTGGGTTAAATGTGGTAAGATAAATCCATCTCTCTAGTCGCAATCGGCTATTTGCTCGAAATGACCCACAGCGATGGAGCTACATGGGTTCAGGGGAGGGCAATTAGCTATCTCTCACACACAAATAAAATTTCAAAATATTATTTTTTTGTCATACTTTTTTCAGAAAAATTAAAAAAATAGGCTTATGTATACAATAAGAATACAATTATGTTCTGCCTCAAGTGCATTCGAGAAAGGAGTAGGTCCGATGGGCATCGGACCTGCTTTTAGGTTCAACGAGCATGATAACCGTCCGACCTAATTTAAAATTTACGCGCATGAAAATTGAAACAGACACACACGGAGTTTAAAGCGTTCCGCACGAATTTTAACAAATCGACGGTGAATAAACCCATCGAACCAAAGTAGGTCCGATGCCTACTCTCAAGTGCATTATAAATCAAGTAGAGTCAGAACTCCTGCTTCGTGGGCTCCGCATCATCATGTGGTTAGGTGATGTTCTGGTTGAAGATGGATCGATTATATTGATGACAGATTCATTAGAGATCAAGTAGTATTAATTAGCAGGTATAGTAACTATTGTAATAAGAAAATATTTTAATGGTCTTTTAAATTATTACAGTTTATAAAGTTAGTTTTTTTTCTATTTCAAATTTCTATATAGTGTCAGAGCATAATTCGATCCCTTAAGGACGAATGAAGAAGAAGAAAAATGTAAAAGAAAAAAACACAATCAAAGACATTTCTTTCTTCCTCACCACTCTCAAATTTAAAGATGTGGCCGCTCAAGTAAGCAAGTGCAAAATGATACAAACCAGCTTAAGGGAGAGTTAGAACGACCAGTCAAGCAGAAAGATGCAGAGACACATGCTAGTTTGAAAAAAAAAAAAAATCGAAGATGGCCAACTAAGCGGTAAAGTGCGAAGACGCTAGTGAGTTTGAGAAAAGAGTCTGCAAAAGAAAGAATTACACACAAGTTGGATTCTACGATTCCAACTTGAGAGGAAGTGTTGAAAAAAAAAATCAATTAGAGATCAATTACATTGATAGAAGATCAATTAGTATTAATTTAGCAGATAGATATAGGCAATATTTTAATGGTTTTTTAAATTCTGTAGCTGATAAATAGACACTGTGTAAAAGATTAAAATCATATCAGCAATCAATAATATTAGTTTTTTTCATCTTTCAAATTTCTATAAAACCGACCAGGAATGTCACTGACATTTTAGTTATCATCTATGCTTAATTTCCGGTAATGTGACCCACTGACATAGCGGCTTGAAAGGCTTTAATTTCTGCACAACATTTCCGGTCTCCGTGGCTGGTACATAGCGGCTTGAAAGGCCTTTTTGATAGCTCCGCTGGAAGGTAATTAATTTTCAACCAAGACAGTGCAATTAGTGATGCTGGTAAAATTATTAATTAACAACTGATGCACTTAATTCAGTGAATTTGTGTATGATGTAAACTGTTTTTGGACAGGATCTCTCTTTCATTCTTCAAGGACCAACAAATGGGAGTGTTGGGTTTTTTTTTGAATAATCATTCTGACCCCACACTTGAGTACCCGCATCGTACCCGCTGGATATCCCGTCGCGATTAACTTCCATAACGGTACGTGGTGGTCTCCACTAACTACCGATTGCAACTAATAACGATATCGGACCTTCCATTTTGAAATTCAAATATTTTTTTCTCTCCTTTTTTCCTTTTTCGAAGCTTCTGGCGATTTTGAGGCGATTGTGTGGCGATTTCAAAATTGGAAGCGATTTCCTGTGGTTTTTCAATTGATCTATCATCTCTTTGTGACGGCGCTCTCTTCTCAGTTCTCACAAGCTGAATCGGTGATTCTGAAACGTGATCAGCGAGGTTAATATTTGATTTTTTATTGATTTCGAGTTTGTTTTTGTTCTGGTGAATTAATAATGATAGATTGTTTCGTTTCTAGTTCATATATACAATCGTGTTTTAGTTTTGCTGGATTTTGATATGTTTCTGACAATTTGATTTGCGAAGATGATGTAATTATCTATTTTGTGTTAATTTCATCATTTTATTAAGAAATCACTTGATATATCTTGTATTAATACCTGATAGAACTAGTCTAAATATATGCTTGAATGTATAAGTTTAGTTCGTATGATTTTTGTATGAGTTTGTTTGTATGAGATGTTAATACTTGATCTATATGTTATAAGTATTTGATGTGTATAATAAGTAGGGGAATATATTTGTTTGTGATGTGTAAATATACAATTTTGTGTTTACAGCTATTAATATTTTCTTATATCTTTGTTAATACTTCTTTCTGGTAATATATTCATCTTTTGTAGGTGTAGATATTTTGCGTTATAGATGTATAAGTAGGGGAATATATCTATTTGTGATAGGTAAATGTAAAATTTTGTTTTTACAGATATTAATATGTCTTTATATTTGTGTTAATACTTCTTTTTTGTAGGCATTAGATCAATTCATTTTTGGTAAAAAAATTTCAGGTAATATATTCATTTTTTTTGTAGATGTACATTTTTTGTTTTATATATGTATACACTAGCTCTTTTCGTTATATGTGGTTGTATGTGTATGTATTGGCAAATATAAATACTTCACATTTTTAGTGTTAATACTTGACAGAATAGTCATGTACATTTTGGTATTACATGTATTAATACTTGAATACATTTATATCAATACTTGATTACATGTATATTCATTAAATATAACAGGTATGAATATTTTGAATATGTAATATGTAAAATATTAAATGATAATACTTTGCATTTTATTATTCAATATTAGAATGGATATTGATCTAAATGAGTCTTTTAAAGATAAATTATGCATACAATATAATGGTGATGCATTGAATGAGGTGAATTTGTATTGTTTTTATGAATATTTGCATCGTGCAAATAAAGCAATAAGTGATGATGTGGGCATTAAAGGACTGTTATTACTTTGGGTATGAAACTGTTTGTGTATGAAACTGCTTGTCTTAATTTAGATTAGGAACTGTATTAATTTCATATTGGAACTGTTATTAATTTGGGTATGACATTGTTTGTGATAATTTTGTGTAATAACTTATATGTTTGTGTGATTAATGTTATGTAGTGTAGAACATGTATGTTGAAAGTGATATGTTGCTAATTGATATTTTTTTGTAATTGTCAAGTTAACTGTTATGTGGTAATTTTAGAGTTTTAATTGATATGAATTTGTCTAAGATAATTGATATGTGAAGTTTTTTGTTTGTTATAACTGTGTATATATAAATATTTTTTTAAGATTGTTATTCATCCAACGTAATATAGATATAAATATTTTATTTCGTAAGTATACATACTACACCCTTATAGTTATAAATACTATAAGGGTGTAGATATAAATACTTTTTACTCGCACATAAACTAAGTCAACATTTTCTTGTCAACATTTGTAGTCAACATTAGTAGTCAACATTTTTTGTTGACAATTTTTAGTGGTCCCCACATGCAATTTGAGTGGTCCCCTAATGCGGGTACGACGCGAGGACTTTTCAAGAAAATGTGCGGGTACAGTTATTTTAGGAAATTTCATATATCATATATGTAGTTCATTATAGATATAAATACTTGTCCTGTTTGAGCTATATACTTCACAATGTTACTATTAATATTTGTAAAACAAAATTACAGTTTTGGAACGGTTGCGGTCCCCACAAGCAATTATGACAGTTTAGGTGCGGGTACAATGCGGGGACTCAACTGCGGGTACTCATGACAGTTTAGGTGCGGGTACAATGCGGGGACTCAACTGCGGGTACTCATATCAGCTTTCTTTCTTTTTTAAAGATTTATCATTGAAAGAAAATGTTTGTTTTACCATTTGAAATTTTGAATAACAGAATAAATTGTACTAAGTTTGTGTTGTTTTGGGTTTCTACCAATAGATGACATCATCAATTCTGATTTCAGGAATTAATAAAAAAAACATGTCAATTAATGGGTTAAAACTAAATTTCTTCCTTATTCGTAAAGCTAGTAAATTTCTTCCTTAAAAAACATGTCAATTAACCCAGATTGACTGAAGTTTGAAAATTCAGAAATAAAAGTATGAATGAGTATGAAGGCCGCAAAGATTTTTTCTTTTCCTGCAATTATTGAGGGAAGCATGCTTCTTTGGAAAATTATTTTTAATTGGGATTGATTATCTAGCTATATTTTAATGCCTGTCATTAGTCACGGCTACAAATATTTTTTCACTAATATTCAAAAATTAAAATTTAACTATGAAAAATTGACATTCTTTTAAAGTAAGATACTCACACAAAAAAAGATCTTTTAATTGAGAGTTCATTGTGTACAAGGCTAAATATAGCAAAATCAACGGTACAAATTAATCAAAATTAATTGTTGATTTTCAGGTTCTTCATTTTGTATAAGGCAAACTCCGAATATTTTTATTTTTTATGTGTACATGACTATATGTTACTTTAAATAAAATATTATCAGATGTTCACTTTTAAATTGGCATTTCGAATTATTAGTGAAAAAAAAAAGAAATTATGATCATACAAAGAGGTATAGAAAATGTAATTATTGAATCACCCTCTTAATTATAATTGCAGATATTTTATAGTTTTTGCAGATGCTTTTACTCTTAATTGCTTAATAATTTGATTTAAAATTGATTTTTACTTGCTAGGACGCAATGTGGCATTTGTCGCCGATTTTTTTATCCGCGGCGGAAAAAAAATACAGTTGTGACATCAAATTAGAAATATTTTTATGGGGGAATTTCATATATACCCATCAAAAACTTTGAAATTACGTATTTATCATTTCAAATTCTATAATTACGTATTTACCACTCTAAATTCGAATAACTCACATATTTACCCAATATAACTTAATTAAATATATATTAAATGAGGAGGGTTCCAATGCCTCAATTTTTCATGTCTCCACCATGCCTCCATTTTTTAAAACTTTAATAACTCAAACTTTAAAACTTAAAAGTCAAAATAAAACCGTTGGATATGATTTATATCATTTTATCTATGCACGTGTAAAAAATTATGACATTTCAATTTTGTTTTGCTTGTAATCAAGAGCTTGTAAAAAACGTACTAATGTGGATAATTTCTAGACGTTGATTTTTCAACTTATTGATTCACATAAAAACAAAATCAAAATGTGATAATTTTTTATGAGCGCATAGATAAAATGATGTAGATCATATCCAACGGTTTTATTTTGACTTTTAAGTTTCAAATTTTGAGTTATTAAAGTTTTAAAAATGGAGGCATGGTGGAGGCATGAAAAATTGAGGCATTGGAACCCTCCTCATATTAAATTTACTCAAAACTCGAATTAATTATGTGTAAAATTTTAGAAACTATAATTAATCAAGGATTAATTAAAACTGGACTCAATCACCCTATTCCCTCTCTAACAATGAATAATAGAATTAAGTCGTGCTTCTCTGACCAGCCCAACGTGTCTCCTGCCACCATCTCATTCAAGCCCAATTGCGACAACAGGTCATGGCCAATCCTTCTCCTACCACCACGCACAAGCAGCCAACCGCAACCGCTAACTTCTGATGTAAGAAATTGGTTGTAATAATGAAATAGCAGGTTACGCGGGAGACAACGAGAGAGGTTATAATGAGCATGCAATGGGCGCAGAAGAGAGCTGGAGAAGACAAGAGTGCAATATAAATATGGAGAATTGAGTCCAGTTTAATTAATCCGTAATTAATTGTTGTTTTTAGAATCTTAAATATAATTAATTTGAGTTTTGTATATATTTGTAATAATATTTAACAAATATCAGGTAATATATGTGAATTATTAGAATTTAGAGTGGTATACGTAATTATAGAATTTAGAGTGGTAAAAACATAATTTTAAAGTTTTGAGTGGTATATATGAATTTCTCTTTATTTTTATTTATAGCCGTAAATTTAGTGTTTCCTATGTAAGACTCAAAATACTTGTTATTAAAACTGGATCATCGAATCAGATGGTAGACCGAAAGGATCGGACTCGGAATCAAATCCGGTTCAATTAAGATAAAAGACTAAATAAGCATGTAACTAGAAAAAATTTAAGAAAACTCGGCTAGAAAACCGTTGAACCAACCAAAAAAACCGTTTCTTTTCTTATTTCTTGATTATGGCGGCACATTTATTATTTTCATAAGCAGTTTTTGAGGAGAAAATATAGCATTGCGTTAGTTTGTAGACAATTATGTATTATCTTTTATGTTTTTGCAGCGTAATTTTACTTTTTTAAACAATTATGAATTTTAACATGATAAGACAATTGTCACAATGTTATTTTTTTAAAAGAAAATTCTGAAATTCCGAAATTTAAAAATTGATCATCAAATGCTCGGTTGATTTAAAAAAAAACTAAAAAATTATATGTAGTTATTCAATTTTAAAACAAAGTATAAAACTATAAAACATCTTTGATGGAAAAAATAGTGTTCCTATGATGTTTTATTTTAATAATTTTATGAATAGTTTCTACCGATTTTGAGTTTCAAGAAAAGAGTCCGGCTAGTATGACATCGGTGTCATATGACACTAACTTCAAAATTGATTGAATAGACTTTAAACGACTATTTCAAACCGTTCAAACTAATTTACTTTATGAGTGATGCATTTACATGCAAATTTTTTATATTTTCGAGTTATTTTAGTATCAAATCAAGCGGTAAAAAATGTTGAAAAATGAATGTATTAAAATTAACTTAAAAACTCATATATTTGACCGCTTGACTCGATACTAAATAAATTCGAAAAATTATAACTTTTGCATATAAACGCACAACTAATGAAGTAGATCGAATTGAACGGTTTGGATTCACCGTTTGAAGTCGATTTGATAGGTTTTAGAGTTGATGTTACATAGGCTGAAATGACACTAATGTTATAGTAACCGGACTCTCAAGAAAATATATATCTTGCATTTTAAAAAATCTATGAATTTGTTTTTACAGTACATCATTTATTTGCATGTGGAGGAAATAAAACATGATTAGACATCCTTTAAGAGCGGGAAATTTCTTACCATTTTTTTTGGCTGTCTGATGTTTCTAAGAAGTTGTGTAATAGTTGGCATATTGTGTATATATCTATACAGAATCCAATTTCTTTCTTTCGATCGATCTTAACCAGATGTTATTTTTCTCAATTTTCCTTTTTTGAATATGAAATACTCCATATTCAAAAAAAGAAAATTCGACTTTGAAATAGATTTACAAAAATCACTCAGGATTTTATTCATTTTCTTTTTTAAACTTTGCTACGCGATCAATAATACCATAATCTTGATCTCCTGTTGCCGACATAAAATAGTCATAGTCTCTTTCCATATCTTTATGTATAACATCTACAGGTTTACCTGTATTTTCTGCATAAATACCCGCAATTGTGTTATGAAGTTCAAGCGTCTTCTTCTTCTATTATTAAGGAATCTATATTTTTATTTGTGCTAGTAGCACTTCTAGGTTCGGTAATACAAATCCTCGCGTGAGGCAATGCTACCCGTTTAGTAATTGTTCCTCCGGCCAGGATCAAAGATGCTACTGATGCAGTTGCTCCCATAGCTATTGTACACACATCAGGTAAAATAGTTTTTATAGTATCATAAATGGTTGTTTGAATCATCAGAACAAGGCATCATTGTAATTTTTGGTTTATGGAATGGATCAAAGTCTACTTATAAAAGTAATGAATCAGCGGGTCCTTTTCATTCTAATCAAACAAAAAAGGGTAAGGACCCGCTAAGTTCTTACTTTTGAATATCTAAAATCTGGTCCATTCAATTACCCTAAACCCTATACTCTAAACCCTAAATGACCGAATGGCGCAAATACATCCTTTGGATCAACTGGCTCCTCTGGCTTAAGATTATTTTGGTATTCTGAATTTCTATAATCATAAGCACTCTGAGCAATAGAAAAATACTTTTTTATATCTTTTATTACAAAATTGTAAAGTTTGTTCTTTTCGTGGATTTTCAATCTTAAAACTAGAAACGCTTTAATTAAAATGGGATATCTTATCATCAATTCAAAAATTTTGGGATGAACGGATAGGTTATATTCTTGATCTTGGTTATAAATATATAAATCGCTGTATGAACATAAAAGAAAAAAACAAATTAAAGAATCATAATTGTCTTTTTGAAAACATGTACGTACTATTACAGAATAATAAAAACTTATCTGAAAAGCTGCTATTAACTTGAACTTGTTCCATACGAGTCTCCTTTATTCATTAGAAAATAAGACGTTAGTGAATTCTAATATACGATATAAGATCATTTATTATCAGAACTCAGACGGGATAAAATCCCATATTATCGGTTGGCTTTAGCTTTCTTAAGTATCGAGGTCAGAATAAATACAATATATGAAAATAAAGAAAGTGTCAAAGAAAGAAAAGGAGAAGACCCATTAAAAGAAAGAATCATTCTATTTTCCAAATAGATGAGTCTTATTTAATAGCTTATAGTATTCGTATAAATCTAGGAAGCCCTCCATAATATCATCTATATCCGTTTCTACGGTTTCAAATATTATTAGTACCTCCGCATCGACCAAATCACGGACCGTCCTTATACCTAAACTTGAGTAAAGGAGTTCGCCCAGTCTCTGGCTGAAGAAAAATTCAACGGTAAATCTTTTGAACGGACACTTTCGTTCACGTCTTTTTTAAAAATTATAGTACTTTTTATCTCATAAATACATAAGCATTTTAAAAAATTAGCAAACAAACTGGTTAATCTATCAGTTTGACTGGTTGACCATTGATCCGAAGTTTGCCGAGTCATCATCTGGTCCGACTCTGATAACATTGATCGCTAGCGTTTCGACTATAATAAAAATATTTATGATTTGATTGCTATATATTTGTTTTTATAATAAAAATGCCGATATTTTTATTAAAACCCCAAAAAAAAAACAAATTATCAAATCTGCTCCCACTCCAAAGTTATAATTATTTCTACCCTAACCGCCCGTGGGCTGGGCGGTCCACTTTTCCCACCTGACCGCCCAGCAGCCGGGCGGTCCACTGTGCATAGCTGACCGCCCAGCAGCTGGGCGGTCCGCTAGTGTTTTTTTTTTTTTTTTAAGATTAGATTAGAGACAATATGAATATAAAGATGGTGAATTCTTAACGCTAAAAGTTCGAATTTTTTTTGTAAATATTAGTTAGATTACTTCTGTGAAGCATATTTATACTAAAATACGCTAAATTACTTGGAATTATGTTAAATTACGTTGAGTTACACTATATTAAGTTAAATTACACTAAATCACATTACATTACGCTAAAATACGGTAAATTACATATGAATAGGGACGCTATCTTCACTGAAAAGGCGAAAAACAACGATGAAACTTCAAACGGTCATAAAACGGCGCTCGAGTGTCCGATTTCAGCAAATGAGCACTTTTCGAAAAGCTTGCGAAAATACACATGTGTCCGTGCTGGCTATGCCAAATTCCGAAATTCAAAATCGCCAAAAAACAAAGGGAAGACCCTCAAAACTTGAGTTGAAGTTTCCGATTAAGATTTTCATTTCTATTATTCAATCCAAGTAGTTCAATAAATTAGTTACATAATGAACTTATAGAATACCAATTTTTACTATTTTTGGAATTTTTTTACTATTTTTTATGATTCATGAAAGATGGCACAGAATCGGTCTACTTTAGCGTAATTTTGCGTAGTTTAGCGTAATTTACCGTATTTCAGCATAATTAGCGAAGTTATTGTTATTTAGCGTAATTTAGTGTAATTCAACGTAATTCAATGTAATTTAACATAATTCCAAGTAATTTAGCATATTGAGTAATTTAGCGTATTTTAGCGTATTGAGTAATTTAGCGTATTGAGTAATTTAGCGTATTTTAGCGTATTGAGTAATTTAGCGTATTGAGTAATTTAGCGTATTTTAGCGTATTGAGTAATTTAGCGTATTTTAGCGTATTGAGTAATTTAGCGTATTTTAGCGTATTGAGTAATTTAGCGTATTTTAGCGTATTGAGTAATTTAGCGTATTTTAGCGTATTGCGTAATTTAGCGTATTTTAGCGTATTGCGTAATTTAGCGTATTGAGTAATTTAGCGGATTTTAGCGTATTGCGTAATTTAGCGTATTGAGTAATTTAGCGTATTGAGTAATTTAGCGTATTTTAGCGTATTGAGTAATTTAGCGTATTGAGTAATTTAGCGTATTTTAGCGTATTGAGTAATTTAGCGTAATTTAGCGTATTGAGTAATTTAGCGTATTGCGTAATTTAGCGTATTGAGTAATTTAGCGTATTTTAGTGTATTGCGTAATTTAGCGTATTTTAGCATATTTTAGTGTATTTTAGTGTCCGATTTCAGCAAATGAGCACTTTTCGGAAAGCTTGAGAATAACTCACTTAAGTAATTTAGCGTATTGAGTAATTTAGTATAACTCACTTAAGTAATTACATATTGAGTAAATTACTTAAGATTTTCATTTCGTCGTCGTTTTTCGCCTTTTCAGTGAAGATAGCGTCCCTATTCATATGTAATTTACCGTATTTTAGCGTAATGTAATGTGATTTAGTGTAATTTAACTTAATATAGTGTAACTCAACGTAATTTAACATAATTCCAAGTAATTTAGCGTATTTTAGTATAAATATGCTTCACAGAAGTAATCTAACTAATATTTACAAAAAAAATTCGAATTTTTAGCGTTAAGAATTCACCATCTTTATATTCATATTGTCTCTAATCTAATCTTAAAAAAAAAAAAAAAAAAACACTAGCGGACCGCCCAGCTGCTGGGCAGTCAGCTATGGAAATTGGACCGCCCAGTGGCTGGGCGGTCAGGTGGGAAAAGTGGACCGCCCAGCCCACGGGCGGTTAGGGTAGAAATAATTATAACTTTGGAGTGGGAGCAGATTTGATAATTTGTTTTTTTTTGGGGTTTTAATAAAAATATCGGATAAAAATGCTACAAATAAAAAATCAGCATTTACGGACACAAACTTCACCGATATTTTTATTAATACCCCAAAAAAAAACAAAATATCAAATCTGCCCCCGCCCCAAACTTATTTTTAAATCTACCCCAACCGCCCGTCCGCTGGGCGGTCCACTTTTCCCACCTGACCGCCTAGCATTTGGGCGGTCCACTACCCTGATCTGACCACCCAGCAGCTGGGCGGTCCGCTATAAAACCCCTATAAAAGGGGTTTTTCTCTCTCCTGATGAGCACAGTATTCTTTCCAAGTTTTCAACAAATTTCCAGAACCGAATGAGAGAAAGAGAGGCGATTTTGAGGCGATTGTGAACAGTAATTCCAGCACAGTATTTCCAGAACAGTAATTCCAGAACGGAAATATGTTGGTTGCACTGTATGTGGGCGGGAAGTTTACCCGGGGTGCGGAGGGAGCACAGTACACTAAGGAAGCAGCCTACGGCTTCGAGGTAAATGAAAATACCTCATTTGTTGAACTGAAGGGAATAGTGTATGAAAAAATTAGTGTGAACCCCAACCGGTGTGATATAGATTTAGCTACCCGGATTAACACAGTAAGTGGTGGTAGACCTTACTATACCAGATATCCAATAACATATGAGTCGTTATGGAGGAGTGTTTATAATAATTTTGAGTCACAGGGGGTAATGGTAATGAACTTATATTCCAGAAGAGTTCAGCGTGAACCTGGAGTTGGAACATCTAGGGAAAATAGAGGTTATGATCACTCGGGTTATGACAACCCGCGTCACTCGAGTTATGACAGCTCGAGTTATGAGCACTCGGGTTATGACAACTCGGGTCATCAGCACTCGAGGTATGACAACCCCGCCACTCTAGTTATGACAACCCCCGCCACTCGAGTTCATCCAATAGAAACGAATTTCTGAAACTTTTAATAAACAATTTTTTTTAAATTATTTTTTAATAGCAGCGTTTTAATTTGTAAAAAACAAATTTTGAGATTTGAGCTACCGTGTCTAGGCGTCTACCTGCGAAAATTATTTCGTCGTTGACTTCTAAAACACAAACTTTAACTTCTCAACAAATCTAGTCAATATTTGTAAACACCAATTACGAGAGGGATGCAGAAAAGATGTGAAGAGCATTTAATAAATGCAGGAAAAAATAATTTAATATTCTCAGCAAAGTTCACATTCCTTGATGGCCATTTTGACTTGAAGATAGAACCTGCCCTTGGATAAGTACAAGATTTGCAACTAAATCATCTCTTTTTCTTCCTATAAACTGGAGAAACACCATTCCATTTTTCACCCCTTCAAAGTTTCAACTTGATGAAAATATACCCTTCAAGTTTCAACTTTTTTTTTCAATTATTTGAGCACACTTTATAGAGGAGGGTTTAAATACATTCATTTTGTGTGCCTTCATCAAACCTCTATTAATAAAACATTAATAACTTAAACTTTAAAACTCAAACATCAAAATAAAACCGTTATATTTAATCTTTATTATTTTCTCTATGCATGTATAAAATATTACGGCATTTCAATTTTATTTTGATTGACATCAAGAGCTTATAAAAATGCATTGATAGGATAAATTCTGAACGTTGATTTTTCACTTATTTATTTTTATAAAAACAAAATCGAAATATAATAAATTTTTTATGTACAAGTAGAAAAAATAATATAGTCATATATAACGGTTTTATTTTGATATATAAGTTTTAAAATTTATGTTATTTGAACTTTAAAAATGGACGCATTTGAACTCTCCTCCACTTTGTATCACAACAAAAGAGTTATTAGTGTATTTATATTGGATAATGTCTAATTAAACGTGGCAATTATTGAGAATTTCATAATTACCAACCTTTTAAGAAAAGAAAAATCACTTTGTAATTCTCACGCTGACAAAATTATGGATTCTAATTTCCTGATTTTTATTGCTAATTTTATATCGAACTTCCAATTCTAATTTTTAACCAATGTGACAATTTCTTATTAATTTTACAATTGAAGATGCTTTAAATTAATTTCACTGATGTAGATATTTTCTATCTGTAATGAAAAAACTACATATTTATAGCAATATTAATATATTTAAAAATTGGAAAAGACTAGTCTTAAAAGAAGATAAGTTTAAGCTGTAGAGATCCATTACATTTATACAATGGAGAAATTCTAAGCTTTAGCCTTTAAATATTTTAATTGAGACAGAAACCACCCACCTATTGGACCCACTAATTAGACTTGATCTGACCCCTGATGTACTTCCGCCGGTTCCCACAAACCAGACTTGTCAGATTGTTGACTAGACCCGGTTTCAAATATGGTCGTAGACCTCTGAACATACCGAATTCAGATCCTCACAGCTACCGTAATAGATAATCTGACCTGGATGGCTCGATCGTCATTTTTAACTTGGCACGAATCTCAAAGCCAATTAATGCTGCCTCTGCGCTAGCCCGAATCTCAAAGAGGCTGAGAGTTAATTTAAAGGAGTGGGAGTAGGTCCGATGGGCATCGGACCTACCTCGGTTCGACGGGTTTAATCACTATCGATTTTCTTTTAGATTCGTGCGAAATGCTTTAAAACCCGTGCGTTTATGTTTCAAGTTTCGTGCGCACAAATCACTCCGCTTTTCTACGGTAGATCTGCCCATCGGAACCAAACTAGGTCCGATGGGCATCGGACCTACACCCAACTCTAATTTAAAACCGTAAAGTAAGAAGAATCTCCTGAACATACCTTGAATATTATTAATTTTGTAGGTATTAGTTTTGCACAATGGCTAAAAACAAAAAAAAATTCTGACCAATTGTTTACAAAACTGTAAAATGTTGTTTATTATAACTTAAAAAAAAAAAAAAGAAGAACTCCTTAGGAATTGTGTTTTATACTTTTTTTGAACAAAAAAAGAAATTCATTTCATAATTTCAATTGTTTACTAAATTTTTAAGTTTCTTTGATTGAAGTTGGAAATTAATTATGTTCTTGGTTACAAAGTAGAAGTCAAATTTTATGTAAAATAAGTGTTTTGACAAATACATTTAAACTATTCATTTTTTTAATTTATTGATTTTTTCTTTTATTATAATATATTTGATTCGTTTTTTGTCTGGCCTATTTTTTGCAATATTTATCAAGTAAGATATTTTGAATTCTAAAAATTAGAAACAACAGTTTTTTTATTGTATGATATAAATAAAGATTTTGTTTAAAAACCTAATTATTACAACAAAAATTATTTTTTTTTACAACAAAATAAATGTTGTTTACAACAATAATTATGACAACAAAATTACTATAAATTCTACGAAAATAGTATTAAGTCAAAAAACTTAATATTAAATCAGATGTTGTTTAATCTTTTAACGAACTTTTTTCTAAAGAAATCTATGTAACGATATGGTTTTTATTTCTAACCTCTTTCTGTACAAAAAGATTCTAAAATTTCAAGTGGGCACCTTTTCCAACTTCCTTACATTTCTTTTTTCCAAACATCTTAGAAGTTAATATGGATATTTAATAAGGTTCAAGCACCTTAGTTTCATGCCTCTATTATAACTCCACCAATAAAACATTAAGAACAAAAAATTTGGAATTCAAATGACTAAACAAAACTGCTAAATATTTAAACTATGTCTTAATGTGAACCAACTTGGAAAAACAGTTCAAAATGTTGATACAAGTAGATTTTTACAAAATTTTAATCTCGATCAACAAGGCATTGGTTTTATTTTTTGTAGGATGCTCATTATTATCAATAATTCGGCATTGGTTTTGCTTTTTCCATCAAAATGTAGCTATGAAGTGTACATTAAGGCTATGGACCAGGTCTTGGTAATACAACCTATTTACACAGATCCGCTCTTTAATTCTCACGTGAGTAACGCGCACGCGCCCGGTTCACAGTAATAAACGCGTTCTAAACTTTTCATCCGTACCCAAGAAAAGTAAAATATATTAATTTATTTCTCATAGTTCTACTCTCCAATACTTATGTTTTAATTGCTTTCTTTTTGTTTATTTGGCTTTATTCTATGTTATATTGAATACATTCATTTCAAAATATCACTGTTTTAGCTAGCGAGTCACTTTCATATTGTAAACCTATTCTTCAATAAGTGACAAATATAAGACCAATTTAAATTTTAAATATAACTTAAGAATCTAATCTTCTATCGTATTATTTTAAAGTGTAACTAATAATTTCATTATTGTATCTCCCTTTATATTTCTGAATTATGTGATACTCGTTGGTCTTCTAAATTTTATCCAATTTCATCCACATAACAACCTCTAACAAACAGTCAAAATTGTCATATATGGGGAGCATGATTTTTTGATGGTCATATGTTCAAATTTGGTCTGATACTCGATCTAGACCATTTGATCCACGTAAAAATTTGTGTGTACAATTAAATTTAAGCTGCTAAATTGAATGCACATTTCTCAACGGGATCAAACGGTCCTTGTCGAAAACATCAGACCGGATCCCTTCGCTTTCATAAAATACATTCCTGAAGAAGTAATTAAATGATATCATCAAATTTGGAGGTTAGAAAAGAAAGATAACCATTCTTAATAAAATATAAAATAGTTCCGTCGCATCCGGCAGATCGCCGATGAAGTCCACAAACATCCCTTGATTTTCTCCTCGGCCCCACCCACTATTCCACGTGTCATTATACTATTGGCTCCTTGATTTTCGTGTGGAACCCACCCCTCTCTTTCGCTTACTACGGTCGCCGCCATGACGAAATACCAATTCTAGTTAAAAATTAGAAAGAGGGAAAGAAAAGAGAAACGAGCTCAGCTCACATATAATAGAGAGAGACTGTGTGAGAGAGAGTGTGTGTGTGTGTGGAGGTTGGAGCTAGGGTTTGGGTTGATTTCTAAGCTCTCCTTTGTTGAAATTCAATATGTGGAAGTAAAAGATTGTTAGATATTTGCTGTGGTGATTGATTAGGTGCAAGAGCGAGCTTGATTCTAGTAATAGTTAGACCAAAAGAAGCACGCTTTACGCTTCGTTTGATTCCAATTTTTATTTTGTGAATTTTGCTCTGCTCAGATGGGTATAGGGTGTTCAAGTAGACTTCCCAGCTTGCTGGTTTTGTGAAGTAAGAATTTTTTTTTTCTTTTGATGAGAGCTAGCGCCCCTTGATTAAGCCATGAGCTGTGTTGAGAGTGGCGAATTAGGGAGAAACGAATCAAAAGCTGTCGCCTTGGATGAATCGATCAAACTAGGGAGGAGGTCTTTTGCGAGAAATAATGGGAGTGTTGTATCAGTTTCAGGCCCGCTTGATATAGACGAGAAATTGTTGATCGATCCAAAGTTACTCTTTGTTGGATCGAAGATTGGAGAAGGAGCTCATGGCAAGGTCTATCAGGGGAAGTAAGTTCAAATTGTATTGTTATATAATAAACCTTCCTTTTAGATAGCTTAGATTATTACTTAAGCTTTGTTTGGTTGCCTTTCTTATCTTAAGGATTTTTTTTTTTTTCATTTCGTTGTGTTGTATTATATCTTTGTGGGGTGGGAAGTGGGGAAGGCTCAGCTTTGTACTAATTTTAGATATAAAAAGTATGATCTAAAAAGTTAAGTTTTGTTTTACAAAATTTGTTAAATTTGTTCATCAGAAAGAAAATTGGTGAATTTTAGAAGCACAAGGTCAATTTAGGATGTTCAAATGTAGAAGTTTTTTTTGTCAGTCTCAGTGTTTTGAAAGTTAATTTCTGCTGAATCAAATTAATATTTGCATTAAGTTGGTCATCTATTAAATCATTGACTTTCTAACTTTTTTCTAATTTTAATTATTACATGCTCGTTGGATGCTATTTTTTATACCATCAACCAGCGGGTTGACTATTGCTTTCATTGACTTTCTTTTCTGTAACCTAATATGTATATGTTCTCTTTCAAATTAGGTATAGAGATCAAATTGTGGCAATAAAAGTAGTAAATGGAGGCAGTACGCCAGATGAGAAGGAAATATTTGAAGAACGTTTCATTCGAGAAGTGAACATGATGTCAAAAGTGAAGCATGAGAACCTAGTCAAGGTAGGCCCTTTGCTTGACATTTTATAAATTATATTACTAAATTATACCGTACAAAATTTGTTGGTCAAAATGTCTGATAACTTCCAACTGATTTGTACTTGTTATAAATAATTATGTATTGTATAAAATTAGTTAGTATATAGATTGTACTTATTTGCGGATAGAAAAAATAAATTGAAGTGCCAATTCGTCAAGATTCAAATTGATTTAAATATGATATATAATTTGATGATCTATTGCCTTTTTCTTCTTTCGTGAAATTGATTAAAGCATGGAATAGAGAACTATTACCAAAAACCATTTGATTAATTGCTGACTATCAATCTATTATTTCTCATTTTTTGAAGTTTATTGGAGCATGCAAGCACCCAATAATGGTGATTGCCACTGAATTACTGCCGGGGATGTCGCTTAAGAAGTACTTAAGCAGTATTAAGCCTCAGCAATTGGATATTAGCACAGCTGTCAGCTATGCATTGGATATAGCTCGTGCTATGGATTGTTTACATGCCAATGGAATTATTCATAGAGACTTAAAACCTGGTAAGAATTCGCTTGCTAATGGAATTAAATTTGTGAATGTGCATGAATTTGCATGCTACTGAATCCCAATTTATGCTTGGTCTGGAAATTGGAATATTGTTTTTTCCCTCTAGATTTGATTATTCTTATAATGGTACAGAATTGGGAGAATTGTGTTATTTTTGTTATCTATAGAAACTGACTGGAGTTAATTAAAATGCGCAGATAACCTATTGCTAACGGCAAATAAGAAGCAAGTAAAGCTAATTGATTTTGGACTTGCAAGAGAAGAAACTGTGAATGAAATGATGACAGCTGAAACTGGAACTTATCGGTGGATGGCTCCTGAGGTGAGATGTGTAATGACGCTAATTAGTAACTAGTTTCCTTTATTATGATCAAAAGTGATTTATCTAATTGACTATGACTGGAATGTACCAACTGGATGCGACTTTTGTTGGATTTTTAAATTGATTTTGGTAACCTGGAGAAAAGGTTGGAACATAATGTTCCAGAGCAAACCCTATTTGTATTGTATCCAGAGTAGATTTTATTCGTCTAACATATTGTGATTATTATAGCTGTACAGCACAGTAACTCTTAGGCGTGGGGAAAAAAAACATTACACAAATAAGGTGGATGTGTATAGCTTTGGTATAGTTCTGTGGGAATTATTGACAAATAAAATGCCGTTTGAAGGCATGTCAAACCTCCAGGCTGCCTATGCTGCTGCTTTTAAGGTTATTTCTTTTTTCATTTTGTCCTTTTTTGAGTTTTTAAATTTCAGTTGCAATGATATTTTTCTTGTTGAGTGAGACTACGGTACTATGCATAGCGCATATTGGTCTGTACTATAGATTAATTTATTCATTTTCAAACTCCAAACAAAAATCAATCTAAACTGTTGAACATGATCCCCATATGAAAATGAATTCGCATCCTCTGAGATATCTCATATTTTGCGTGACTTATTGGAAAATCTCAACCGTTCAAATATGTTCTGCACGGATCTCAAAGCTCAAATAATACTGGCCCCCTGTGCTATCCCCGATAGGCACCGGACACTCGGTCACGCAAAATATGAGATATCTCAGAGGATATGCACTCTATGAAAATGTACTTGTAGATCAAATTTTACATTTTTTTAGAATTTTCTTGCTATTTTTTAGATAGGTAGAAAATCACTGATCTAAAGATGACCATTCAATAGTTGTGATTCTACCTATCCAAAAAGTAGCAAACAAATTCTAAGAAATATCAAATTTAGTCTGCAAGTATATTTTCATATGAAAATCACATTGAACAGTTCAGATAGACTATTTGAACTTTGGAAACGAATATATTGATCTGTAGTATGGACCAATCTGTGCTATGCATAGTACCATAGCTCACTGTTTCTTGTTTGACTTATTCTTTTAACTCATGATTGGTTGTTCTGGGGTCAAATTAAAGACGGGCCCTTTGATCTGAATTGCATGATAAAACACCCATTTGACCGTATCAGTAACATTTTTTTAGTCAAAAGTTATTTTACTTTGATTTTTAATTCCAGTAGATTTATAATTGGGCCAACAACTAATAATTATATTGGCTCAAGGACTGAAGTAGCGTAAATATTGGTATCTAAAATGAGTAAGATTTGTACACTTGAGCTTTTCCTGTTGCCATCTAACATTATATTTATTCTTTCATTATATTAGCAAATGAGACCTCCACTACCAAATGACACTCCTCCCGAACTGGTATTCATAGTGCAATCGTGCTGGGTCGAAGACCCAAATACAAGGCCGTGCTTCAACCAAATTGTACGAATGCTCGATTCCTTTCTATGCACATTGCCGCCTCCACCAAAGTGCACAGATACTGAGGAAATAGATGTGGCGAGTAGGAGTACTAGTACTGTCATATCAGCCACGTCAACACGAGCTGGAGGAAGGAAGCTTTCTTTTATCCGTCAGCTATTTGCAGCCAAGAAGGCGGCGAATGTGTAGTGCGCATGTGATCTTTTGTGACTTGTTTTGTTGTAAAGCTAATAGTAGCAAAAAATAGTTGACATGTAACGGGTAACATGTAAACATTTGATATATGAAAGAGGTCTGATGATATGTAATGTAAGGATGAAACAAGTGCATGTTATATATAGGCGATCTCTTTTCTTATTTTGGTTGGTGTTTTCTTCCTAGCAGGTAGCAGCTCATAGGAAATCCCAGAAGCAAACGATTCTCACCTCTAGTATCATGTACCGGTTTGGTACATGGTAGTGTACTGAAATTAAATTTAAGATGAGAAGTAAATCTAGTTGATGAAAAAGAGAGAAGCACGGAAGTTTGTAAAAGATCCAGTTTCATTTTTTTATTTAGGTATAATACTTCTTATGAGCAGGGTTCAAATGCCTCAATCGTATCGCGCATCTTTATTTTCGTTTTCAAAATCTAAACAGTCAATCTGAATTGCTCAACATGATCTCAATATTAAAATGTGCTTGGAGACCAAATTTTATATTTGTTTTTTTTTAGAATTTTTTTGCTTTTTCTTTAGATATGTACAAATTATTCTTTAGAATTTTTTAGAAGATTTTGAACCATCCAAAAACAGAGATAATAATGCACAATGTATATGAAAAATAAGAGGGTTCCAATGCCTCCATTTTTTCATGCCTCCACCATGCCTCCATTTTTAAAACTTTAATAACTCAAAATTTAAAACTTAAAAGTCAAAATAAAACCGTTGGATATGATCTACATCATTATATCTATACACGTGTAAAAAATTATGACATTTCAATTTTGTTTTGATTGTCATCAAGAGCTTGTAAAAAACGTACTAATGTGGATAATTTCTAGACGTTGATTTTTCAACTTATTGATTCACATAAAAACAAAATTAAAATGTCATAATTTTTTATGAGCACATAGATAAAATGATATAGATCATATCCAACGGTTTTATTTTGACTTTTAAGTTTTAAATTTTGAGTTATTAAAGTTTTAAAAATGGAGGCATGGTGGAGACATGAAAAATGGAGGCATTGGAACCCTCCTCGAAAAATAAATATGCAAAGACCAATAATAACGCACAATGGCGCTTCTTATGAAAAACATTTGAATTTACAAACAGAACATGTATAGCCAATACAAGTGGTGGTGGTTAAAACAAGTTAACATAAAAATACGAAAGTCAACAACATGAAAGCTGCATTAGATATTTTCCTTCAGCAATTAGCACCAGATAGTAAGGTATATGGAGTAGATCAGGTCACTGCATATAAAGAGGAAAAGAAAATGTAGCCTGTTTATAAATTACGTATTTCCCCTAAAAAACTTCAAAATTATTTATTTTCCCCCTAAAAAAAAGTTCATAATATCATATTTACCCTTCTAAACTTCAAAAATTCACAAATTTATCCTTTTATTGCCTTCTCTATCAAACCTCATTTTAATTTATAAAATACCAATTTTACCCTTTATTAAACAAAAAAATATGTGGGATGTTTAAGAAAAATGTCAGTCTACTAATTGGTCGGTTTAAAAGGGCAAATAATTCATTTCTCTACTTCTGATGCATGCACAAGCATATACGTAATGTCACAATATATATGGCAAAACTAGATAAATTAACCATTTGCCTTTGAAAACCGACTAATTAGAATACTGACATTTTTCTTCAACATGCTACATATATATATATATATATTTTTAATAATAGGTAAAATGAGTATTTTATAAATTTAAATGAGTTTTAATAAAAAAGGAAATAAATTGGGTAAATTTGTGAGTTTTTGAAGTTTAGAAGGGTAAATATGATATTATGAAGTTTAGAGGGGGAAATACATAATTTTGAAGTCTTTAAGGGCTCTACATGAAATTCCTCCTAAGAAAGTTATATGTATAAGATATTCAGATATCCCTGCATACTGTCTTTTCTAGAATTGTTCTCAGCACTGGATTGTCATTTCAATACCACATATGATATGTGTCTTCTTAACTAATATCAGCAGTTCACACAGGCAGATAATTAATTTGCTGTGATTTGTTACAAGGAATGTATGAATGGGTTTTTCCAGTTCCTTGCACTTAAAAGGAATTCACATAGCAGTTCTTGCTCCATGAATTTTTCAGTACCAAAATTTGGAACAAGTTCCGAACTTATATGTGCTTAAATTAGTTGGAAAAGTGAAAAGACATTGAAGTGAAAATTGGAAAAATATTAAATAATGGGAAACAAATTTCTACAAACCTTGTCAGAAATGTTTTTGGAGAGCCAATCAAGACCCTCATAAAGACCTTCTCCAGAGGTCGCACATGCGCTCTGGATAAACCTAAATCATGAGGATAACCACTAATTTATCACCGAAAAAAGGTTTTCATGCATGACCATTGTGAAGTATAAGTAACAAATAAACTACCCAGTCATGGGAAATGATTTTCATTACCAGTATTGTGTTGCTTGTGTGGTCAGTACAGATAAATACCTATGCCATCAGAGAAGATAGTAAATATTGAATTAGTACCATGGGCGTTTGTGCATAGAGTGGAGGCCGAGCTGATCAGTGATTTCAGTAGCATTCATAGCATTTGGAAGGTCTTGCTTGTTTGCAATCACTAGGAGGACTGCATCGCTTAGCTCGTCCTGCTTTGTTAAACAAATTAATATGAAATCGGTATTAAGGGCAATAAAGTACCTTAATGAAGACCAAGTAATTAGTCATCAGTGTCTTAAAAAAAATAATTCCCTTATAGCAAAACAAATACTTGTAAAAATATCTAGTTGAACGAAGAAAAATTTAATTGTAAGATTCCAATATCTTTCCCTAGAAAAAATAAGGCAAAAAATGAAAGTTGTCAGAAAAGAAAAGAAAGATACGAGTTAAGTTACTAGCATCATGCTTGTTTTATTTGAAAGCTTATGAGAAAATCATATAGAATAATCAATAGAAGTGAGGTCACAGTTTCCAAACCCGACCAGCGAATTTTTGTGGATATATAAAGTTGTGAGTTTTAATCTCCATCTTGTATCTCAAAAAATAATCAGTTGAAGTGATGACTTCAAAATTAATACCTCATTCAACATGCGGTGCAATTCATCTCTGGCTTCTATAATACGTTCATTGTCATTGCTGTCGATCACAAAGATTAGTCCCTGCGTGTTCTGGAAATAGTACCTCCATAAACGACGGACCTGAGACAAAATAAGCATATATTTATGTATTTGAAAATTTGTTATTTTTCAATATAGAAAGATTAGGATTGAGTCGGTTTGAAAAATTTACACTGCCTTGACCACCAACATCCCAAACTGTGAAGTTGATGTTTTTGTACTCCACTGTTTCCACATTAAATCCTAACAGAAAGAAGAACTCCACCGTTTACCAGCTAATTATATATAAGCTTGAAATATATGAAAAGCAATTATGTGTCACAACTAAATGCCAAATTTGATCATTACAATAGCATATAGTTTACTAAATGCAAAAATTAACTATGAACATATATACCGATGGTAGGAATAGTGTTGACGACTTCACCGAGCTTAAGCTTGTAGAGAATGGTAGTTTTACCAGCCGCATCAAGACCAACCATCAGTATCCTCATCTCACTCTTCGTAAAAAGCCGACTAAATAGCTTTGTAAATGACACCCCCATGTCTCTCTTTTGCCTTTTTCCTTCTTTTTTCCCCTTTTCTTGGTCTGTTCAAAAGATATTAAATTGAGCATATCAGTTGAGATATCATAAGAAGACATACTTAATTTTCATATATATGTCACATCACGATGCAAATAACATAGCATTTTGACAAATTGAAAAGTGATCATCATAAATTAAATAGGTCCCCCAAAATATATCATATAGAAAGAAAAATAAAACAAAATGCCACAGAATGCCAACAGTTAGTAGACCCAAAAGTGCAAAAAAAAAAAAAAAGTAAATAAACAAGCAGAGAGAGAAGATTGGAAAATGAGATTACCTATTAAAATTGAATGTGAAGCTCTTTGTGAAGAAAGAAAGGAGGTTAGCAGGGGTTTAAATAGATGGGGAATATGAGGGACTCTGACTGTGTAGGCTCTGCTTCATGTCGAAGCAAGCCTTTCAACAAGTCACTATTAAAAGATGCAGAATATTTTGTTATTTTAATTATTTTATTTTAGTTTACTTTAAAAGGTTGTTAACTTCCTTCAGTTTTGTATCACCCAAATTTATTTTAGTTTCTTTCGTATTCAAGTCCAATAAAGCATAAAAATTGTGTCAAAAGAAGTACAATAACTGACCAATTTGGCAACTCTGATATTGTAGGCAAGTGTGCAGGTATTAATATTCGGCCATTAATTGTCTAGTACTTGTGTAGGATGATAGGCACCTACCAATAAAGATATAAAAGCGTACTCATGTAAATATAAACTATATATCAACGGCACCAAATTTTTGAAAAATAATGATAAATGTAGAGAATGAAATTTGAATATTTTCAGACACTCTCAACAATTGTTCTGCAAAATTTGATCCTGCATGGCTGCATCGAGGGAGAATAGTACAATTATCTTGAACATCACACGTATATATGTTGGTGAAATAATAATTCTACTGCAAATTGATTTCATATATAATTCCACATCTCTTAAGTTCAGTAAAATTGACAAACTAAACAAAAGTTAGAATTTTTTTTGTCTTTGGTTTGAGTTCTATTTTATTTCTTTCATTCTCTTTTATTTTGTCTTGTTTACTTTTTCTGTTTTTTTTTTTTTTTTGATAAGAATGCATTATCCACTGAAGATGACTTAATTTTTCTTGTTAACAGTGCTTCAGGCCCAAGGATCTTTCCAGAGAGCTTCAGGCCTAAGGATCTCTCCAGAGAGCTTCCTTTGCTCCAAATATTTTATTTAGTTGAAGGAATAAGCTGAAACTTTCTGTACCATTATTTTATTTCCCAACTCCAAATATTTTTTTTCCTTGCTCCAAACTTAGGCATAATCAACAAAAAAAAATATCTACAAGTAGCTACAACAAATACAAAAACACATACCACCATATTAACTTATTTGAATCATTCAATTTGTGAAGTCTATTCAATCCACTAAATGTTCTACATAAGTCTAAAATACAGTCAATAAATCTTTCCTTAATCTCATAATTTCAAATAGACCAACAACCAACCTTACACAACTGAATCAATTACATACCACATCTCAGCAATGGCCGTAATCCAAAAGCAACCCAACCCAAATTTCAAAACTGCTTGAATTACCTGAAGCACCAGTGACATGAAATGAACCCGATCCTATTTGATCCGGCCGAACCCTACTGATCCATATGCTTGCCATCTCAAATCAATTTGCACCATTCCCATTTATTGTGGAGATCAACACAATGATTCAATTTCACCCAATAGTATCAAATTAACCGTCTAATTTACAGTACACTCAATTTCACTATTGAATTTCACCCAATAGTACCGAAGGAATGAGAAGAACTGGGTATTATGTCAACCTCTTTTAAAACCTCAATTCTATTAGCCAACTCAAATTCACCAAAGCTCTTCAATCCTTCAATAATACAATCGACAAATCTATTCTCAATCCGTATTGATCGCTCAACTACCTCTCTCCCCATATCAACAGCTTCTTTTATGAACCTCTCTTTACATAAACCCGCCAATAGACAACTATATACATCCGAATCAACAGAATCGTAACCATTCTCTTGCAACCAATAATATCCATCCAAGAACTGCCTTTTTTCACAAAATCCCCTTAGCAAAGAGTTAATTGCCGATGCATCCAATTCGATGCCATTTTCTAACATTCTCTTAACCAAAATTTTGGCTTCATCAAACCTCTCATTTTTTGAGAAGCATGTAGCAATCAAGCAATAGCACTCCCTGACAGAAATTTCTCCTTCGCTGACAAGACTGTCAATTAAACCCTGAATCTTACTGGAATGTTCACCAATACAGAACCCTTTTAATATAGTTCGCACCGTGACCCGGTTCGGTTGAATGCCTCTCTTTCCCATCCGATCCAACAACCCCAAGGCATCCTCCATGAGCCCATTCTCACAGAGGCATTTTATCAAACACGTGTAGGTCACTACATTAGGCTCACACTCTTTCCCCAATTCATTCTCCATTTGACCCAAAACATCCATTGCCATATCCAGCTTTCCGGCAAAACATAATCCATCAAGAAAAGAGGTATAAACAACCACATTAGGTGTACATCCAAAGAGACCCATTTCGGAAACTACTGCACGTGCAGCCTCGACTTTACCCATCCGTGCCAAACCCTTAACTAAGGTCACAAAAGTTACCAAATTTGGTGAAATCTGTTTGCTACACATTTCCTGGAACAAAGAGAGCGCCTCCTCAGCCCGTTCGGATTCAGTGAAAATGCGAATGACTGTGTTGTAACAGAAGGTGTCAGGTTTACAGTTGAAATCGGATTGCATGAGGTTGAGAAGGTCGTGAGAAAATGAAGGTAACCATGGAGGTGGAGGGGAGATGGGGTGGAGGCAGAGGGAGAAGAGAGCACGGAAGGACATGATATAGGGAGGGAAAGGAGGGTAAGGAGAGGGGGAGAGGAGAAGGGGAAGAGAAGGGAGGAGGTGAGAGGAGAAGAGGGAGAGGGAATAAGGGGAGAGAGGGGAAGGGAGGGAGAAGGCATGGAGGAAGAAACGGAGGGAGAGGAGAGGAGAAGGGGAGGAGCGGAGAACGGAGAGAATGAGAGCGGTGGAGAGAGGGAGGGGAAGAGGAGGGAGGCGAGGGGAAGGGGATTGGAGAGAGCGAAGGATTTGAGAGGAGAGGGAGGAGATGGCGAATGAGGTGAGGCGAGGACCCATCGGAGGGAAGCGTAGGCCGCGGCTGTTACACGGTCACAGATTGAAGTACATCACATGCCAATTGAAAACTTTCGAGTCGAGTCCGGATCCACGAGTCAACCCAAAATTCTGAGTTTGGATCGGGACCGTCCGATCATAATCCTGGTTAATTCATTTCTAGATAAAATGTACGGAGCCTTTAATATTCGTGTCGAAATAAATCGGACGATTCGCATGTAACTCAAAATTTTAGTTAATCATGAGACAGATTGGACTTGCTCTGAGCTGCACTTTCGTGGCCGAACTGTACAGCCTACGTTGTTTGGATTAGTATTGAAAATGGGGTGATGTTTAGTACATGGTAAAAGAATTCATAGTTTGTGGGTCGTTTGAAATTGGTTTGAAAAAAATTCGTAATTTGTTTGTTTCTGAGTGAGTTGAAGTTTGACTTTTTTTTTAGAAAATAAAGTTTGACTTAATGCGGTTCGTGCTAGCTTATTTGTTTTTCAACTCATTGTGTGAGGATGAAGTTTGTTATAAGAGAAGACGGAATTATTTCTTGACTCATGGTCTATGTACAACTCACACTATTAAATCGATCATTTTTTTTTGGTCTATGACTCTATGTGCGGTTCACAACAAAATGAACTTAACGAGCTAGCTCAGCTTGATTTGTTCTGACACGAGCTGAGTTCAAATTTTATCTATTATTTAGTGGTAAAAGATAATAACCCTTGCATCAGTAATTCATTGTTCTTTACAGATCTCCATACATTGCTTAATACAGAAAGCTTGTTAAGAGGTCATGGCTCAGGTTGGAAAATTTAATTTATCCTTAGTTGAACCTGGCAAATTGGATTGGAATAGTAGCAGTTAAGCTGATTTCCTTCGAATTAGTTTTTGGAGTGATTAGTTGTTCATAAAAAGTTCTGCTGACGTGGCCGTGTCAGGACCAGAGCAGTAAGTTTGATCAAATTTTGAATGAAGTTGACAAAGTGTAATCGTTAAAATAATTGAAGTCATGAGTTTATTAAATGTGTCAAAAAAAATTAATAATTGCGTCTAGCGCAGGTGTCAATAAAATATTGTCATTCATGTAAGCGATTACAAGAAGATGTGTGAGTTAGAAGTTCATATTAGACAAAGATTATTAGTCATTATTAATATGATAATATATTAAAATTAATAATTATTTTATATATGCCCCTGATAATAGGTTTTAAATTCAATTTCTCGTGGTTTATTAATAAATTTGATCCTCATATCATTATTTAAAAAAAGAATGTCAAAAATTGGTCAAAATTGGTCACGTTGAAAAAAATTGATTCAAAATTCGAAGTTGTAATGCTTCCGAACATGTTACATGAAATTAGTTCATTGCCAACAAAACAAAATTGCATACGGTATCAATTTTCTATACAACGTACAGTGAAGAGGATTTGGTCATGTCAAATAGATCAAACTTAACGGTTTAAATTTGTCGCTTAAAGCTCATACAATCTTTATATATGACTCTGGATTGCCTTCATTAGAATACTTAAACTCAGTTAACAGCGAAAAAAACATGTAACCGCGCTATCAACCATACAAAAGAAAGGGTAAATAAGCCAAACGTGTTTGAATAATCTAAACTTAGTGTAGCTCCTTCCAAGGTTGCATTAGCAATTTAGCATATTAAAAAATATAATACCCTAACAAAACTTACAAATTCAATTACTGGTAGCACTAAACGAACTCAAAATCAAATTACCTCCTTATTTACACATCATCCATACCGTAAGAGCACATGACCGTACACCCGAAAGAAAGAAAACCCAAAACCTTCATTTGTCATTTAAAAATCTCTAGTAATTAAGCAAAGAATACTTCACTCTCAAAACCACCTTCCCTTTATCCACCCCCAATTTGCCACCTGTCACCAACCAGTGGCCCGGTAAGTCATCGGGGCCCTTACACATCTCCGACATATCCACAAACCGGGTCAGCTTACTTGACCCAGTACCTGAACTTGAACTTGAGCCTGACTCACCCGCTTCACTTGACTCCTCTGAAACCTGGCCCCTCTTATCCTCTGAATTAGCACTGATTGGGCTATGATCCCATAAAGATCTTCGAATTGTGCAGCGAGGTACCTTAGAGTATAACAATTTCATGTACAAAACATTTTTCGAGACGAAATCCCACACACCCAGCTGTGCACCAGTAACGATGTATATGCCTGACACGTCAGAGATTTGCGTTTCAGTGAATTCAACTGGAGCAGTGCTGACATGGGAGAAGTTCTTCCATTTAACAGGCTCAAACCAACGACTGTCCTGCTCTTCTGGGCCGACCCATTTTGGTGGCCCAATTGGCATGTAGGCATCCCAGTATGGTTGGAGTATTTTTGGAAGGGAAAATAGGTGTTGTACATTAATGCATAGTCGGTTTTGTTTTGGACCTTCTAAGCATAGTCTAAGGCCTGTCACAGGCTTGCGCCCAACTGATACCTGAAATAAATCAACTCTTGTTATCACAGCATTTTATTATTAAATCTATCACTGAACAAGTTCGACTTATCAGTAAAGCAAATTCAAGAATCTTGGTCTCTAGCAACAAAATATTCTGAAAAATGTAACAAATGAGAATTTTTTAATTTCAATTCGATTTCTATTTTATTTCTGAAATACAAGCCTGTTTGCCTCTACTTAAAGATTCTTTGAGAAATTTCCTTAATTATATATGTGATACACCAAATGGACATGTCCAAAAACCTATGCAGGTCCTGGTACATGGAAGACTGGCCTATAGGGGTGTTCATTGGGTCCGATTTATTTTGTTTTCAACCGAACCAAAAAGTTTGGATTAAATGGTTCGGTTTATCGGTTTAAATGGATTGGTTCGGTTGAATTTTTGAATTACTTCGGTTTAGATTTTTCAAAACCGAAAGGACCGAACCGACCGAACTCTATATGGTTCAAATCCATGCTTTATATATAATGTATGTAATATCAACAACTTATATTTAGGTTTGGATATTTTTGAACATCAACATATTTTGTATGGAATTGAACATTGTATGTAATGTCAACAACTTATATATATAATTCATATCTATTTTTTTATGATTATTAAATGTATCTGTGTATGTATTCAGTTTTGACCTTTTAAACTTTTATCCCTCTTATTTCGGTTCAACGAAACAAACCGGAATTTACTTTGTTATTTTGGTACAGTTATTATTTGGTTGACAAGTTTAATTCAGTTGGTTTTGTTATATTTTTGAAAAAACTGAACAAAATTTTGGTTTGAATATATTTAAATTCAGTTTTAACCGAACCGACCCAATGAACACCCCTACTGGCCAATATCTTTTATGTCAAAAATGAAATGGTGTACCTGTTCTTGGCTGACATAAAGCTTTTTTCCCATCATGCTAAACTGCAAAGAGGGGCACACAGGCTCTTTCCTTTGCCTTGCTGGATTCTTGTCTCTTATTGGGGCCCAAACCCGATTCATTTGGAACTCCAGAAAATACCTCAGCTCCTCTACAGGTGGTTTATCTTTAAAAACCAAAAATATGAAGTAAATAAAAGATGCTGGACCTATTGCATAGTGTGTGATGTCACAATCAGATTAAATATTATTTAATTTGTTTGTCTTAACGAGTGCCTTCAAAAGGCAATACTTGTCGATATATCAGTTGTAGATGTATGGTCTAATGTAATGCTTACATTCTAGATAAAGATTGATGGCACGGATAAGGTGGTCTTTTCCAGAAACACCTTCAAGTAGAGAGGTGATGGGCGCAAATGTCATGTGAATAATGTCAGGCGCCTGACTAACTGTCTGGGTCCACTGTGTATGTGACTGTACTAAATCGTCCCCTCCTCTCCTCCTGAAAATAACCGTTACATCCTGCACGAGAGAACATGTTAGTAAATAAAAATAAAATGGGGTAAGAGTAGGATGTGTGTGTGTGTGTGTTGTGGAGGAGGGGGGGGGAGAGAGAGAGAGAGTTTGGCTTGCCTCTTTGGCAGCAAGGAAAGGCGCGTTAGGAGGCTGAGGATATACTCCCTGGCTGTTAAATGAAAATCCCTCTGAATCCTATTACAAAGTATAGGTTATATTGTCATTTTGATAGTCAAATTTATGCAAAAACACTATCAAATAATAATTTAGACACTAAAAATAACCTACAATCTTTCAATTCAGTACCAGACCGAGTTGGCATTACCAAAGTAAAGATCAGAATTAATCAAAAGATTCATTTGCTAAGAAAATAAAATAGACATCAAAGTTGCAAATCAAAATTTAAACAGGAAAAAACATACTAACCTTATCTTTCAATTTGATTGGACCAGAGCTACGGCTGTCTTTCTCTGAAAATCTATGACCCCCTATGTCTTGAATATAGTTCTTTATTTCGGTTGCTGAAAGGGCAGAAGTGCTGTGTTGTTTCACAAAAATTGCGTCTTTGCCTCCAATGGTAACAGAGGTAATTATATGTGTGCCATAGTTCTCAATAAATCTGTTAAGGAACAAAGAACAAAGGACAAAGCCTCATTTCATTTATTCACCAACAGTCCAATTCTAATTTTGGCTGGTACAGATATATTCAAGCTAGAGCATTATAGCGAAATAGTAGAGCAGTTGGTTCAAGCCCCAAATTAAGCCAATAAATAAAGCTTCAACTGATTGTCAATTATGCATTTTTAACCCTAGTATCACAGAGTTAGCCAGAATACGTTTTTTCTGCTGCAGTAGTGCCACAAAACCTTTGCAATTAGGCCTAATTTAATGCTCATTTAGTCAATTTCAATTTCTTACTTCAGTTCAAGCATAGTGCGTTTATAACCAGTTCTTTCACTAAAAGTTGCCTTAATATACACTAGGTTATGCAATCAAGCATATAGCAAGCCATGCAAAAGCAAAATAGCTGTACCAAGTTCTGGTAAAACAAAAAATTAATTAACTGGTAACAGGATCACTAGTCGAGCAGGTATCAATACATTCAAGCCCTTACAGATGAGTTTATGCTGGTTTAGTATAATAATTGTTCACACGAGTGTTTACCATACTAGATTGCTTCATAATAAAACCCAGTATATTAATTCTTCATTGCCCAGAGCAATTTCAATTAGAGCTAATATATGTAATATTTCGCTTTTTTCTTTATTTTTTTGGTTTAAATAACAAGAAAAAAAAATTATTAACCTAGCCAAAGATAGGGGTTCCCAAGAGACTGGTACGGCATGCTTGACATCCTCTCTCAGAGATAAGACACTCCTCGTCAGTTGAACTTTACACAATGGAATGAGTTTTCCATCTATTGCAAGGCTCTTAGTTGATGCTGAGTCGATTTTCTTAGACCCAGTAAAGCTAAATGATGAATTAAAGTACCCAAGAGGAATATTGCCAGACAACTGCGTCTTCCTGTTGAAAAACTCTGCCATCTGAAATGATAACAAAAAAGAGATAAGCGACTCTTGAGTTATCTTCTATAAGACATAATTAGCAATTTTGGTATTGTATTGGTATGACCTTACTGAAATTTCAAATGGTACCATTTCAAACACATCATTTTGGACCTCGTTGTCCACAGTTGTGGCTGCATTTTGGCTCTAAAGCTATGCAGTTGCTAAATTTGGTTCTAATTAATTCTTGTTTAGAACTAGAAACTTATATACACATAACCAACATCACACAGTACAACTCATTCACTAAGTACCAGGACTGTTAGTAGTATCTCATTGGCAAATTTATTAACTAAATCTAAATGACAGATATTATAACAAAAGCAAGTCAAGCACCCCACAACCACCCCAAAGCTCAATACAAAAAAAAATACATCAATAAAATAAGATTAGGGTTCCTCATGTCTTTCATGCCTCACCTCCTTATCTCTGATTTCAAAGTCCAAACAGTCGATCTAAACTGGTCAACATGATCTCCATATTGAAATGTCTAGTGACCAAATATTATATTTTTTGGAAAATTTTTACTACTTTAGATAGGCACAAAATCACTGTTTTTAAAGAAGATCCTGGACCATCCAAAAACAGTGATTTTGTACCTATCTCAAAAAATAGTAAAACATTTCTATAAAATATAAAATTTGGTCTCCAAGCACATTTTAACATGGAGATCATGTTGAGCGGTTCAGATCGACTGTTTGGACTTTGAAATCGGAGATAAGAAGGTGATGCATGATTTGGGGCACAAAAACAATGGTTTAGCCCTACTAACAAATAATAGAAGTAGAAAACAATTATGGAGTTAAAAATCAACCACACCTCAGAGAAACTGTAGGGTCCAATTAATTCTCTCCGTCCAGCCTCAGAAGAGCACTTGATATCTCTTGATACATCCGGCACACACAACCTATCATGTACTCTGAGGTCTCGACACTCTTCATCTATCTCTACCAATCGGGACCCAGCAACCTCCTTGCAGTACAACAGTCTAGTGTCATAGTTCACATCAAACCCCCGACCAATTGCTTGAATCGCGTTTTGAATTGTATGTAGAAATGCATTCTCTTCCATCCTCATCAATAATCCAAGAAAAATTAACTCAAGTTACCAGTTAAAATCAACCCTAGTTCGAAAGAAATTAAGCTCGAATCGAGGAGGCATATTTCAATATCTCATCAGCGTAACAAAATCCAATCTTCAGAACAAATTGAGCAAATAGGAAAGAGGTTTCCAATCAGACTCCACCTATCCGTGTTTTCTTCTTGTAAACAGGCCAAAATCAGCGACTGGAAAAGGCAACGCAAGACTCAGAAATCAGAATACCCCAGTACGAACTGAGACGAAAAGAGAAATCTTTTGTTGAAATTTCTCTTGACTTTAACAAAATTGAAGAATTAAACGAGGTCTGAAAAGGCGATCTGAATCTGAGAAAACCCTCTGTCGTACGCCAGCGTGTGGTACACAGATAGAAAGAGAAAGAGAAGTAAGGTTACTTCTTACTTGGTGGCTTTGAAATCTCTCTCGTTCTCTCTCTCTGTACAATTGACCCCGACAATAGAGAGAGACACAGAAAGAGACTGATGCGAGTTAAGTTTCTCTCTCTAGAGAGAAAGAGAGAGAGAGAGAGAGTAGGTGGTGTATTGATTGATTGATTGGAGATTTCTGGAGATGGAAGGGAAAAGAGAGAATTAGTAAAATAAAACAAAAGAGGAATCAAATTAAAAGTAGCAGATATCACCTAATTTCAAAAGTCAACCTAGTTTAGCGGTTTTGGTCAACTAATAACAATTAAGATTTTAGATTTTTGTTTTAACTCGAGACTTTTCTTCACTCTTCCTCTACACTACTTCAGAATTTTACAACCCAGAAATCGGGTATTTTGCAAATGATTTTAGTATTCCACTGGGAAACATTTCAGAGCTGGAACAGTTTGGAATTCGTAGAGGCGGATTTGTCTGGTTCCTTGTCCTTGCATCTTGGGATCATTTGTCAAGAAATCTTCTCCGAAATGTGGCGGGTTGTACTACTTGCTATTCAGAATTTGATTTACATTGTTCTATACAGGAAATGGAACAGAAAAACAAGAATGCATGTCTGAAAAGTCTCGACTCACGAGGTCTGTCTCCAGTTTTTACCAGGGATTTTCTCTGCATGAATTTACTGGCAATTACTCGACGATTTACAAAATAGTGTATCGTATGTATCCTCTCCATTGCTTAAAGCTGGAAAGAACCCTTTGATCTGGTCCGTTGATCCCTTTTCAAGAAGAAGACCGGTTCTCTATTTATTTGGTCCAATAATATAATTCTTTTATGAGAAGGGTTCAAATGCCTTCATTTTTCATGCCTCCACTATGCCTCCATATTTTAAAACTTTAATAACTCAAAATTTAAAACTTAAAAGTCAAAATAAAACCGTTGGATATGATCTACATCATTTTATCTATGTGCTTATAAAAAATTATCACATTTCGATTTTGTTTTTATGTGAATAAATAAGTTGAAAAATCAACGTCTAGAAATTATCCACATTAGTATGTTTTTTACAAGCTCTTGATGACAACCAAAACAAAATTGAAATATCATAATTTTTTACACGTGTATAGATAAAATGATGTAGACCATATCCAACGGTTTTATTTTTTCTTTTAAGTTTTAAATTTTGAGTTATTAAAGTTTTAAAATTAGAGGCATGGTGGAGGCATGAAAAATGGAGGCTTATCCAACGGTTTTACTTTTTCTTTTAAGTTTTAAATTTTGAGTTATTAAAGTTTTAAAATTAGAGGCATGGTGGAGGCATGAAAAATGGAGGCATTTGAACCCTCCTCTTCTTTTATATGTCGGCTGCATAAAAAAAATCTAGTCAAATAAACAGAATTATCTATAATAGGAGACTCCGTGGATAAAGGGAAATTATTACAAGTTTCAAAAGAACTTTTAGATGATTTGATAAACTAATTTTAATTTATCATTGATATGTATAATATAAAACAATAACAACTATTAAATGAATCTTTTTGCCTGAAATCCTCGAGAAACATGTTTCCAATTATTGAAAATTTAGAAGAACAAATCAGTTTTCGCACACCATTTTAAATTAATTAACCTAAAAAGATTGAAACCCTGTGTGTTTTTTTTTTTTCAAAGCAGTCATGAGATATGATTATTCAAAAATTTCAAAGCAGTCCATCTACAGGAGTGTTATAGGTCACAATGTCAGGCTGGTGCCCTTTAGACATCATGTCATGTATAAAATCCACGGCTTTCTCAATTTCAATATTCTTGTATAATCTATCTATAAGAGTGTTATAGGTCACGACGTTAGGCTTAAACCCTTTAGGAATCATCTCACATAGAAAATCTACGGCTTTATCAATTTTGACCATTTTTGCATAGTCCTTTTACAAGAGTGTTAGAGCATTTATATTCCAGCAACTCAAATGAATTTCTAAATAACTGTTAATTTCTTTTTAAAAATTAAAGTCTCTAAAATTTTTAATTCTCACATTCTTGAAATTAATTTTAGAATTTCTATTAAGCCATGTCAACAACAAATTAAAAAGCAAAAATAATTTGAGCAAATTATTTGATCAACATGGAGTTTATAAATAGTTTCTTAATAAGAAACTTCACTGCATAGTTTCTAAATAAGAAACTCTCCTACATTCTTAAAACTAGATTAGAAACTGCCAGATTAGATTAGAAACTCTAATAGTACCAGAGATGTAGATGCTCTTATAGGTTACAACATCGGTCTTGTGGCCTTTAGGCATCATGTCATGTAAAAAAACAAAGCTTTCTTAATTTCACTATTCTTGCATAATCCATCTATAAGAGTGTTAAAGGTTACGACGTTAGGCTCAAACCCTTTACAAGAGTGTTATAAGTCACGACATTAGGCTTGTGCCCTTTAGACATCATGTCATGTACAAAATTCACTGCCTTCTCAATTTCACCTCTCTTAGACAGCCCATCTATAAGAATGTTATACGAGACCACATTGGGTACATCCCACCTTAGGCATTTCATCGAGCACCATAATTGCGGCATCATCAATTCTATTATCCAAACATAGGCCTTTGATTACCGGACTGATATCACAGCATCAGTTTTGCCACCCTCTTTGAGAAACCGTCCGAAAAAAGCAAACACTGATTCGTTGTGGCACAGCAATCCATCAAGATCGCATATGTATATTCATTGAGTTTGATTCCTTTAACTTGAGTCAACCGGTTGAAGAGGGAAAATACGGGGTTGTTTAAGGTTTTGGTACGAACCAAGGCGGCGAAGAGCTCATTGAATTGACGGAGGGATGATGCACGGTTTTGAGCAGCCATTAGTTGGTCAAACCGGTGAAGCACCTCTTGGTTAGATATGGCATCTGGCTTCGGGTCCCGCCTTCTCTTCTCCTTCTGCTGCTTCCATTTCCCACAAGGTTTGCAAACATTGGTGTTGCTGGAAAAATTAGTATTGTATGGCGAATTTGCCGAGATTTTGATCGGGAGAACGCGTAGCAGACAAGATGGAGGCCTTGGCTAGAAGTTAATTAGGATGGGGGTTGGGGTTGGTAAATCGAAGGAGAACAAAAGGGAGCGAGAGATGACACACACACCATCGTATTCTTTTATCTATTGTTTTGTACTACTGCATTCAGAAATAGCACATAATCAACACAGGGTTATAAACAATAAATCAATTTGGATGTTAAAATTGTCCAACCTTGTCATCTTCTCGAGGAAGGAGAACCATAAAAAACAGATTGAAATAGAAGATTTGTATAGCCACAAATAAATGCAATATAAGATTTCATATATTTGTGCAAATTAAAATATACACAAGCTATATTCTCTACAGGAAATGGCTTTAGACAGGTCTATGACAATTGAATATCTAAGTTGACAGACATGCTTTCCTGCTAGAAGTTAGTGCATTATGCTCAACTGTTTGAAATGATATATGGATGGGTGATTGTTCTTTGGCCACAAATTATCATTTTCTATATGCATTATGCAGTAATCCTAATATCTCATTGCCAGAAGTCATTGCATCAAAAGGACATAGTGTTACCTTTTTCATAACCCTGACAGGAGTAGTCAAATATGATGACAACTCTCACGATCATATCAAATGGTTATGGGAAAACATTGGGAAATTTTCTGTCAAATCTTTGTATCAATTTCTCAGTTTTGGGGGATGTCAAGAATTACATACTTTAGAATAGTGGAACCAGAAAGTCCGACCAAAAATCCGAGTGTTTATGTGGTTGTTGAGTAAGATTAAGATCTCGACCAAAGATAACTTAGTTTCTAAAGGATGGTTGGGTAACCACTGTTGTCAATTTTGCCAAGACGATGAAACTGTGGATCACTTGTTTCTCCTGTGCCCAAAAGCTAGACAGGTTTTATTTTGGTTAGGGAACTGCCAGCATTTCTTACCTAAATGGTCTTCCTTTCAAGATATTCTCAATTTTGGGTTTGCCTTACCTCACAGGACCAAACAATTCTTTGTGATTACGATAAGTGCCTTTGCATGCACTGTTTGGAACTTAAGAAATAATATATGTTTTAATCACTCTTCTGCTGATACAGTCCGTTCGATAGTTACTAACATTGTGTTCATTTGGTTCTATACTTGACAGGTACACTGGAGGAGGGTGACACTCAGGAGAGAGCAGCTTGGATGCCACAGACTATGGATGACATTCCTTTTCAGGAATGGGACCCAAATACAGCAGGACAGCTGGTGGACAATTCGGAGGAAGAAGACACATTTAACTAGAGTTTGCTCATTTGGCTTGTGTGCTTTGTGGCTTAACCCTTATGTTTTGCATGTGTCCTACGGGGCCTAACCATATTTTGTTTTTAGTATTTTGCATTCTTGATTTTTAGACTATGTGCTTTAATACTGCTTTTAAGTTGCTCTTTGGAGCTTGAACTTGCGTATGTAGAAATTTGTAAGTTATCTTTGTTTCTATATGAAACGGGCCTTGTGTCTTATTTCAAAAAAAAAAAAATCATAAGCATTTTTTGCCGTATATATGCCAGTTGAACTCCATTTCCAAAGTAGGTCATCTTGACCAGCACTTAGAGTCAGAATCAGCTGCTGAGAAGGAATACAATCATTTATATTCAGCAAAGCTTCAGCCAACGACAGCCGCTTGTTACTTGGCAGTGCAGTCCATCTTAGTAGGATCTCAAAGATGTTTCTTGCCACTTATCAAACCAAAAGGAGATTCGATTACCATCTCGTATATTCCAACATGTGTACCATTGAAACAGTGTTTCAAGATTGAGCAATTGTGACAAAAAAAACGACCCACTCCTCATCCAGATCATAGGGTTGTCACGTAAGGCACGAATTCTTTTAGCCCAGGAAGACCAAAGTGCCCCTTGATCATTATATAATCTCCACCACCATCTTAACAAAAGAGCTGTATTTTGCAATTCAATGTTCATAATGCCCAAACCACTCCATTTTTCTGGCAAACACTCCGTTTCCCAATTAATCAAGGGAAATTCCTCTTCCATCGCGATCATTTTCTTCTCCACAAAAACAGCACGCCGGTGTACTTGCGTGATTAGATGGCCTACTGGTTGGAGCTCCTGACCTTTTCCCTAGTGTAAAGTGAATTCATATCATATAGAAAGATTGGGTTCAGTCCTGGACCATCGATCAAAATTTATACTAGTATGTAACGAACAGTGAAACGGATCAGACTGAATACGAACGGTGCGGTAATAAAGAGAACATATAAATTCATGACACATACTTGAAAATATATTTCACGGATCAAATACAACGTGATGCGTTCAAATCGTGTGTAAACATGAAATAAAAAATTAAAAACAGTACGTATACGTCTAATTAAGTAAGACACGAACACGTCCAATATTTTGATTTTTAATTAATCTATTTTTTTTTTGTACTTTTTAATTGGAAAAGAGAAGAAAACATGATAAACCGATTGCTTAGATCAGAGCTGATGAATGAAGCCATAGATCGATGATGATCTGATATCTCAGATTATACTCGGAACAAATACTTACAGACACTTGGAGACATGTGTAAGCACACCGTATCTGTACAAGTAGTAGTGTTTCTGCAAGTGTTGTATCTGAATTTTATACATTTTAGGACTGTACAACACAGTACTTGTAACCCCAAGAATTTGCATACACAAGAATATATTCAAATCTCCTGATCAGGTAATTAACTCAAGTTTTCAAATTTTTAGTTTTTGAATTCAAACTAACTGTTATAAAATTGATACGAATTCCAAAACTGAGCTCCGTATTTAATGTCCAGTAAATTCTAGTCAAGTTCGGATTTTCCAGACAATTCGATTTAAAATGTGAGATACTTCGGAGGCCGACATTTTTATTAATATCCAAAGTTTAATAGAAATTATTAATTATTCTCAGATTTCGGAACTTTTACTAAAAATGTCCAAGCCGGCCAGAAAATGGCCGGCTTAGGTACCCCAGTAAACCCGACATTTTTATTAATATCCAAAGTTTAATACAAATTATTATTTATGCCCAGAATCCGAGCCTATTTCGAAAAATATCCAAACCGGCCAGCCATTTTCTGGCCGGCTTACTGGTTTTTTTTTTTTTTTAAGGACACTATGAAGAGCAAAATAATGAAATCTAACACTGAAAATTTGAATTTTTTGTTTAAATTATTTGTTATATTACTTCTTTTGATATATAATTAGCATATTTATACTAAAATACGCTACATTACTTGAAATTATGTTGAATTACACTATATTACAATAAATTATGTTGAATTATACTAAATTATGTTAAATTACACTAAATTACAATAACTTCGCTAATTACGCTAAACTACGCAAAATTACGCTAAAGTAGACCGATTATGTGCCATATTTCATGAATCATAAAAAATAGTAAAAAAATTTCAAAAATAGTAAAAATTGGTATTCTACAAGTTAATTATGTAACTAATTTACTGAGCTACTTGGATTGAATAATAGAAATGAAAATCTTAATCAGAAACTTCAACTCAAGTTTTGAGGCTCTTCCCTTTGTTTTTTGGCAATTCTGAATTTTGGAATCTGGCATCGTGGGCACGGACGCATGCGCATTTTTGCAAGCTTTCCGAAAAGTGGTCATTTGCTGAAATCGGACACTCGAGCGCCGTTTTATGACCGTTTGAAGTTTTACCGTCGTATTTCGCCTTTTCAGTGAAGATATCGTCCCTATTCATATGTAATTTAGCGTAATTTACCGTATTTTAGCATAATGTCATGTAATTTAGTGTAATTTAACTTAATATAGTGTAATTCAACATAATTTCAAGTAATGTAGCGTATTTTAGTATAAATATGCTAATTATATATCAAAAGAAGTAATCTATCAAATAATTTAAACAAAAAATTCAAATTTCAGTGTTAGATTTCATTATTTTGCTCTTCACAGTGTCTCTAAAAAAAAAAAAATGAGTAAGCCGGCCAGATAATAGCTCCTACCCCTAAACCGGCCATTTTTTGGCCGGCTTGGATATTTTTTCGAAATAGGCTCGAATTCTGGACATAAATAATAATTTGTATTAAACTTTGGATATTAATAAAAATGTCAGCCAGTAAAAATCGGTCATTTTCTGGCCAGCTTACTCCATTTTTTTTTTTAAGAGACACTATGAAGATCAAAATATTGAAATTTAACACTGAAAATTTGAATTTTTTTGTTTAAATTATTTGTTATATTACTTCTTTGATATATAATTAGCATATTTATACTAAAATACGTTAGATTAATTGAAATTATGTTGAATAACACTATATTATGTTAAATTACGCTAATACATTACATTACGCTAAAATACGGTAAATTACGCTAAATTACAAATGAATAGGGACGATATCTTCACTAAAAAGGCGAAAAACGACGATGAAACTTCAAACGGTCATAAAACGGCGCTCGAGTATCCGATTTCAGCAGACCACTTTTCAGAAAGCTTGCGAAAATGCGCATGCGTCAGTGCCCGCGATGCCGGATTTCAAAATTCAGAATCTCCAAAAAACAAAGGGAAGAGCCTCAAAACTTGAGTTGAAGTTTCCGATTAAGATTTTCATTTCTATTATTCAATCCAAGTAGCTCAGTAAATTAGTTACATAATGAACTTGTAGAATACCAATTTTTACTATTTTTGAAATTTTTTTACTATTTTTTATGATTCATGAAAGATGAGCAAAATCAGTCTACTATAGCGTAATTTACCGTATTTCAGCATAATTAGCGAAGTTATTGTAATTTAACGTAATTTAGTATAATTGAACATAATTTATTGTAATATAGTGTAATTCAACATAATTTCAAGTAATCTAACGTATTTGAGTATAAATATGCTAATTATACATCAAAAGAAGTAATAGAACAAATAATTTAAACAAAAATTTCAAATTTTCAGAGTTAGGTTTCAATATTTTGATCTTCATAGGATCTCTCTAAATAAAAAAAAAAAATGGAGTAAGCCGGTCATTTTCTGACCGGCTTGGATATTTTCAAAAGTTTGGAAATCTAGACATAATTAATAATTTGTATTAAACTTTGGATATTAATAAAAATGTCGGCTTCGGAGGACACGCACTCTATATATACCAGCATGACATATTTGACAAACATTCAAATGTTCATATTGTGGACATACGACCGAACAAGGTACACTAGTTAATATTTGATAAAGTTAGATCCCGGAAAGTACAAATTAAGGCCATTTTTTCACGATCAGATGAGACCTCACCAAGTTATGGGCATCCATAGTGTTCTCTGACACGTTTTGGCGATTGACACAAACACAATAGCTAGAGCCCATGAATTCCTCGATCTCTATTCAAATTCTACTATATGAAATTAATCTATATTTCATTTCTTCGACTCACTTGCATTGATACCTCAATTTAGGAAAAGGTCCTTCGTAGGAGAATATTATACATGTTCTTCAAGGCTTCGTTGTCTACATCTATTTACTACAAACTTTTGGCCATTTTTTAAGGGGAAAATATAAAGGACAGTGTACATGTAAAATTATGTAATAGCTAAGTACAAGTAAAAAAATGGTGAATGAGGAAAATTAAAAGAATATCTCCATTTTGTTTTCTCTTAATTTAGACATTAACAATTTTAATTTCTCCTAATGTTCGTCTCTTCTCTTCTTCTTTTTTTTTATTTATCCCCAACACGGAAGTAGGCGCTAATTTAAAGTCGGTATTCCTCCAACTAATATCTTAATAGATAGCTATGGGTAGATAAATAAGTCAAGTAATTTTTCAATACTAGTTTAAATAGCCGCAAGATTGGTAGATACAACAATGTGCATATTTGTACTAATTAATAACATTGCATTATTAGTGCAATGCCTATTGAAAGTACCATGCCTAACGAAATAGTTTAGACTATATATTAAGAAAAGCAACAAATTTTGCGCATGCCCATTAAATGCTTTTAAGTTCCAAACTCAAATTGTCTTCTAATTGGTCGATTTGAGTGAACAAATGTTTCATTTCTCTCACAATTTGGTGATACTCTATAACATCCATTTTTGTGGTATTTAATGGAGAATAGATATGAATTATATCCGAGTTTGCCTTTCAGATGACACTTATTTAGCCCCCTATATGATCAATAAATTACATTTCTGTTTCAAGTATTTCAGAAACCTTTTAATGTTTTTTTTAAATTCAAAAAACATGCCAAAATGGGTGAGAGTCTAGTAGATCCATACACCGACTTGCACCTTGTCTTTAATGGGGGTAAGATCCAAAACTACATCTACCTCTCGAGGAGATCTTGCATGGACCCAACTTATTATACGTGTATCAGTAACTCATTGATTTATTTATTTTCTTGGAGCAGAGGAGGACAGTAATTAATATTCACAAGAAAAATCCGTTTGGATTTCAAACATGCCATCTCAAAGTAGCCAAGCTCATTAAATTTGCTGAAAATCGGATTATTTATAAGAATTTTAATTTATTTGAAAATTACGAGATATGTCAACGGAGAACGGACAGTTTAAAACTTCATGCAAATTCAAAATTTATGGTCTGAATTTTTCACGGACAAACTCAAAATTTAAATTACATCATAATCTGAACTCCTAAGCACTGTTGATTTGTAATGGCGAGATAATATGAGTGAGACTAACGTGTATTAGGTTCATTAAGAGAGTTTGATAAACTTAAATTCAAAATCTATCGGACTTGTTTCAATGACAAATTGAAACCGTTAAACTCAATCAACTTCAAGAGTAATGCATGTATTGCACAGGCAGGGGCGGCCCAGGAATTTGATCAGGGGTAGGCACAATACTAATAAAAAAAATTTATGGACCCAAAAATATTTCAATGGAGTATGGGCCTTGCTATTTAAATTTTTCTGAGCCCAGGGGTAAGCACAATAACGAATCAGGGATAGGCACTTGGGTAAATTTATACTGGGCCTAATTTTTTTTTTAAATCCAGGGGTAGGCACTTGCCTACCCCTGGGCCTTTATGGGTCCGCCACTGTGCACAGGGGCGGATCCAAGATTCCAGTCAGTAGTAGGCACAAAATATTGATAAGAGTAATTTTTTTTTGCTCCTGACGAATTAGAGCAGAGTAGCAGATAGGGATCTAAAAAGTCATGGCACAACCGGTTACGTCACGGCAGGTGTGCCGGTAACGCGTCGTGACACGTGTGTCCTGTGATGTGACCATTCAAGTGACATGACCATCTTTCGAAATTTTGATACGACACGACACGTCACGTCAAGTGAAAGATTTGGTCACAGCACGACATATGGTCATGTGAGTCATATGTAATTAGGATGATTGGATCTTGATCGAATGGTGAATCTTGAATAAACTAATATGTAAATTATGAAAAATAGTTAAGCGTGACCAAACGTGACCGGTCACGATGTGACTAATGTGTTGTGACCATTCACATGTCATAACCATCCTTCCAAATTTGGTCACGGCACATATAAATCAAACTTGGTCACAACTCGACATGTAATCCAAGTCACTGGATGACTAGTTACGGCACGGTACATATTTATATCTCTAGTCACGACTTCTTTTTTCTCCTGACTAATCAACGATACCATTGTTCTGAGTGGAGTAGCAAATCGGACCGCGTCTTTTTCTTTCTTTCTTTCTTTCTTTATTTCGTTCTTTTATGCAAATCAGTCTGGACTGACTTTCTATTCCGTGCAATTTTCTTTTACTGTGCTGTGATTTAAATCCAAGGGTAGGCACCAGAGATGGACACCAGTATAAAATGTCACTTGTTATAAAAAAAAATTGAATTCAAGAGTAGACACTTGTCTACCCCTAACCGTTCTTGGGTCTGCCAGTGCGTGTATATGTATAATTTTAAAAATTCCAAATTAATTTAATACAAAGTTAAAAATAATAAAAAATAAACGCATTAAAATAACTTATAAACATTTTTTTTAACATTTAACTTTATACTAACTAAATTCGAAAATTTTAAAATTTTGCATTTACCGTTTAAAACCAATCCGAATGTCAGTACACAGTATGCAGTTGCAGGCACAATACACAGTTCTCCTGTAATAAAAATAATAATATTTGAGTAGAACTAGGGTGAGCTGTGCTCACCAACGGGTTTGGTGAGCACACCTCTAAAAAACGGGTTTTCAAAGTTCAAATAGTCGATTCGAACCTTCCAACGTGTTCTTCATATTAATATGTGCTTGGAGACCAAATTTTACATTTTTTGGAAATTTTTTACTATTTTTTCCGAGTCCTTGAAAATCACAGCTTTTAATTAAATAAAAAAAAATTCAAAAAACACTGATTTTTCAAGGGCTCGGAAAAAAATAGTAAAAAATTTCCAAAAAATGTAAAATTTGGTCTCCAAGCACATATTAATATGAAGAATACGTTGGAAGGTTCGAATCGACTATTTGAACTTTGAAAACTCATTTTTTGGAGGTGTGCTCACCAAACCCGTTGGTGAGCACAGCTCACCCTAGTTCTGCTCATAATATTTATATTGGTGCCCTGGGAAACAACGGTATAAATTAACTCTCAATTTAATTACCATGCATTAATTCCTCTGCATGTAATTTCCAACTCCCAACCATCTCCATGTCTCTAAAACCCTATTTAAACCCTTCAAACCCCTACTCATCTCCTCACAAAACACCACAAGCTACAAATCTCTTGCCACTCATCTCAAACTCTAAAAACCAATTCCAACTCAAACCCCTAATGGCCCGCTTCGCAATGTTAGCAGCACTCGCAATTGTCCTCATGGTGGCGGCTCCAGCAGCCGAAGCGGCCCTCTCATGTGGCCAGGTGACAGGCTACATCGCATCATGCATGCCATACGCAGAGAACAAGGTCGCCACCCCCTCGAACCAGTGCTGCACCGGTGTCAGAACACTGAACTCAATCGCCAGGTCGACACCCGACAGACAGATGGCATGCAACTGCCTGAAGAATGCTGCAAAGACTATTAACGGCATCAATGCCGGCAGGGTTGCAGGAATCCCCGGCAAGTGCGGTGTGTCAGTGCCGTATGTCATTGGCACCACCACCGACTGCACCAAGTGAGTTTTTGTCATTTTTATTTCACTTTGATTCTTCTGGTTAGTAATAAGTACTTGATAATTTCGCCGCATTATAAAAATGGTATGTTCAAGTCAGAAAAAAGTTGTTAAATTAGTATGGTTTCAAATTTAACTAAGCAGCCTGCATGCAACAACTTCATCAATTTTCAATATATATTTAGCTAATAGTTGTACATATATATTCTGAAATTAAAAGATAGCTAAACAAAGTGTATATATAAAAAAAAATTACAAATTTTGACTTGCGCAGAATTGAATAATAATTTGCATTAGGAGAACAATAACATAATAAAAACGAGGAAATTCATCCTATCAAAATAAGATAAATCACTTCACTAGTATATTATCTTTCAATAGAATACTAGACTGCGCCTAGCTAGCTAGTTATAATAATCGTTGCGGATTTAAAAGATATTCTCTTTAATTTCTTGTTTTCTTTGTATTGAAACAGGGTGCGCTAAGCTGTAATAGACTAGCGCAGTAACTACAGATAAAAGAGGAGAAGGTGAGAATAAAGGAAGGAGAGCCTGTTAAATTAATTACTAGTTTGTGTTGTATGTTTTGCTATGTCTCCTTTTGTGCACATGACCTTTAATTAGGTTTCACATGTATCTGTATAACTGTTGTTACTGCAGTTCTTGTTTTATATATATCTCGAGTGCTTGATCAATAATTATGGTTTGCATATTAAATTACTACATGAATAATAGGTCCTTTGAACCAGATTAATATCCAATATGCCACAAAAGTATATAACAATCCCATATATATTAAAGTTTTTACTGAACTTAAAAGGTTAATTTTTTTATTATTATCTATAGAAGGACGATAATATCATAAACGTTAGTGATATATATTTATATTGAACTTGGCATGTTTTCTAAACAATGACGAGCATTGTGACCTGATCAAATGCTACCCAATTCAAAATTTACTTTAAAGGACATGTATAACAAAATATATAATTCATTCAAAATCTAGAAGCTTACATAATTAAGGAATAAACTGAGGAGCAGAATGAAAAAGTGGAGAATTAAATATCATAGAGTGTAATCTGCTATAGCTAAAAAGTTTGGTCCAAAAAGAAATCGATACGTTTTAACTAGATCACCCGACGTGTCATACCTAGAGTGGAAAAAACGTGTCGTGCCGTGCCGTGTCGTGAGTAACACGTTGTGATTTTGGTCTCGTGCCGTGCCGTGACCAAAATGTCAAGGGATGGTCATGGCACGCAAATGATCACGCCACGTGAGTCACGCCGTGCTTAAACGTGCCGTGACCATACGTGACTCGCGTGACCATTTAATCATAATTTAGGTTAGTTTATTCAAGATTCACCATTAATAGTCCTAATTACACGTGACTCGCGTGACTACGTGTCATGCCATGCCGTGACTAAATATTTCACGTGCCGTGCCGTGCCAAAATTTCAAAAAATGAGCACGGCACGGATCACGCGAGTCACGGCACGTAACTAAGACGCGTGCCGTGCCGTTCCGTGCCATAACTGTGCTGTTCCGTGACAGAACCGGCTCCGCCGTGCTATTTTTCCCACTCTAATCATACCCGTATGCTATCTGATCCGTTTTCTCCGGTACATCCGATCGAAGTGGACAGATGAATAACCCTCCGAAAAAAAAATAGATCCAACAAATCAGAATCCAGAACTACAAAAGAAAAAAAAAAAAGGAAGGAGCGGTTCCCCTCGTTATTCTGAAACCTACATTTCAATTTGAAGTACAAATTTCAGAAGTTTGCACTGCGCTTCCTTTCCCTTCCCTCTCGGATTATCTTCGTCTGGAGCAAATGAACAGCATGGGCAGACTGTAGGCACGCAGAGTTTCCCTTCGTTCCCATTTCTTCCCTTTAATTTAAAAGAGGGTTCTCCCCCTCTCTGGAGCACGCCCACGGCCTTAATGGGATATAATTTTTTAATTTCAAAGGTTACCTCATAATGTAGATAGCAAGGAAGCATACATTCACGTGCAAAAGATTCAAGGAGGCTTCAACCTTATCATTAACATTATAATTAATTAAATCATGCCAAAACAATATCCAAATGATATTTGCCAACAAAACCAATTAAGAGAAAGAACTAACTTTTGGTTTAATGATAAAAATCTCTGATGTGGAAATTCGTGAGTTTGAAATTTAAATGGAAGAAATCATTTATTATAATAACAAAATTATTAAATAGATAGATGACTTCATCTTCAACCTTTACTCAAAAAAACCAATTAATAGAAGCAAGAGTACAAAATGAAATTTTTATTTATGCAAACAAAATCCCAAAGGATCAGCGGCTCAGCGCATGGTAAGACAATGCTATTCTGACTGACCTAGGGACCTTATTGACCTTGATCTATGATCCGCTAAATAACAACTGGCTCCAACTTAATCAGCCAGGTCATGTGAAACTTGGTCAGATCAGTCAAACCAGCCAAAACCTAACCTGATTACTATATTGGCTATATGAGGTTTTTTTTATATTGGCTACAGCTCGACATTTCAAACAGATCCTCTCTCTCTCTCAAATTCGCAGAAACAATTTTACTAGCCGACCTGCAAAATTTTGAAGGGGAAAAGGCATACAGCCAAGGAAAGGCATATGTCAGTAGCTCTGCTGGCTTAGTTAGTTTCCTTTTCCTTGACTACCTTAAATTTTCTAACTGGATTAGTTCCAAAGTAATCCATAACAATTTAAGTGAGCCAAGGAAGAGAAAAGTCACCAAGGCAGCAGAATCACCAACAAAAACCATTCTTTGGGTTTTAATGTCATTCTTTTTCCCTTCAATTAATGTGGCAGAAATACACTGTTGTTACTCCTTTTTGAGAGAGAGAGGTTTCTATAATTACAAGAGTAGATGTTTAAGCAGAATTAAATGTACAATGTGCCGATTTGTCCACCCGAGGTGAAACTTTCCTAAAAAGATAAGTGTGAAGAGAACTTATGGGTTCAATGATATGCAAATTCACCACATAATGGGAAGTTCAATTGTACATATCTCCTGCCTTTTTATTGCAACTGGCTGTTTTGTTGATTCCAGCATCATCTAAAGAATTAGAGGTGTCAAATAGATTAAAAAAACTGTCGGTGGTTCCAATATTGCGTGCTTGACACCTGAAATATCCATTACAAACCAAGTCGACCCGTTTGACCTTTAATGACCAGACAATTTGGACAAATAAAAATACGTTCATTAGTTGGTAACTTGGTATAGACAATAAGTGGCTCAGATTTTGGTAACACTGATTTAATAGGTGATATTACAGTTACCCATTATTGCTCAATTAAATTTCTCTTGCATCATTGTCTCTCAATTTAAGCTTCATTCAACATGACCATCTCTTTCAGTTGAGATCAATAATGAACTTTCGTGTTGTTAGAGCAACTATGCAATAGTTGACTGTAAAGAAAAAAAAGAAAAAATCACGAAGTGAAGCAGCATTGGTTTAATCAAATACAGAAACAAAACCAGTTGCACTAACAAACAATAACAATTAACAAGTACAAATCATATAATGTATAATCTAATAAACAAATTCTTTGTGATATTTATACCTTTGAGCTACCTAATACTTTAATGCAAGGTCCAAATCTTGTTTGCTTTAAGTCAGATATCAGACAGTACACAACAGTACGTACCAAAACTTAGCACCTTGAAGCAGACATTTTGTCGTCTTTTGCTGACTCCCTTTCTAGAAGGCCCTTCATTCATCTTCTAGTTCTAACCCTTCAAATCTAAAAGTTCCTATTGCTGGCCACTTCCAAGCCAAACCCTTCCAGTCTGAAAGGAAAGTTCAAATGGTAGAGCCTAAGAGAAAGAACACTGCTGAATTAAAATGATTAATTGCCTTCGTGATTTTGGCCTTCAAATTTGTAGTTCCTTTTGTGCATCTAAAGAATATCAGGCCTTAATAATTAATAAAATTGATATTCATCAAAAAAATTCCATACTAACTAAAATCATGACCAAAATTGTCCACATCATAACTCCATCAGCTCTTTTGGTTAAAAGATGGCGGTAGTGATATTTAATTATGTCAAATATCGAAGTAACAATATAATGTTTTGAGCATATATCTAATTTGAGTATGATACACATACATAAATGCAACATGCCACCGGACACTGACACAGTGCCTCATGTTCTGTCCCTCCATTTCTCCACCATCATGTACTGGGGGGCCTCATAACAGTGGGCCCCACCCAAATTAGGGGGGAGGGAGGCAAAACACGGGACACTATATATTTTCTATGCTCTAGTTTATCTCAATCTCTTAAATTAAAAACTTACCTGATATTGTAGATAGGAGGAGGGAAGCATATTATCCGCACACAGAAATCCCAAGAGATCACCTCATGTCTAGCAGTGAAATTCCTAGGACCTGCTGAGGCCTTATAAAGCACCAAGTCCGGTGCCACCAATTTCGATTTACCATGTGGGACTAACTTCACTCCGGTTTTTAACTAAATCATTAGTAGAACTATAAAACAGTTTCTGGTCAAAAACCAAAAAGTTCGGGGTCCAGATTTTTTTACCCGTACCCGACCTGTATAATTGGATAATAATTTATAGTTGCTTGAATTTCCAGTATTTCAGCAAACACATGGAGTTCAAGCCCCAGTGGCAGATGTTTTGTTATTCATTTTTTTCTTTTTAAACATTTTGTGTTTGTTGAGTGTTTGTACAGGTCGTCTAAATGGTCTTTTATTAAATATGATGCACTCTTGTGTTCAAGGCAACAACATGTCAACCATTCAAAAAAAAATAAGGTACTACAGTATCCCTTCTACTTTACTATTTGTCAAAATCATATCTTTACAGGGCAAATTCCTCACAAACTCAGCTGAGAAATAAATAAAAACTGAATTTATTCAAGGATTCTACATTGTCACATTTAAGGTCATTCAAGAAATGCAATCTTCCCAAAAATTTTGACAGATAAAGACCACCAAATAGAGCTACTCCCTCTACTCGTAAGACAGATAAAGACTCATGTTGATGGATAGAGCACCTGTAGAAGGGGAGAAGTTTACTCAAACTATCAAGGAAAAAATACTGGAATGTCCTGTTAGGCTTTTTAAAGTTAGTTCCAGCCGGAGAAAACTGGATTACACAACAAATGAACAAAGTAGTAAAAAAGCCTTGATCTCCATTGGTTGCTCAGCCTTATTTACCAATCAAAATTTGGGCCTAATTTATGAAGGATATCGGGCTACAGTTTCTCTTCATTTAATTGGGCCATGATGATTGATTAAGGACATTAATTTGTGAAAGAGATGTAATTAATTATCGGATAGTTATATTTACAGGCTTATGTTGCTACAGATATAAGAAGGAATTTGAGATATTGTGTAACCAATTAATTATGTTAGTGACATCTACATTGACAACCTCTCCAACCACGGCCTATAAAAAATATGAAAGGATTTTAAAAATCATCAATCGATCAAGTGCGTCTTTTGTGCTATTGGAAGCGTTGCAACTACTGTTCTAGTAGTCTGGTTGCTAAACCTAGTCTTTTAGACTAGAACCTATTAATATGACGATGTGAAGTGCGCTTGATGCGCTTAAGCTCAGAGGAGAGGCGAGAATTGACAGCAGATCGTTGATACACGCATGAGTGGAACTAGAAAAATTCAATATGGATTGAAACGTAAAATAAATAATATAATATGTTGTTGTCAAGTCTTCACAATTATTAAGTGAATTTCTATTATCTAGACTACAAGCACATATTATGAGATAATTTAAAACTATCTAACTTGCGTATTAAGGACAGATCTAAAGATTAATCAGAATACGCATCAGGAGGTGCTTAGTTACCCTTGTAATTTTAAAATATTTAATAATGTATATTAAAATTCTCATAAAAAAAATTATGTAATTTAAATTTTAAATTTGTCCTTAAATTTTAAGTTTGTCCCTCAGTCCCATGCTATCACCGTAAGTCCGTAACCTCATCAATCCGCCTAAACTATAAAACCGAGGTGGTACCAGAGGTACCATACCATCCAACCATTTGTTTGTCCATGGCACAAAATACAAATAATGGTCTACATCTCAGAATTGGCATTTTATAATATGCCACCCTGTTTTTGTAAGATTGCTTAATTTTAGTAAGATTTTTCTTCTATTTTAGACCAGTCACATAAATATTTAAATTTTTGGAGAAATTTTTTTTAAGTCCACCATTTTCTGGATTTATCACTTTTTTTACTTTTATCTATGTATAATTCGGCGAAGCCTTTTCTTTTGATTGTTTTTTGAATGAGTGAGTTGGAAGTTAAGCCATCTAACATTCTTTACAATAAAGAACTTGTTTCATTCAGATTTTGAACTTATGACTTACATGAGAAGACATATATATATATATATATATATATAGAGAGAGAGAGAGAGAGAGAGAGAGAGTGGCTAATATCAAAACGTTTGCACTAAGGCCCTCGTGGAACCAAGTCGTTTCGGATTTTCAAAGTCCAAACGGTTGATCCAAACCGTTAGATGTTCAATCTATATTAAAATCTGCTTGGAGACCAAATTTTACATTTTTTTTGGAATTTTTTTACTATTTATTAAGCCACTTTGAAAATTGTTGATCCGGGTGAACAGTAAAAACAGTGCAACCAAATTCTAGACCATGTGATCAGCAATTTTCAAAGTGACTTAATAAGTAGTAAAAAAATTCCAAAAAATGTAAAATTTGGTCTCCAAGCAAATTTTAATATAGAGATCACATCTAACGGTTTAGATCGACCGTTTGAGGTATGAAAATCCAAAAACGACTTGGTTGCACGAGGATCTTAGTGCAAACGTTTTGATATTAGCCACTCTATATATATGTGTGTATATATATAGATTCGCATTCTTTATAATATTCATTCTTGGATATTTCTTTACTCGTTACATTTTTATTTAGTTGTACCTTTCACGATATAATATGGAAAATCTAGATTTAATTTAATTAAAATTTCGTAATAGCATTATTTTCTCGGTACATCAAAATATACTCAATTTTAGTTGATAGGTTAGATTCAATAATGCAAGAATTATTATATCAAATTAAATGTATTGAATAAATGTATATTTTGTTCCCTTGTTTTATAAATGTATATTTCAAGTATCTGTTAATTAAAGATAAATACAAACGACAGGGGTAGAGTCAGACTTTCGAGCAATGGGAGGTTAAAAAAATATGGGGATCAATTGTATAAAAGTTTTTTATGGAGAATGAGAATTAATTTTACAATACCATGTCATTTTACTCTAAATTATATTAAAAAAAAATCATACCTAAATACAAAAAATTTAAAAAAAAGTTAATTGACCTGATTCCCTCTTCTTCCCTTTGCCCTTTGCCCTCTTCTTCCCTTTGCCATTTTACTATGATAGGATTGATATGGACTCTCTAAGAAAGCACCTACTCCGCCCCCGCCATATAACCAATAGATAATTTTTATGCATTCTATATTTCTATATTGTATTATTTAGGTAGATTGAGATATATTCTCAATGCTGTCGCTATTGGGTCATTTTCTTTTTGTTTGATTTGGAGGCTTGGTACTCAAGCTGCATTTGTTTCCACCAGCAGATATTTTCATAATCCACCCGTATGAATCGCTTTCAATTTTATATTATTGAGGCTTGGGACTTAACTTGTTTATTGACTGAGCGTAGCTATTTGTTTAACTTCATTATGCAGATATTTGAATAATTGTAATGCTCAGAAAAGAGAAACCTTTTTTTTTTCTTTTCTATTTCCGATAGTTAATAAAAAAAATAGGATATTATTTAACGTACATTTAACTTTATGGTACATACATACTTTATGTATTTGAAAAATATTATTTAAATTAAAAAAATAAATTTTTTAATGTATTATAAAATATTTATCCTGTATTAAATTTGAGTCAATTTAGAATTTGATTGGACATTTATCCTAAAGTCATTAAAACTCTACCATTAAAAATTTTAAATTGCCTGATAAAAGGCTAAATGTCTTTCAAATCGACTCAAATTTCTATGGACATTTTTAATTTTTTAATTTGAATAATATGTTTCAAATATATGTATCATAACGAGTAGAACTAGGATGTTCCTAAGTTCACCAAGTTTCTTTGTGAACTCAATTTTAAAATCTATCGGATTGGCTTCAAATGATCAATCCGAATCGTTGAAATCTGTCTACCTTACGAATGATGCATCTACATGTGAAAATTTTAAATTCTTGAATTAATTTTTGTATAGAGTCTTAATTAATTTATAAACTTTTTAATTTATAAACGTTCAAAAAATGTAGACATTAAAATTAATTTATAAACTTTTTAATTTTGACCGCTTGACTTTATACTAAATTAATTGAAAAGTTTAAATTTTTTGCATGTAGACATATCACTTGTAAGATAGACGGATTTCAATGGTTCGGATTCATCATTGAGAGTGTACACTAGAATTATCTTAAATGATAAAACTAATTTTCTGAGCTCCACAAAATTTGAAAAAATTTTGTACAGAAAATGCTTGCATATAAACCAGACCGAAATTTTTATTTATACCATTTTAAAAAAAAAAATTAACCAAATAACCATCGTTTGGTGGGAATTCGAAATTTAACACGGCCGCACCGGCATTCTGCGGACCCATTTCAGGGAGCCGCAGAATGCCGATGCGGACCCTTAAATGGGTCCGCAGAACCATTCTGCGGACCCTTTTTTTTTTTTAATCTTGTTTTAAACTTTTGAGATATCTCGCTACACGCATCCCTAGAAACCAAAAAATTTAAGAAAACAATTTTTATATATTATTTTAAGATGTGAGCGGTTGGGCTTTTGACCCTTAAATGGTTCCGCATAATGGTTCTGCGGACCCAGTCAGGGGTCCGCAGAATGTCTGTGTGGTCTCCAGCATTTGAGTCCGTGGAATACCGGTGCGGCCGTGTTAGAATTCGAATTTTCACCAAACGGTGGTTATTTGGTTTATTTTTTTTTTAAAAATGGTATCAATAAAAATTTCGGTAAACCAGATATAATCTTATTAAATTAAAAAGAACAGAAAATTAGTGTTATTCTACTAGAAATTCGGATATGGATAAAAGAAATGAATATTAGTGTAATCTTCTAAGAAAGATTCATATATGGAGAACGATGCGTAAATTAATTAGAATTAATAATAATACACTTATTTTGAACGTCAAATAATTTCATTTGATTCGATTAAAGTCAGGAGTGTAGTTTAGAGGGCTAGGTGCCCCTCGAACAAGTATTGTAAAGTGGGGTCCACAATTTTACGATTCAGATTTACTCTCAGTCAGACTTTACTTAATTCGGTGTCTATTGAAGATGTAGGAGTCTCCTTTAATATTTGTGTCAAGTTAAAAGAACAGTCCGGATCCACTAATTCTAATAGATTCTCTTTTACAGTACCATCGGTGATCCGAATCCCCCTCACCCTTAACATTCGGATAATATGTATGATCATTAAAGTTATATATAATGAAGACTGCATCAAGTTTATTTCTAGTGAGTTATCGAACTTGTAATTGTTTGTGACATTTTAAAAAGATTAATTGTAATCTCTTTTATTTTGTTGACTCCATCAATAATTAAGTCTCTTCATTGATTAAAAAACATGATGTTGGATCATGTCATCATTAATTTTATTGGTAAACATCAGTGCCATCTCATCAATGGACCAATGGTGCCGTATCAATGCCAAATCATAACTATTAAGTTTTATTGGTTAGTGTTTCTTGATTATTAACTTGTTACGGACTAGCTACAACAATTTGTTTTAAGTGAGGATAAAAAATGACTATTATGAGATTTGAGAGTAAGTCTACGGAGATAGTTATTTATGAGAATGTAGTTATTACCGATAATAGTATTAGCGAGGGTACATTGAGTTAGATTATGGTACTTCGCGAAGTAAGGCGAGTGTTTTACTTCACGTCTATATCTTTAATTTTAAAGTTCAAAACATCGATCTGAACTGTTCAAGTTGATCTCCATATTAAATTGTGCTTGGAGACCAAATTTTACAATTTTAGAAACTTTTTACTATTTTTTTGGAACTTTTTAAAATTATTGATTTTTTATGGTCCACGATTTTTTGAAAATGAGTGATTTTAAAAAGTTCCTAAAAATTAGTAAAGATTTCTAAAAATTGTAAAAATTTGGTCCCCGAGCACAATTTAGTAACGGTTTAGATCGACGTTTTAAACTTTAAAATTGAAGATATAGACGTGAAGTAAAACACTTGTTTTACTTCGCAAGTACCGTAGCCCAACTCTCTCTATATATATAATCTTGTTGCTAGTTCTAATGATTCTGTTGTTGAAGATAAATTTAGATGCAGATTATTTTTCAAACTACAATTTTTATTTTATTATTCTTATGTAAGGACGGAAGCATGTATACAGAATTGACTCAATTGACATCAATTTATTATTTTTTATAAAAGAAAAAAAAAACGAATCCTGTAATTTGTATTATATATTTTTGTGTGTAAAAAAATGACTCGAAAAATATTTATTATTAACACCATAGTCTTTTATTAAAAAAAATAATCAATTCAAAATTTATTCCCCTGTTATCATTTTTTAAGAAAAAATGATGATCAAGTCTCCAATAATTAAGATAGAAATTCGTGTATAAATATTCAACTATTTTTTAAAATAAGATGAGGAGCAAAACTTTCACTTTTAATATTTATAAAATTATCATTTATTCGATTTTTGAATCTGCAACTTCTCATACAAAAAAAATCAGTAACTTCTCATACAAAAAAGAATCTGCAACTTCTCATCTGAATACAGAACAGAACACAGAGATACCTTCAGTAACTAAATAAAAAATGGATTCTTTTGAATAGATTAAGATGAAGACAATTTTAATCTGCTTTTTTTCATTCTGATTCCTTGTGCAACATGCATTGACAAGTTTTGGTGGTGACTTGAAAGCCAAACCAAAAGCTACTTTGGTTCCCTCTAATAATTAACTATGATTAGGTGGTATCTCATCTCTACAGACCAATCTTCTCAGTTCCCAAATTTTCTGTTTCCGAGACATTTTTATTAAAATAAAACATTACATGAACTTTTGTTGACTTAATCTCTTGCAACCAATCTCTATTGAACCTCAAATCTCTTGCAACTAATCTCTATTTTTGACTTGTGTTTCTCTCTCTACTTGCATTTAGTGTTGTTTATAATAAAAAAGGAAGCAAATAACGATGGGTTTCAACGAGTAAAATCATTGAAGCAAAATAAAATAAAATATAATTAACACACAAAAAAAAACGAAGTATGAATGTTACACGTGCTGATTCCAATAATTAACACACAATAAAATCATGTACGTACGGATAATTTCTTTGGAGCTCTTCAAGTTTTGTTACTTGTAACAAATCGGTCGTTGAATTTTAATCTGTCCACTATAAATCACTGAAAATTATTTTATTTTAATTAGTTAAGATAAAGTAAAATATTCTGTATTTCTGGTATGATTATGTGCCCAACTTTGTATGACATATACATTTTTTTGCCGGTGCAGGTAATAACTTAATTTACTTCCTTAGCAACAGACTCTCCATTTACCATTATAATGGAGAAAGGAAGCCCATCTCTTTATTTCAACACGAGTCAACCGATGAACCAAACCATACAAGATACATCCAAAGCCACACTTACTCTTGGCAAGTCACCAAAACCATCAAGTTGTATAAAAAATAATAAATGGTTTGAAATGTATGTGTATATATAACCCCAGAACCAGTTTCACCAGAAAAATAAAAAAAGATCTCTCCATGACTAGGTCATACAGAGACTAATTAACATCACCAATCATGCAACCAGAGAAGTTTGAGGCAAAGAGGTAATGAGAGGTTGCTAGATTCTCTTCCTCTATCCAATATCTACATCTTTCAAGAATCCTCATAACATCAACAAAGGATCAACACGAACCTTAGGAAAGAGAAATCCAACCAGTACAAATTATTTATAATCTCTCTCTCTCATGCCCAGACTTCTAGAGAGAGAAACCGACGCACCACCCGCACCGTCTCCCGACATGACAATAGGCACTGAATTTCTACATAACAGCAACAAAAACAGCAGTACCGACGGTCAAGAAGAGAATTTCGACACCAACATGGTGATAATCCTGGCCGCACTGCTGTGCGCATTGGTATGTGCATTGGGTCTCAACACCATTGTGCGGTGCGCGCTTCGGTGCGGCCGCAGGGTTGCCATGGAGCAGCAGCCCGTGCATGCTGCTGTCAACACCGGGTTGAAGAAGCGTGCTCTGCGTAAGATACCGGTGGAAGTGTACGGGCCGGGTACCAGTGTCCCGGCAACCGAATGCGCGATTTGTCTCGGAGATTTTGCAGATGGCGAGAAGGTTAGGGTTTTGCCCAAGTGCCATCACGGGTTCCATGTTCGGTGTATCGACACGTGGCTAGCGGGGCACCCATCGTGCCCGACATGTCGAAGTCCGATTGTTGATGGGACGAATGATGTTAAGAAAGGAGGCAGTTCACCGCAGCAGAATGGGGAAGCTGCTCATGTGACAGTGGAGATTACCAACGAGAGAAGATGACGAATTAATCAGAAATGCTTTCTTCGTCTTTTCTTCATCTTGCACGGATACATGAAAATGGTGATTACTTAGGTACTTTCTTTCTTTTTTTGAGTAAAGGTTGATCGGTCAAGCCATCCAACTGTTTAATATCCTCAACTGATCTCTATTTGGGTTTTGAACTTACAACCTTCTACACGGAGGTTATTGCTTTTGTCACTAAATTAAAGGCTGGTTCTCAATTAATTAAATATACTTTGTCGAGTAAACAAAGCAAAGAGGGTTATACCGAGACGAACACCTCGGCATATATTGGGATGAATTAGCTGTTGTGGATATATCTCGTAGATTTTTGTGTAGGAAATTAAGCAATATAGTCTATCCATTTGTATATCTCAATTAATTAAAGGAAGCCATGGTTCTCAGTTTGTATATCTCAATTGAAGGAGGCCATGGTTCTCAGTTTGTAGAGCTTTAGCAGTTTTCTTTACGTATAAGATGCATTGTTGTTGACATGTATAGATCAAAGCTTGCTTGAATTTTCATTTTTCTTTTGCCCTTTTATTTTATTTGGACTCAAAGAAAATCATAAAAAAGGAGTGAAGTGTAATCAATTTGTCCCTGCTTTTTGCTCAACTAAAGTGTTTTTGTACATGCATGCTCACTTTTTGAATTGAAAGAGGGTTTTGCCCTCCTTTTCATTAACCATAATAGGTTACAGTGGGCGGGTTTGTGAGAACAAACCCCGGTACATGCATGCTCACTTACTCTGGTTCTTACATGTTCATTCTAAAACCAAAAGATTTTCTTTAATTTACGAGAAAAATATTGTATTGGATAAATTTCATAAAAAGTACTTGTCGATGCACTAAAAATATATATGTATTGGAAAACAACACAATTAGTCGGGTAATAATTCATATAAAGAAACACGAAAGAGTTGTATTTAGTTAAGAGTGTTATCATATATTTCTTTTTAAATGAGAAGAATAAAGTATCACAATACATATATATTTTTAGCTGTATGTCGGAATAAATGAGGAGGAATAGACATGACCGGATAGATGATACTGATGATGTGACATAGTTAAAAAAACATTTAGAAATTTAGTTTTCTTTATAGAGTGTATGTTTTTAAATACTTTATATTAGGAAAAAAAAATAAAGAAGAAAAGAGGTTACTCCATCCCAGAAAAAAATGAACAAAATAAATAAATATTAAGCAAATTAAGAAACCCCTTATCTTTTGAAGCCTTATTTAGTACTATACTGTTTGACACGCATATCTGATTAGGCCAATGGGCTTGTATCCCTTTCAAAATGGTTTTATGTCCTTCTCTAATCAATGAGTGTCATGAGAACCACGTTAAACCAACATAAAGTAAACTTAAATGCTATCTGCCTTTCTTTTAGCGTCACTACTTTCTATATTTTGCTCATTTTGGTTCTTTACACTCCAGAGAAGCTGTAGAAGTTTGTTGCCTACTTAGTATAGCTGGATTATAAATTATTTCCCATTTAATTGGGTAATATAAAATGTTAATTTCAGCTAAAGTACTTTTTTTTTAAGTTTTGATAGGATTGGATCATTGTAAGAATGTTGTTGCTATGCAAAATGTAGGATAAATTAACCAAGAATCAAATAATTGAATAATTATTATTTTTTTTTACCTGAACTAGGTAAATTTGTTATAATTATACATGATACAAATATGAAATATCTGGACTCTATATTTTAGCAGATTTGTTAGTCGCTGAGGATTTCTAGAAAAGTTTTGCTAGTAGCCCATGGGCCTTTCTGTGCTAAATTACTTTGTACTTGATCTTTTACTTTTTTTGGGCCGGAGAGATGTTGGTTTGTTTGAAAATAATTAACAGCCATGATTATATACCATGACAAATTACTTTTTGTTTTTGTTGTAAGTTTTTTCTGTTTGTTTAGTAAAGTTGGAGTCAAATCATCCAATAATTTTAATATTCACAAGAGATTCTCTATCATAATTTCGATCGTACGATTTCTCACACAGAAAACATTGCCTTTACAGTTAGAGTCAAAGCTGCTTCTTATATCTCTCCAAGTTTTTACCAAGAATAAAAAAAAGAAATACAAAAGGCAGCACAAGTATGAAGAAGCGTACCATTAGCACAAGAACATAATCCCATGAAATAGGGAAAAGAAAAACACCATAATCACGTAAAAAAATTGAATTTTTGATTAACCAATGGTTTAACATAATACTAATCCAAAACATGTAACGATACACCAATTACCCACTCAAATTATTGACTATTACACATCCTTAACGAATTAAGCAAACAAATCAATCTACTGAGCAAGCACAGCAGCCGATTTCTCTGCCAAGCTTTTGACGGTGGTAGGGGACACGGCACTGCTACCGCCCAGGTACCACTTTTGGATCATCTCTATCACATTGGCGTTCTCCACTGTGAGTTTCGCCTCTGGCTTGCCTTCTGTCACAAAAGATATCTACACCAAAAAAATAACACAAATTTAGCACACGATATTTCGCAACTTGTATGCTGCACATTTGTTTCACATTACATTACTGTACGTTGCTCGCCCGTAATTTTTCTTTTTTTTTTTTGGGATGAAAGTGGGATCAAATTGAAATATCCACAAGGAAAACTAAAGGCTAGTTCTCTATCGCCAGTAATTTTTTTCACAACAAGAAATTTTTTTAAGTTAAAAATGTAATGAAATATGGAAAGCATTGTATATACCTCGGCTTTGCCGGAAGTGGGGAAGGAAAAGGTGACAACGGAGTCCGGCTTAAAGTACTTGATCTGGAAGAAGTCGGTTACCTTCTCGAGCGCCTCCTCCTCTTCTTCCTCATACTTGTCAACAGCCACAAGGCGTTCTCTGACAGCGCTCTCCAGCTGTACACCGTATTGTGCCCCCTTGATCTCCTTTATAACCACTACCCTGAACAGCTTCTCCACCGGAGCTATATTTCATCATATTTTTGCATCTCATTAAAATGTGTGCATTGAATATAATATATGTGCAAACTATGTTGTGGGTTTAAGAATTTACCGGAAACGAGGGCATCGAAGAAGGTGTCATCGTCAGCTAGCTCGGTGGCACTCTTGCCCTTCCAGCTGGACAAATGTGAGACGACATCTTTTTCCAAGTAAATCCCAATTGCGTTGTACTTGATTTGGAGGAAATGAATTTCAATATCAGTGAGACCTGTCAGAATAAAAATATGTGAATTTAGCTTAACATTTCCATGGTGAATATCTGGGAAAAAAAATTCATAGGATATCTGGTATTTTAAATCATGACAAAGCTAGTAGCAGTTATTGCAAATATCTAGAATTGCGAGATAATGACATGCCAACCAATGTAAGTTGCAATTTCATATGATATCTGTTATTTTAAAACTTAGAACTTTATGTGGGGCATAATTTAAAAATTAGAATTTTATGTGGGGCATAGATACTGGCCGTCTGCTAGATGCATAATTGCATACTGACAATTCAAAAGCCAGTATTACTCAATTATATTTCCAATATTATCCCTTGAAACCACAAAAACCGCTAGAACAGAAACTGATGATCAGATACAAAATTGCTTAACTATCCGAAAAATATTGCTAACTTTCCAATTTTTCCAGTTCATCATCTCTGAAAATTGTTCAAGGGTGAAGGGACCATATAAAAACTAGGGAAAACTAAAAAGAGAACACCTGTATGCTTTGTATCAATCTAAATCAATCACTATTAACAGCGTACTGACTACTGATTCATTTTTTTTTTTTGGTAATTTGAGATTTAAAAAAAGCTAGGAGATAGGACCACAAATTTAAAAAATCTGAGAACTAATTTGTAAATTTTGAATTACTAGAGATTAAAACAAAGTGGTGCTAAGTGCCAGGTACCAAACTGAAGTTCCAATTGTAGCTTGGATTAGCTAAAAGCTGATTAATAATAGATCACAACAGTAAATATGTTAAAACTAAAAATATTTACCAGTTCCCCAGAGAGCAAGGGGCTTGGTGAGAGTTAGCTCAGAAGCAAATGCCACATCATCAACCATTATCATCTCTGATCCCACTACAATTGACAACAAAATCTCAAAATTAGCCAAAAATTACGCAAGAAATTATCAGTCATCGAGTAAAATAAATACTGCATCAATGGTAATTGGCAAGGTTGTGCTCTTACTTGTCAAAGAATGAAGAGGGAAGAAAAAAAGGTTATAGACAGAATGAGAAAGAGGAGAGATTGGGTTATTCTTGGTAAGGTTGATTGATTGATTGAGAGAATTATTTTGAGAGGATGTGAAAGAGAGCAAGGGTTTAAATTGCTCTGGTTTTAGGAGGTAGGTGTGTTCTATTCATTCGCTAACTACCGCTGAGAGTCAGACGCAGGGGTTTGGTCATATCTTCTCCATTTGTATAACACTGCAGAGAGCCATACTGGAGACATTTCTTATAATGAATTAATTTGAATACATATTTGAAATTAAGTAAACAAAATTATAAATATATTGTTGTTATATAGGTTTCTTATGTCAAGTGAGCGTGTAATTTAATTCATCAAAAAACAATTAAATACAAATATTATAAATTTCAAGTCATCGATAAAAACTAAATTTTACATTGACTTCATCATTGTTAACATGCATGATATATAAAGTTTAGATTACATTCTAAGTATTAATTTTCAAATTTAAATACTATATGTGATAATTATACGGTTAGAAATTTATGCTTAAATTATAAAAAAAATCATTATAAAACATGACAGCATATTAAAATTAATAAATTTTCATATAACTTAATTTTAAGCTAAAAAAAGTTGAAACTGATACAAGAATAAAAAAATTGCATCATCTTATTACGCTATATTATATTACTTTTTTAATTCTACTTTTAGTAACTACATATCTTGCGTCGATTATGCAATGAAAATTTACAAATTTACGTTAATTGTCTCATGTAACAGTGATATTATTTAATTTATTTTTTATTTAGCTATCCGACATGCAAATTCCAAGCCACATATTTTACATGAATATTTTTTAACAGCATCAACGTTCATTTTCTTATTAGAAAGCAACACTTTGTAAACATTTATTTATGACAAATTCTTGTTTAACTATCACTATAAAGCAATGTCATGATGATTTAAAAATTTGAGATTATGAAATCACCTACACAAACCAACAAAATTTATTTTTCTCTAATAAACTTATCGCTATACCATTTATTTCAGTGTCCCTTTTCATATTATATTTCAAAGGTAAGTATAAATCACCGTACTATTAAGTGATTGGGATTGAGGGACATCTCCAATGATAATATGAAGAAATGGAGAGATCATTTAGTGTATGGTAGGATGTGACTCCGCCGGTAAGACACGTGGCAGCCAGAAAATCCACATCTTCCTCCCTCCAGTTTTCTTTAAATGGAGACATCCAGCTTTTCTTATAAGAGGTTTCTGTTCGAATTTTTGTATGGAATGAAAAATAAATTAATTAAATGCATGAGATTGTGCATATATTATTTGGGGAAATAAATGGATGCTTGAGGCTCAAAATAGAGACGGTGGCAGCGCAGCGTTCAACGTTCTTACTTTAAGTTATAAATATAATTAATAAACACAATTTGAAAACTGAACGCTTGAACGCTCAAATTATCAGTCTTCATTTTCTATTTTTATAAATTGAGCATTCGTTATGTCGTATATTTAATTAATTTATTTTTTTAATATAAAAAGCCAAAATCAGAATTCCTTTGCGCCGAGCATCTTTTCAGTAACTACCATATCAAAATTATTTGCTTCATAAAAATCACATACTTCGGAATCATATTGTATAATATAGTAAATATGTAAACAGGATATGTCCAGTTGATAGTAAAATTGAGTGGATCTGGTAAGACCTAAGAGTCAAACTTGGAACGCTCTGACTCTGACCAGCTGATAGCCTGATACTGATACTAGGAATCTAGGCTTACTACGAGTAACGAGTCTCACCGCATGATCTCATGAAAGCTAAACTAAAACACCCTAAACCTGATATACAATCATTATTAGTCCTAACTCCTAAGTCAATTAGGATAAGTCAATTAGGAGAAATCGTTATTAATTAAATAATCATCAGAGCAAAGTACTTCCACATTTTTTATATTATACATCAACGTTCAAGATACGGAGCAAAATAATTTAATTTAATAATTACTCGAACAATAAGTATATATTTATATTGTTTTTTCTGAAAGAAAAAATTGTAGTTAGTCACAACATCTAAAATGCCTCTAGTATATAAAATTAAATAACTAGATAGCAATATTAATACAAAATTAACGTCATATGAATTCAACTACGGGTGAAATATTTCTGATTAGAGATAAATTATAAACTAGGCCTCAAATACAGTCACCTTTAATGCCTCTATTATATTTAAATTCTTACAACATTTAAAATTTAAAATTTAAAACTCAAGTATTAAAATAAATTTCTAAGATATAATACACAACGTTAAATCTACGCATGTGTTTTGACTTCATTATGATGACATCAAGATACTTCTTAAAACACTAACCCATGGCTCATATGAAAACACATAAATTCGTGGCTTACTCTTTCCTCCAACTAGAGAACGACACTTCTTGTACATATGGCCAGCAATAAGGAAAATGATGGCAATAGCTAAATGATGGTGTGCAGTATCACTCAACCATAGACTCTCTGTTATTGGATCTAAGCCTCCACGAAAAGTAAGAAAGTCCTCATATTTTGACCAATTCAAGGTGAAAAAGGGGTTGCTCCCTCGTTAAAACTTGGATAAAGTTGAGCCAAAAGATCTTGATTCAAGAGAAATTCACGAGGAATTGGTATGTCGCCACTTGGTTGGAGGAAAACTTGAGTCAAAGATTGTACTTTCTATGCTTGATTTGACTCCCAGTGAATTCACATCACCTCAGGTTACCAGACTCAAGCAAATTACAATCGGACGGCCCATTTAACATGGCACGAATCTCAAAACAGACCCCCTACAGTCTCAATAGGCACCGGATTGAGTTTGATTCAGATAGAATTAATCTGAGCCGGCCGTTGCAATTTGCTTGAGTCAGGTATCTGGGAGGATATCTGTCCTCCTCCCGGTACCGTAAAAGATTGTCCTCACTTACGGTTTTGAGATTAACCTCCTGTCTCTTTGAGATTCGGGCTAGCACAGAGAGCATAATTATTGGGCTTTGAGATTCATGCCAAGTCAAAAAGAACGGTCCAGATTCATTAATTCTAAAAGATTCCCTATTACAGTACCGGGGAGGATATGAATTCTGGTTTGATTGTGGGTTTTCAAATTTGACAACTGCTCCGTAGGGATGTAAATGGGTACGATACCGGTTGGACAAAAGCATTTTTATAACATCTGTTCAGTTGGTTTGTTTAGTTCTTACTCTTATTTGTCTTTTTAAATACGGTACGAGTGGGTAAATGGATAAAATAAGTATTATTGACATCTTCATTTGTACTTTTTATAAAATATTTTTCAAAAAAATAATAATAATAAATACAACTAATTTATACCATTGACATCTCAATTTGTACTTTTGATAAAATATTTTTCAAAACAAAAAAATAATAACGAATACAACTAATCTGTGATATTGACATCTCGTCATAGCTATGATTGTTATCCGACCTACGCTTGAAATATTAAGTATATAAAAAGGTATGAATATGTCAATCATGTAACAACCTTGTATTAATTTGATAAATCTAGAAAGTTGATAGAATTAGAGGACTTGGTCACTTGAACGCCAACGGTAATACTTGTTGTCCGTTTTGAGCTTGTAATTTTCAATGTTGAACAGAGTCCTCAAGGAATACAAACTCAGCATATGTGCCAGAGAAACCTGACCAAAGGCACAAGATCCAACTAAATAAGTATTTTAAATTGATTTAATTGATTATCCTCTAATAACTTAGCTTGAACAAATTGTCCTGAAATTATCATACACTTCCATCAATTGACTACATAAAATTTACTGTAAAATATAAAATCTTCCTTCATTTATAGTGACAAATCATAAGAAAGTTCTCATCATGCATGGTACATAATTAAATTATGAAGCATGTCACACGAGTTTCACTTGATGTGGCATGTTTAAGGTGCCTTCTTAAGCTTAAACAATTTAATCATGAAAACATAGGTTTGGTTCACTATATATAAGATCTCAGTAAATTGGTATTTGTCAGCAATTCCATAATGGAATTCGCGAAAAGTTTAATCACATCATAAATCTAAATATAACTGAAATTAAAAACGAGTATAAAATTTAAATATTTTAAAAGCAACTCATTACATTTCCTGTGCATAGGCAGATCAGAGTTAATCGAATGGGATCAATTGATCCCAGTCATTTTCAATTTTTTTTTTGTAATTATACTTGATTTTCTTTATAGTTTATAATAAAATACTACAAGTACTGTAAAATTGACCCCCCGTATGCCATATGCAAATTGGATATGATTAACTTTATTTATGTTTGATTCTCATAGCTTGAAAGTCTGATTCCGTCCCAAGAGCCAGGTAGTACAAGAATAACAAAAGCTTTTTAGAATGTCTTTGGTTTTGTAATCATTACTAAGATTGATTAGAAAAATCCTCGCTTATTTCTTGAATGGCTATAAATTGTAATCATTTCAAATAACAAATCCTACCTTGATTAGTTTTAAACTTTTTATCTAATGAAAAAAAGAATGATCAACGATTTCTCTGGATAAATATATAAGTTTATCGGAATTCAATAAAAAAATTTACGCTTCAACCTTATGTAAATTATACGAGGTAGTTTTAAATACAATTTTTAGGTCAATGTCTTTGTTGAACTGTTAACCACTTCATATAAACAAAATAAAAGTAAAATCTTTTATATATATTTTAAGAAAAATTATAGATATTACATCTAGCAATTTGAATTGGTATATTCATTTTATTTTTGTTATTGAAACTAAAAGGACGCATAACATAGGTCACAAAAATGTGTCCTTTTCGCTAAAAATAATTATTGAATACTACGGAGCATGTTGCCCAAAATGAAAAAAAAAAGTAATTGTAATTCTAATCTAAACGCACCAGCGATGCTATCACGGACCATATTTATAGATGTCCTACCCAGTTCCCATTCGCTTATTTTAATTTGTTTATAGAAAGCAATATGCTGGGAGCAGACCGCTCCCCATCTCCCTCTCTTTCACCTCTGCCTCCAGCTGCGTCGCCGCCCCGCCGCGTCGCCGCCCGAACCACCACCCCAGCCGAAGTCTCTCTCTCTCCCTCTCTCCCTCTCTTCCTCTCTCTCTCTCTCTCTCTCTCTCTCTCTCTCTCCCTCTCTCCCTCTCTCTCTCTTCCTCTCTCTCTCTAGAGCTTCCTCTCTCTCTCTTCTGCCATTCTCTCTCTCTCTTCCTCCCTCTTCCTCTCCCTCTTCCTCTCTCTCTCTCTTCCTCCCTCTTCCTCTCTCACCCGAACCCTAATTTCGGCCATCTCGGCGACAGTCCGATTATTTTCGGGTAAGTTTCTAAATAATTTTTTAATTTATATTTTGTATCTTGTATTGGCATTGAAACGATTGGTAGAATTGAATTGTTAATTGTCGTGTCCGGGTTGTTGATTTTCCCGACACGATTGAATTGTTCAAAATTAGGATTTCCAAAATTAGAGTTTGTAGTTTAGGATTTAGGGTTGACAAAACTGAATTTTATAAATTAGGGTTGAATTATTAATTATCGTGTGCGGGTTGTTTTTCCCGTCGCGATTTAATTGTTAAAAATTAGGGTTTCCAAGTTTAGAGTTGAATTGTTAAATTAGGGTTGAATTGTTAAATTAGGGTTTAGGGTTGAATTGTTAAATTAGGGTTTAGGGTTGAATTGTTAAATTAGGGTTTATGGTTGAATTGTTTAAATTATGGTTGAATTGTTAAATTAGGGTTGAATTGTTTAAATTAGGGTTTAGGGTTGACAAAATTGGAGTTTATAAATTAGGATTTATAAATCAGGATTTCTAAGATAGAATCTTCTGTTTATTGAAATGTAGTATGGTCAGAACTAGACGGGGACGTGCATAGGCTACCCCTCTGGAGACAGGGGAGAGTCCACATGATTTCGGTGCAGCGGCATCCGGTGCAACGTCATCCGGTGCAGCGGCATCCAGTGCAGAGGCATCTGGTGCAGAGACGTCCGGTGCAGATGCTCCCTTTGGAGATTATCCCCCTCACCATCCTAACACATTTAGTCCTCTTCTGTGGACCCCACATGTCAGGCACCGTGTCTCACTTGCCTCTATGGAGGTACGTTGGATTTGTATTCCTAATTTAAATAGCATTATTTAATATTACAGATAATTAGACGTTTATATTGAAATCATTGTAAAATGCAAGGCACGACGATGTTGACAGTGAGGCATCGCACCCCCGAGATACCATACGTCCGTCACCCATTGATAGAGCAGTGCATCATGCATCTCGGGTTGTATCAGTTGGCCACCATGCCTCACTGTGATATTGACCAGGCTCTCGTTTGCGGTCTGGTGGAGAGATGGCGACCGGAGACGCATACATTTCATCTTCCGGTTGGGGAGATGACAGTCACACTAGGTGACGTCAGCGCCTTATGGGGCTTACGGATAGATGGCGACCCCATCGGTGGTGTCTCAGACCATCCGGACCTGATGGACATGATACCGGAGCTGCTGGGGGCCGCTCCGACGGACTTGCAGAAGAAGAAGAAGAAGAAGAAAAAGAAGAAGAAGAAGAAGAAGAAGAAAGGAGATGAGGAGGAGGAGTACCGGTATTCCAAATACTGCATTAGTCTTGCGGCGCTCCGCAGATACTTCCACCAGTGTAGGATCACCCCCGATACAAGTGACGAGCGGACCGTTCTGAGGTAATCACAAACAGTTGCAAATTAAAATATGTTATGGATTCAACAAAAAATATAGTTATTTATGTCTCTAATTTATATTGCAGGTACATGAGGGCGTTTGTCATGGATTTATGTGGCAGCGTCATGTTTGTCGATTCCAGCGGTGACGCAGTTCTGATTATGTTTTTTTCTCTACTGAGGCACATTGATCGGCCGTCGAGGTGGAACTGGGGTGGAGCCGTGCTCGTCCACTTATACCGGGGCTTGTGTCATGCTTGTCTGGTAAGTTTGTACAAATATTTTAATTTTTTTATTACAAATATTATGGTTCCATATTTACCAGAAATGCATCGCATGTCCAAAATTTAGGCGACGAACAGGCAGATTGCCGGACCACTTCTTCTACTCCAGCAGTGGTCCTGGTCACATCTACCGGTGTGTCGGCCTGTTCCTCCAGCTCAGGAGGGGCTATGGATGGGAGATGACCCCGAGAGACGTCCGGGGTACGGTGCCATATGAAGTACTCCCCTCACGTACAAGGACACGGGCAGAGGGAGGACCGTGGGGATTTCGTATGTCCGGGGCCAGCTCCAGATGCTTCACGAGGCGAGCGTCACCTGGTACCCCTATCGTGTGTTCTACAATCGGGGCCTTCTGTGCCCGCTGACATTAGAGCAGAGACCTCTTTCGTTTTATTGGGGGCCGTGCGTATGCTTCTGGATAGTTGAGTATCACTATCCTGATCGAGTGCCCCGTCAGTTTGGCTTGGATGCCTATGTCCCGTATTTTCCAGAGTTAGGCGAGCAGCAGACCACCCAGCTGCACAGGTAACTACCCACTGCCTTATTGTTTATTGTTTGTCTATTTTATTACTTATTCAGACATACACGTTACTAATTAATTTATATTGCAGCACTAAACACAACAAGCCCAAGGTCGACTGGAGGACATGTTTATGGGAGCATTACCAGCGTGCTACATCACTGAGGGATCACTTATGGACCCCGCCTCCAGCTATTGATGCCCCTATGCCAGTCGGGCCCTGGAGATTGCGATATTTAGTCTGGTACTAGAGATGGGGCATGCCGACGGTTTATCTACAGGGGGACTATGGTGATGCTCTTCGACGGAGACTCACGGGTGACGGATCTAGGACTTACTTGCCTTTCGGTCCTGATCCATGCTTGTTTCGGTATGTTTAAATGAAACTGACATGCTTAAAAAATTATAGTTATTTATTCATCTTCTAATAATAATAATGAAAATACATTGTGTGCAGATTTTGACCGCTATTAGAGGAGTGGCACACAGCTTGGTGTGCATGGCGAGAAGAAGTTGGAGAGCGATAGGATGTCAAATGCTCCAACACAGTGCACCGATCGTTGAGGACTCTGGCTGGGACGGGCGCCTCGTTGGTATGTTGCACGATGCCGGGGAGGACATCAATTGGCGCGAGATAAAGGCCCCACCACCAGATCCGGAGCAGCCTAGAGCCCCTATCTACACTGATGAGATGCCGCCACCTCCTACAGGTAATAATATGTCATACAAATGATCATTATTAAGCGTCTCTTTAAAAGATCATTATTATTAATTTATCTTCATTTCTGCAGATGATGACTCGGGTTGGGTGATCCACCAATGGGTGTTGAACAACAACGCGTGGAACGCGTACTACAACGAGCATGGAGTTCCCGTGCAGCATACCGAGGTAGCAAAAGTTCATTATTTAATTAATTTACTCGTTACTTCTATGTCTTTAATTTAACATTGTTTACATGCAGGATGAAGCTGCCGCCGCCGCCGCCGCCGTTTTCTCTTTGGATGACCTAGCTCCAGATGAGGGCGGATGGGAGCCAGCTAGCTCCCACCGACCGCAGTATATGGAGCCCAGACAGCATGACGGCAAAGCCAGTGGGAGTGGGGCACAGACTGCAGATGGCTTTGCCGCTGCTATATTTGGCACACCGCCTCCGGCCACGTATCCTCCTACTTGGGAGGCCGATCCGTGGGTGTTGCGTACACATGCGGGGATCCATGGGGAGCATGCATTACACCTGGGGGCGGACCCATTGGCGCGTGAGGCCGTACACGATGACATGCAGGTGGATGAGGTTCACCAGATGCTTCCGCCATCGCAGAGAGAGCGCCATGCACCTACTAGGTTGGACCTCTCCGGACCTCGCCCTCGTCGTCGCCGTTAGGGTTTTTATATATTTTTTAGTTTGATAGGTTTCTAGTATTTTAGTTTGGATTATTATATTTCATGTTTAGACTGTTATGTTTCATGTTTAGACTTACCATTTAAATTACCTACTTTTATTGTTTAGACTTATTATTTAGATTACCATTTAGAACATTTAAACATTAACAAACTTAATATAAAACTAATCAATTATATTAAAACTACACAATTACATAACATATAAAAATAATCGTCAATTATAAAAATATAATCGTCAACAAATAATAAATATATATCATACAATTTAATATAAAACATTCAAACAAATCATTACAACAATTTAATATAAAACATTCAAAAATCATTACAACAATTTAATATAAAACATTCAAAAATCATTACAACAATTTAATATAAAAACATTCAAACAAATCATTACAACAATTTAATATAAAACATTCAAACAAATTAAAACATAAAACCTTATAAAAAAAAAAATTTCATAGTGGACCGCCCATCCCCTGGGCGGTCAGCTTTGAAAAGTGGACCGCCCGGCTGCTGGGCGGTCTGTGGAAAAAGTGGACCGCCCAGCCCACGGACGGTTAGGGTAGAAATAATTATAACTTTGGAGTGGGAGCAGATTTGATAATTTGTTTTTTTTTTGGGGTTTTAATAAAAATATCGGGTTTAAATACCTCAATTTTTAGTGTTCATAATGTCTTATTTTCTGAACTGTTATTTTTTAATGTAATAATTCATATAAAAACAAAATAAAAAGTAATAATCTTTTATATATATTTTAAGAAAACAATATAGATTACATCTAGCAATTTGAATTTTTTGTTATTAGAAAACTAAAAGTGAACGCATAACATAGGTACAAAAAATGTATATATCTTTTCGCTAAAAAATAATTATTGATATACTACGGAGCATGTTTGCCCAAAATGAAAAAAAAAATGTATATTTAATTGAACTAATGTTGCTAAAATCAGCAAAGATATGCATATCACAGAACCATTATTTATTAGATGTCCCTAACCACACAGTTTCCCATTAGTTTTATTTTCAGATAAAGTGATTTAACTAGAAAAGAAATAAACAACAAAGGTGTGCTAGGAATACATCAAACAAGCAATGTTAATTCTTTAGCTATGCATCTTCTATTTTCATTAAAGGTCTACCATATGAGATTATTTTTAGGAGAGCCGCCTGACGAGTTTATTTTCAATAACCAACTGCTTACGTTGAAACTTGAAACTAGGCTTGACATTTTCAGCATAAAACTTAAACAATTATTGGATCTCAGTAAATTAGTATTTGTCAACAAATCCATAATTCAAATGGAATTTTCTGAAAGATAACGCAGATTTGTCACATCATAGATCCAGAGTAAACAGAATTAAGTTTTAAAAAAGGGAGTATAAAATAGTATAAATCTAAAGAGCAACTCAGAGATAAATTCCCCATAGATTGTCTTCAGTGGAAACCTCATAGTGCAAGGATAACATAAGGTTTTATTCATCATAGCTGCTCAAAAATTCAGAAAAATTAGAAAAATAAAAAACAAGATCGAGACAATACTAGCGTACAATTACTGAAATATTGCTGATCTGAAAAAAATTAAACAAGAAAACAAAATTACGCACAGTAACCGCAGAATCGCTAACATTAGATCCAGAATGTGCAGCTAAAATCATGAAATGAACACTAATTGTGAAATTTTCAAGAAAAGATCCTCTTGAAATTTTTTTGAACTTAATCTACTGAAGAAACAACTAAAAAATCATCAAAAAGTTCTCCTGAATAAAAGATAGCGTGCCCACAAAAATCAAATTTGGGAGCGGTTTGCAAATAAGAGAAACCAATCGAGAGCAAATAATCAAATCGGAAGCGCAATGCGGCGAGAGCGAGCGAGAGAGAGAGACGCTGCTCTAGGGTTTTCTTCAATTTTGTAGCGACTTTAACAAAACGAGTTCGGATAACTCAAGTTTGAGTTTAGATCTGGACCGTCCGATCATAATTCGGACCAATCTGGCTGGAATGGACGGTGCTCCTTTAGTATATTAGTGTCAAAACAGATCTAACGGTCCCGATCTAACCTAATAATTTGTTTATTGATCAGAAAGTTCTGTGGCGATTTTAAGAAGCAGCAAATAACTAACTGACACAGTGACAAGTGGGACCGGCAGACCTTGCACGGGCTTCAACGTACCTTTAAGGACCTTTATAAATGTTAACGGGCTTCAATTTTTTAATATAAAGACCTCAATTGATCAGGCCCAATGAAGCCTGTTGAGAGGCCCAAGTTCATATTGCAGCAGTAATGTGATCCGAATTCCAGAGTAATGTGTTCACTTATCCAACCAAAGCAGTGTTCGGCCACTGCCTCCGCGCCATTACCAGAGAGCGTGAGAGAGAGACAGAGGAAAGCAAGACATGGCATCTCTCCATTTCACCACCAATGGACGCGTCTGTTTCTCTTCACCTTTGAGACCGCCTCGCGCACTTCGTCGCTTCATTTCTCTTCGCTCACCATTATTAAGTAATCTCTCTATCTCTCTACACGGGGTGCTTATTTCTTTTTCAAGTGTGATTTATTGTATCTTTTTGGATTTTTAGAGGTCTATGCGCTGTCAAGCAATGATATAAAAGTTGGCGTGAATATTGAGGTCGATGGAGCTCCTTGGAAAGTACTTGGTTTGGTTTCTACTCTCCATATCCCTTTCCTTTCTTAATGTAATTGATTTTTCTTATTTCAAAAATATTAGGTTTTTTTTAAAAAGGCCGGTACATTGAAACGGTTAATGTCTCATCCTGGTCCTGGAGGCAAGCAATTTTTTTTTTGCCATTTGCAATTCCTGCTGTCAAAAAAATGTTCTATTCAGTTAGGAATGCACAAGTTCACTGTAAATTGGGGTAATTTACTTGATTTTCAGGGGCACAATTGCAAATTACCAAATTTATTAACATTTTTTGCAAAAAATATTAGTATCTTAATTGAAATATTTTGTAAGCCATTAGATTTTGTGAGCAGGTATAGCACAACCGACCAATTTTCTCATTTTGTGATGGTTCTAATTGCCTGATCATCTTTTGCATTTAACTAGTAACTGTACCACTGTACCAGCCTATTAGAATCAAAACCATATCTTACTCCCTGCATTACAAGTTTACAACTCATGCTAAAAACAAAATAACTGAACTACAACATACATCTATAAGAAACAGAGTTGTTTTATTTTTCATTTCTTTTTTAATTTTTAGAGTTTTTGCACGTGAAGCCTGGTAAAGGTGCAGCATTCATAAGGACTAAAATGAAAAACTACCTCACAGGCAACACAGTTGAGAAAACCTTTAGGGCTGGAAGTACGGTAAACTATAGCTTTTTAACTTCTACCTTTATTATTTATTAAATATTTTTTTTAGAATAGAAAAATAGAAGTTACCAGTTATCACAGTGCTCTCAATTATATTTCTAGTGGTTTAATTTGTGATTAGGAGGGTTCATCGCTATAATCTTAATTAGAGGTTTCAGTACCAGAAAATTTAGATACATCTCCCCTTGGAAACTGAGCTTGAACAAAGACTACTGGTACCAGTCATTGTCAGGTCTCTATATAATATCCCATAAATGGCTGGTAGCATGCAAAGGATAGCTAACAACATAGATATATATAATTTTGCTTGCAGTTAGATGAGGCAAACATAATGAAAGAAACGAAGCAATATACATACAAGGATGGTGATGAGTTTGTTTTCATGGATCTGGTACTCCCTCTCTATTCTTTTAATTTATTTCGGTTCAATTTGTTCCATTTGTATTATGTCTGCTTATGTCAATATTTTTTTGACAATTAAATGTGTACAACTCAGACCACTTTTGAAGAAACAAGGTTGAATGAGCAAAACGTAGGCGACAAAAGAATGTTTCTTAAAGAAGGCGCTGAGTGCACTCTTCTCTTCTGGAATGGAAATGTATTAGTGCCTTTTTTTGTTTCATTTTTTCCTTCTGTGTGTGGCACGCGCGCTTGTGTATGATAAGGCGAGAGAGGAAGATTGCAAATTTTTACTAAGCTGTCAAGCCCTAGAAAAAATAAAAACTTATAAACCATGTTTTTGTTTTATAAAATATGAAAAATAAGTGTTTTCCTCAAATTGCAGGTAATTGGTTTTGACCTCCCCGTAAATGTCACATTAAAGGTTGTAGAAGCTGAAGGTGATGTTAAAGGCGATGCCAAGGGAAGTATGTATTTCTCTATTACATACATGTTATTTCATTTTTGGTTACTTATTTGTTAGTATTGTTTTGATGGTGAATATATCACTTGCTGAATAAATTTAATAGAAGGCAATGCCGAACTTGTGGCAGCATACAGCTATAAAACCATTTATTAGGTCAATGCATTATGTTATTACCATACCAGCATTATTATACTAGTACCAGACAAGAACGCACAAGAGCAGACCAGCACAGTACATTGCAAAACTATAATATTTTGCTGGATACATCCAGCCATACATAGGGGTGTTGGTTGGGTCCGGTTTATTTGGTTTTCAACCGAACTGAAATTTTTTGAATTAAATGGTTCAGTTTTTTTGTTTAAATGGATCAGTTTGGTTGAAATTTTGAATTGAAAAGATTGAACCGACCGAAATCTATATGGTTCAAATCCATGTTTCGATTTTGGACTTAAAATGAAGAGAAATTTTGGTTTGGATATTTTAGGACATCTATATATTTTGTATTAATAAAACAATGTGTATTTGTGTATGTATTGAGTTTTGACCTTTTAAAATTTTTAATCTCTCTTATTTCGGTTCGACCGGACAAACCAAAATTTTCTTTATTATTTTGGTTCAATTCTTATTCAGTTAACAAGTGCAATTCGGTTGGTTTGGTTATATTTTTGAAAACCAAATAAAATTTTGTTTTACTATTCTAATTCGGTTTTAACTAAATGACCCAATGAACACCCCTAGAGTATGTACCACATAATATGTAAATGGTAGCGCGGTATGTACCACACAATATGTAAATTGCACTGACAAAATGCTTACATGGCAGCGGGATCGAGGCCGGCAAAACTCGAGACAGGTGTTTTAATAAACGTACCAGCTTTTGTGAAAAGTGGAGATAATGTGGTGGTGGATACCAGATCAGGCCAATATGTCAGCCGGGCCTAGACAGTTTTCTACACATCTATTTACTTTTTGTTTTAATTTTTTTTTTCTGCTAGAGCCCTTTTCCCATCCGGTGATTTATTTTGTTTTTTAACATTAAATAATTGCAACTCTGCTCAACAAAATGCATTATGATGGCATATTTCATGGTATAGTCTCCAACAATTCTTGGTTAGTACCAACATGTTAGTTATTGAATTATTCTGCTTATCAAACCCCGAAATTTTTATTTATAACATTTTAAAAAATAAATTAACCAAATAACCATCGTTTTCTGACAATTCTATTTCTAACACGGCCGCAGAACACCGGAGCGGACCCATATGAGGGAGGCCGCAGAATGTCGGAGCGGACCCCCATATGGGGCCGCAATATGCCGGAGTGGACCCGGGTCCGCAGAATGCGGGAGCGGCCCATATTTTTTTTTTTTTTGATCTGATTCTGAAGTTGATTATGATTTTGTTTTGGAAATTTTTATCAAGTTTGTACTGGAAGTTGTGTGTAATTACTTATGTTTGAAATGTCGTTTAATCTGAAATTGTTGTTCGTCGTTTGTTTGATCAAAAAAAACATTACAATAGAATAAGGAGCCATATAAAGAAGCATACAATATAATAATGCTAATGTTATCAGAAATTTCAAATACGTCTAATTAACTGAAAATAAACAACATTTTTACGAGTACAATTAAAAAAACAACATAAACTCTCAATCTCGTGCAGCTCGAGCAACTCTGTTTTGTCTTTCTTGTGTATCTCGGCCGGCTTGGTGTCCTCTTCTCCTATTATGTAGAACGTCCATCCACATCGGAATTCTGTCGTGCTGTCTTCTGCCCACAGAAATATTTTTTTTCTCTGGAACAAGGACCGGGCCATCGTGTTGAGGCCATTCTGACTGATTTCCATAGACATGCCATTGAGCGCTCCATGTGTTGATCAATGTATGGATGTAATAGTAGTGACTTACAAATACGCCAGGGTCGATGCCTCGAAGATGACACACGGACAGAACATGAGAGCACGGTATTCTCTCCAATTGAGGCTTCTGGCACGTGCAAGTTATTGTGTGATCATCCCCGATTATCACCGTGTATTTGTAATTGGCCTTGGTAAACCGACCAGAATCGTCAGGTATAAAAGCGTGAACTCTCTCCTGTGTGGAGGTTACCTCGAACTCGTTGTTGTTTCCAAAGCCCCCCAGCGTCTTCATTTTATCGGACCTCTCGAACCGTTTGTTGATCAGCTACGAAAAATTAAAAAATAATGAAGAAGTCTGATTTTTTTTTAACAAAGTTCATTAAAAATTATGAATAAAGAACTACAAATAAAAGTACTTGATGCATACGACACGAGAATTGTTGACCTTGACTGACTTCCCATTCCGCTTTGGCCCTCCTTTGCGCAAACCATGTCATGCATTTGTAAAATGTGTCTTCAATTATTGCTGCAACCGGTAGCTTACGAGAGGACCTGAAGACATTATTAAGCGACTCGGACCCGTTTGTAGTCATGATGCCCCAACGGTAACCACCGTCCAGTGCTTGAAATATCTTCCATGGTTTGGGGCACTCGTTCTCATCTTGATCCAAATATTTACCCACACCGTCCAGCCAATTGAGGGCAATGTCACATGCCTGCCCCATTGCTTGCATTCCTTGCTCGTATCTCCTCATCTTCCTCTTAGCCACACATATTCTAAAAAAACAGATTGCCTTATCACTGCAACCGTTCTTCTTCATGTTCTCGGCTATGTGAGTAGCACAAAGACGGTGAACACATTGATCCTCATCCTCCTCGTTCCACCCCATATCATCTTGTCTGAACACCTTCTTGATACCCTTTCCCCTATCAGTGATGACACACATGAATCTGGAGCGGATTACATTACGGCGCAACCATTTCATGAACCATGCACAATCGTCATAACTCTCTGATTCTACCAGTGAAAAAGTCAACGGGAGGAGCTGGTTTTCAGCATCGTACCCGGTTACAATCAACAGCTTGCCTGTGGTAAAACAATCAAATTAATTACCTTTAAGAGCCGAAATCAACTAAAATAAATAAAGTGAAAACAATCAAATTAGTTACTTTTATACCGGCCTGACAGGAAACATGCATCAACGGTGATGACCGGTCTGATATGTTGAAAAGCATGCACGGTCCAAATGCCCAAGCCGCCCTATGAAAATACCTCCATGGTCCAAGTTCACCAGTGGGATATGAGGTCACCTCAAACAATATTTCTGTCAATAAATTTAAAAAAATAAGTTCAATTTTGAATTTTTGATTGATAATGAAATGACGTAAAAAATGAAGGAACAATGTAGTACCTGGGTTGCTTCTTTTGATTGCCTCCAACAATGAAACTACAAGAGAGTATGACCCCTCCTAACTGCCAAATTGACGGGCTATTGCCAACTCATGGCCACGCCATAGTTTGTTGTACGCCGGTATCTGACCGTAGTACCTTTCAGCAACAGCAATTCGGACAGCCTGAATACTCAAGTCGACATCGTTCCTCATGTGAGCGGATATACACTCGGCAACCATAGTAGCTGACAACTGGGCGTGATCTGTTCTTGTCGCATCCGCGTGGCATGAATGTTGTGTTGGGCATTTGGAGACACGCCATTGTGTTCCATAACCGGTTGCCCTTGCGAGTATGTACCACCCACAGTAACTGTCCTTGCACTTGAACCTCATTCTTGTGCGGTCACTGTGCGTAGATTTTACCTCTTTGTTGCAAAGGATGTGAAACCTGGCAATTGCGCTCTTCATTTCCTCTTTTGAGTCATATATTGGCTTCCATAAATCCTGATGTGTCGTTGAAAGCATGAATCGGGTGCTGAAACCCGCGATCCATTATCCGAAACCCGCGATCCATCTTGAATTTCCTTGATAGTCCGAGCACAGGCCCGGTATCTTCCTGGTCAGAATAATCACTCATACCCTCAGGATCAACATGACCCCAATTTTCCTCTACCTCTAGTATTTCCGGATCCACTTCTTCATCGGATTCATCCGGATTACAAGTTTGACCCCAATGAGCGGTCCGACTAGTTGAAGGTTGGTCAGTCTGGGATGGGGCCCGACGGGAGGGTCGGTCCCTCTGAACTGGGGCCCGACTACTGGACGGTTGGTCAATTTGGACAGGGGATGGACTAGAGCCGGGTGAGTTACCCCGACTACGACCCTGGATTAACCTCATAACTGGGTTGGAACGCCGGGCTCTGGCAACCTCCACATATAGGTCAATTATCTTGTATGCACCCCCAGAAAAACTCATGGTTTGGTTATACAATACCTGCCAGACTCCCTCATTCTGAATTGGAAATAGTTGGAACCAGGTTTGTGCCGAACTAGTCGGCATGCTAATTTTGGCATCAATTTTAAGGTCATACTGACCCTGATCCAACCCCAAATTCTGACATATACTTGATTTAAGTCCCAAATAATCAGTACCCGGCAATACCGGGATCACAGTAACAGGTCCAATACTATAGTAAACCCCATTAGGACCTGTTAAAACATCCCCACCAGTGTAGATGGATACCATAAGAGCCATTTTTTCAATCAAATACAGAAGAAACCTACAATTAAAAATTAACTAAATTAATTATTCTAATTAAATTATTCTAATTAAATTATTGCTAAATTAATTATTCTAATTAAATTATTAATCTACTGAAATAAAAATAAAAAATTTAAAAGAAGAGAGAAAAAACTTACAGATCAGAGAGCTAACTCAGGAGAGAGAAGGTGTGAGAGTGTGGAATGAAATTTCGCTGTCATTTTCGGGATATATAGAACAGGGGCCGCTCCGGCATTCTGCGGACCCGGGTCCGCTCCGGCATTCTGCGGCCTCCCTCATATGGGTCCGCTCCGGTGTTCTGCGGCCATGTTAGAAATAGAATTGTCAGAAAACGATGGTTATTTGGTTAATTTATTTTTTTAAAATGTTATAAATAAAAATTTCGGTATCAAACCTGCTAGTTTTACCTTATTTTGGTAATTGACAAAAAGTTTTTTAACAGCAAGAATATATCTTTGTTAAAAAAAAAAAAACATATACAGTCTAGATTATCTCTGGTTAGTAACTCGAATAAATGGCTTTGTAAGTGGCTAATGCTTAATTAGAAACGATATTTACTCACATAGCTTCAATTTGAGTTTAATTTGGGATGAAAAAAGGAGTCTTTAAATGTGGTAATTCATTTGTCTGCATTCAACAAGTTCTTGCTTTCCTCTTAATACTAACACAGAAATTATTCCTTTTGTGGGAAATCTCTCTTTATTTGTTATGTTGAGGTAAAAACTTAAAAGAAATGTACATTTTGCAAAGCATTTCATGTTCAAAGTTAAACTAGGGCTTCTTAGACAGTATTTTTTTAGTTTCTAGTTCTATGTACTGTTACTTCTTTGCACATTTATTCCATCTGTAGCTTATGAAAGCTACGCATCAAATTCTTTTCTTTGTTCTATTTCTGGTGCCACGTTCCCTTTCTGTAATGGACTATTTAAACATGAAACATGAGAAAGTGTAATATGAACTATTTAAAATTTCCATAAAAATACAAAGCACAATAATAACTTCTGATGCAATTATATAATACTACATTTTTATAACCTGCACTATCATTTAAAGCATTTTATTCCACTCTATGGTCACTAAAGATTTTTTTATTCATAGCATTAAAAAAGAAAAATTGATCAATCAGTAGTATCGTTTTTGTAAAATATCTAAAATTAATAAAGACATAACGATTCGTTGCGCCACGCCGCATGATTCATTACAACTCAAGGGCAGACTACAACTTAGTACAAAAATGACGTAGTACTAAATTTTAGTGTCATACGACACTGTAAAAAAAACGTAGTTCGCATGCGGCTAGTGAATTTATAAAACATTGATGTTTCATTACAAAAACATCAGCGACGCACTGATATTTTTTTAGTACTACTCGGCTAATAAAACATCGATGTTTCATTGCAAAAACATTGATGATGCACCGATACATGCAACTGATATAACACACGCATCTAACCAAATGCATTTGTTTGATCTTAGCCAAACCGAGTGCAAACTTCAATCTGAATTTCCTATAACTTTTTTTTCTAGCCAACTATGTTATGCCCATCCTAAAAAAAAAAAATTAAGTACCGGCCAGAAAATGGCCGGTACTGTATTAAAAAAATTTGGGTACCGGCCATTTTCCGACCGGTAATGAATTAAATTGAGTACCGACCAAAAAATGGCCGGTACGAATGTTTTTATAACTTCCCAGCTGATTTGGGTATATTAATTAATTTCTATTAAACTTTGGATATTAATAAAAATGTCGATCCTTTTATTGTGATTTTCGTATCTTATCAGAAATAGGGAAAATGGATCAATATATTATTTATGTTTGGGTTTAATCATAACGCAAAAAAAAAAACTTAGAGAAAGAAAAATGAAATTGATACGGAAAAAGAGGAAAAGTTTCTGCCATTGATACACTATGTTTACGTGATTTGATTCCAAAATAGAATAGAGAGAGGAGATACAGTTTCTTTTTTTTGGCTAACAGAAAAAAGATAACATCTGTTAGTATTAATTAGTATAAACTTGATGAGATTGAATCGTACGGTAAAGAAATGTTTTGGAGAGAGTTCAGTCCAAAGCCATTCGGACAGGTTCATCCCTTTTTCCATTATATTATATTTTATATTTTTAATTTATATTATAGATTAATAAATTTAAAATACTTATAGGTTTATTATTTTAAAATTTGTAGTTCTTTAACCAAAACAATAAGAAATTATTTGTGTGATATTGTTCGTTGGGGACGAAAAAGATGACACAACCACATATCATATATATATATATGAACGTACGAAATGTAAGATTGGAAGCTCAGACATCAGGCTAATCCTTCTACTCAATGTTATCAGAACCGGACCGGAGGTTGACCCAATAAAGCTTCGGCTCAACGGTTCACTGGTTAGACCAGTGGGTCAACCGGTTCAACCGTTGATTTTTTATATGTATATATTTCTGAGATATATGTATAATAATAAAAAAAACATGTTATCATATAGTGAAAATTCACACATACATATTAAATAATATAATATAAAAATAAATTTATGAATTAATCAAAAGTTTCTCCCACAAATATAATAAAACTACTCATTTTATCAACAAATGACAAAATGATTTTTTTTAGGAAGAGAAACATATAGCATTCCGATATTTTAAATTTTTGTACGATAAGTTTACTAAAATATTTAAGATATATAAATTTAGTGCTTTCAATACCAAGTATCGCAAAAATATAAATATATAGATAAGTTCAAGTTCAAGTTCTTGAATAAACAAATTGGACTTTCAGTGACAAATTTCATAAAAATGTTAATAATAAGATAATAGCAAATATTGTTTCAAGGTAGACATTATTATTTGTATATAAATAATTGTGGTGTATATAATTCTTAAGTGACTTTGTTATAATATCTAGACTACAGTCTAGACTACAGTCTAGTTTCCTACTACAGAGCACATGTGACCTAGTGTTTTTCTTTTTTGTTGACACATTTAAACCGAACCGTAGGTTCTGTGGTTCACTGGGCCTGCTTTTTAGATAAAAACGGCCGGTTCAATTAAAAATATCTGGTTTCATTGCACATCCGGTCTTAACAACAAACCAAACTGGAAATAAGTCCGGTTCCGGTTTATTCCGGCCGGACCGCCCGGTCCGGTCCGGTTTTGATAACAGTGCTTCTACTACGACAAAAATGTAGAAGATACTTCACACACATTAACATTTCATTATTTATTGCTAATTTATATAATTAACTAACAAATTGTTTAATTTGTAATACAAAGAATACAACAATAGGAGCGTCAACATGAGCTTGTTCAAGTGGTCACGTATGTTGATTTACTTATTTATATATTTTAATTTTTTCTTATTAGCAAAATGTTTGTCTTATGAAATTTTTAATCTTAGTGAACTTTGCTATTTGTTTTTTTAAGTGATAGTTGAATTTTATTAAAATAATGCATTGCTACAACAATTTAAAAGATGATAAAATTCACTACATAAACGACATAAAAACAAACACAACATTCAACATCATAATTTTAACTGCATCAAATTATATACGAAGCGCAAATATTTTACTTCGCCAAATATAAACCAAATTGCAAAAAATCGGTATGAACTGTCTGATGCGAAATAATGCTCAGACCTATTTGAAAGCATTCAAATGAAATCCGTACAACTTATGGAGAAGCCAAATCCGAAAAATTTCCGAATTTATATCACTTGAGGTGTTTGTTGGACAAGTGTGGAAAAGAGAAATCGAGTAAAATAGAGATTTTATTTCCGTTGAAAATTGAGTGGAATTGTAAAATTGAGATAAGTAGAATTGAATTTGAATTTTTATTTTCAATTTCTACGTTTTATACTTTGATCTCTATTTTTTTATGAGCTAATCTTTTTGTTCCATGAGAACTATGGAACAGAGAAATTGACATTTTTAAAAGATAAATTAATTTGTTTATAAATACTCTTCCACCATCAAGTGAATACGACCGAAATAATATGAAATAAAACCTATTTCAATGCTTTTTTCTCTATTTTTTACTATTCCACATGTTGTCAAACGAATCTCTAAAATAACTCAAATTTGAGTTTAGATCCGATAGCATGAATATTAAAATATTCCGTGCATTCCACTTCGGACCGAATTAACCCGTATTCTTATCGGACGGTCCGGATCTAAACTCAAAATTTGAGTTAATTCAGAGAATTCGGACTCAAAACCTCCTGAAAACCCCAAAAGCGCAAAAGCGATATCAAAGCTCGCTCATTTTCTCTTTCTTCGAACTCGCCGCCTGTTAATGCTCTCTCTCTTATTAACCTACCTACCTAAATAGCGCCCCAACTTTCTCTCTCCTATCTCACGCTCTCTCTCAATTACCCGATGGCTTTCTCTCTCCAGAGGAGCTTTGTGTCTCTGAAAAACCCCAATTGCATCTCCCGGCCTCATCTTCGCGGTGCCTCAGCTCCGGTGTGCCTCCGCCGTTTGAATTTGGCCCAATTGCAACACGCCACGTGTCGTAGGAGCATCCACGTTGACCGCCGTGGTGTCTCCCGTCTTATTTCTTTCGCTGCTTCTCATGAAGACTCGGTTTATTTTCTCTTATCTCTTCTGTATTGCGGATCAACCTTCCGGATTGTTTATAAATTGCTGAAAAGTATTTTTGGATAATCAACTAATTCTGAGAAACAGGCTTGTTGGAGTGGAACTAGATTTGATTGACATTTATACCAATAAAACAGTATTATAGAATGTCAGTTCTTCTCTGACTGTATTTAATTAGCCTAGAATTATGACTGACTTGTGGCACTTTATTCATGTGAATTTTTGTTTTTAAAACAATGCATTATCTTAATGGATTTTTCCAACCTTAATTATTACATCAATTTTTGTTATTAAAAATTATGTTGATCTTTGTTTGGAGATGATAAATGTATCTCACTTTGCTAGTTGTACTTATTCTCGAGATTTAAGTTTTATGTTTTGGAACTCTGGTAAGTCAATAAAATTGCATACCTTATTGACATTGTTGTTTTATCAATGCATCTTGGAAGGTTTATATTTTTCAAATTAGAATATTTTTAACATTTTTATTGGAATGTGTTCCTTACTTTTGTAATGGTTCATATTATGCATTTCTTCTGTTGTAAGCAAAGAAGTACCCTTTTATAAGTTAATTGCTTTTCTTTTTTCTAGGCTTTGTAAAGTGAAAATTTATTCTTTTCTTTTCATGCACTCAAACATTAGGTAGTCATAAAAAATCAACCTTACAAGTTAGAAGATCAAAATTCATTTCAATTTCCTTCTAAGCCCATATTTTTCTTGATTGCTTCATAATATTACATCATTTCAATAAAAGAAATGAGAAGGTGTAAAGTTTTTACTGATTATAAGAAAGCTTTTCTCTTGCTTTGGATCCTTTTTTGTCACTGAAATCTGATTGTATGTTTGTAAAACTAATACTCCTTCCTAAATTACATGATTTTTCCTGTTAGGCATTTATTATGTGACTGTTAATCATGAGAAAATTAAAGCATATATCTCTACTTTTAAGAAACTTCAGAATGCTGACAGTATAAGATGCATTGTTCTTAAACTGTATGAGTCCTTTTCCCTCTATAGATGTCAATCTTATATTAGATATTCACTTAAAACAGTAAGGATTTAAGTTTGATTTTCCTTTGTTACAGCAACCGGTTAACGATGTAGAAAAGAAAAATGAAAGTGACATAAAAATCGACAATTCGCAAGAAGCATGGAAAGAATCTCTTGATTATTTCAAATCAGAAGCTATCAAACTTAAAGCCATGTCAGAAGAGGCATATGAAGTATACTCCAAGAAGGCCTCAGAGGTGCTGTTGACATTGTCAGAAAAATTACAAATTGAAGCCAAAAAGGCCCAAAAGGATATAAGTAAAATAGCAAAAGAAATTAGTGAAGAGGGGCAGGAGTATTTAACTAGGGTTTCTGAAAACCCACCTGAATCAACCAAGGAATTGGTCGGGGTTTTCAGAGAGAGCTCTGAGGTGAAGAACATTGATGATGTCAGAGATTATCATGTCGGAGTTGTTTATGGTATGTGTCAGGATGCTAGCTTCTTCTTTTATATATATATAAAAGATTATTTGAACTTTGAAGGCAGGATACTAGAGCTAATAGTACCTATTATATATAAAAAATAGTAAAAACACCGATACTTCAAAATATGGTATGTGTCAGGATACTAGAGCTAATATTACCTATTTTTCTGTGACTGCTAGAACTAATGGTACCAGTACAATACCATAACGTTGTGCTCAGGACTGTATTATTTAGTAGCCTTACCATTACAAAATCAACCAAGAATATCTCCTTTATTTATTTATTGACTCAGAAATGCATCCTATCCTATCTGATAAAATGTATATAAATGGCAGGGTCATACCTGGCCATAGGGGGCCTTTTGTCTTTCATGCTAACTGGAAGTATTGCTGCTGTTCGGTTTGGTATAATTCTTGGTGGTGCTCTTGTGGCCTTAGCTATATGTAGTAAGCGCTCTTATAATAGTGGTCGTGGATCTCTACTTCTTTTCCAAGGGCAAACTGGTAATTATACTGTGACCTTGAACTATCTTTTTTTTCCCTTAATGCAATAATTTCATGTCTGTCTTTGCAAAACATCAACGCTTTATGTATATATGCAAAATAGAAGTATCTGTCATGCCTCATTGGCAAGCTATATGATGGATAAATTGTGTTCACTCAGTTAAATTGTGATTTATTTTAGTTGAAAGGATAAGTCTTTGTTGAAGTGTAATTGAATATGTTGTGTTGACCGGCACAAAACACAACCCTGTGATTTTCACACTGTACACTTTGTTAGTTCATATTGTATTTACATTTTGTGGAAAACAATTGAGGTAAATAGAGGCTACAATAGATGAAATTGAGTTTTGACTGGAGCATATTCTTAAAATGAAGAACAAGTTTGAGTTAGATTTGGACTGTAATATGTCAATGGAAAGCTTAATTGCATACTCAGGCTTAGTCCATGTCTTTAACTGGGGTATTAGTATTTATCTTAATCCAAGGATTAACATAATCTGGAACACTTAAACTGACTTGTTTCATTTATTTATCCATTTTTGAAGTATGTTATTATTAATTGTCTGAACTTTTGATCCTGCAGCAATTGCAACTGTGATTTTCTTAAGGGAACTAATGGTCTTTAGGCAGGTAAATTATTATTATATTTGCTTTAATGTTATGTAATGCAAAATTATGGATGCTTGAAATATTTATTAATTAATTTGGATCATTTTGTATTATTGAAGGGTTGTGTGTTGGTAAGCTTAATACGCATGCTCATCAGGTAAGAAATCTCTCTTCAATTATTAATTTTTTTATGATTTATTACTATGGTCAGTTTAGTAATATATTTGGGAAAGAATAGAGACTCATCTAAAACTATGAGTGATTGACGGTGTTTCTTATTTGTCCTTCTTTTGTTTTCTATCGTTTTTGCAGTGCAGCAGCGGCAGGATTTTTTGTGTATAGGATGTTCAAAAGAGGTGAACAAAGTAAGGTTCCCACCAGTCAGCCGATCTCAGAAGATTAGAATCTTCAATTTCAATTAGGTACTTGCTTTTAAACATCACTTGTTTTGTACATTGTATGAAATGGTTTGATATGAAATAAAATATAATCATCAAGTTTGCAACTATGCCATTTCTCTGTGGCGTTAGATTTAAAGATACACTGAAGGCTCAAAGCTTTTGTGGAATAAATGGAGCTCAGTGACTTTTCTCTGCTGCTGAACGTGCAAAAGCTGTGATTTGTTTGTTTCTTGCTATGATAATATGTTATTTTCACCCTTTTCCCAGAATATAGTGGCAATTGGAATATGCTTTGTACTACCTTGTGTAGTTTGTATGCTTAGGAACCAGTGCAGCAGTGCGCTTTGTTTAATTAATGCATATCTGAATTCGTGTTATTAAGTCATTTTCAGAATATTCATGGGACATGGGGGCTTTACAAGAACGGCAAATCATTTTCCCTTTTTCTTTTTCTTTCAATTATCTTTTATCTTTACTCCCTATAAAACCACCTTGAATTTTAGAGGGGTGGAGAGGCTATCTCTCCAGACAAGATCTCAGCCTCACGTTCAATCAATCTCAGCCATTGATCACTGTTTGATTTTATACTTTTTTTTTCATGTAGTCTTACGTGTAGAAGTATAAAATTAGTTGTAAATCTATCCATTCCAATACAAGCATGCTCTTAGCTATTGGTACTGGCTACATATTTTTTTCTTTGTTCTCTCTGTTGCCGTGCGCGGAACGCGCTTTTTTCTCTATTCCCGTGCGCATCCTTCTTCCCGACGCATTTTTTCTTTTCTTTTTGTCCTTCCCCACACTACCACACATAATCCTTCTTATTTTTTCTCCTTTTCTCCTTCCCGATGCCACCGACTCTTCTCACTCTCTGTAAAATCGATCTCTTCTTTAACCATGCTCTTCTCACTAATTTCTTGCGCAGACTCTCTCTTAACTCAGAAGGAAAGGAGAAACGAAGCAAAAATGCAAATCGAGTCGCGCGTTGGCATGGTGGTCGCCAAGACGGTTGCAGTCGCTTAAGAAGATTCCATCTCCGCCTCCGCCTCTGTGGACGGCAGCGCTCGCCGTTAGCCCGTTACTCCGCTCAACAGCCGCAGTAGCAGTAACAACACCGATTGCAGCATCAGCCTCTGGAGCAGTGAGCAAGACATGCACCGCCCCTTTGCACGCCTCACCATCCTCTTTCAGGTATTTTCTTTCTTTCGCTCTCCTCTTCTCTACCATAGTGTCTGCTCTCTCTCCCCTTACCTAGGTTAGGTAAAAAAGGTTTTATTCTTGTTATAAACCGGGTTAATCAAAACCCTAAAGAAGATCCAGTTCAGTCCAGTACTGGTACAACTGGTACTAAGGTCTATTGATAAATTTTGCCAGGAGAAGCTTCTCGCAAGGGGTTTTACATTTATGATGATAAGAGAAAGGCAAGCATAGATCCTGAGATTGCAAAATATGTTGAAAAATCAAGGAGGCTATCTGGTTTCAAACCTGCATGGATGAACAGGTGCTCCCTCGGTAGGAGTCCAAGCTTGAAACTTGAAGCAAGCATCACCTCTGGTTATTACGCGGTTTTCATCAACAAACCTGTCACGCATGTGCTTCTCAGGAAAAGTGAAGAGAAAGCTTCTCTCATTGAAATGTTTCATTTTATTTATTCATGATCCAGACCAGACTTGTTAGCAACAGCTTCCACTATATCATGAATGCACACGTACGTCTCATGTCGACATGAGACGTACATAGAACAATTAAATTCCTGAATGTAAGCAGTGCTCCTCTTTCTTGCTGGCATGGTTACTTGAGGTACTGATACAGATTTTGCTGGTTTTGCCCCCGATTCCATGGTATCTTTCAATGTTAACATATACTGTTTTCTTTTCTTTCTACCCGTATTCTCCCATTCTTTGTATTTTGTTTAAGATTTTATGGATTAGTGAAACAAATCAATGAGCCGATGGATTCTAAAATAATTGAAGTGATCAAAATTGTGATGGGTTGGCCTCTTGTAGTACTCCTGAAACCATTCGTTGAACAAATATGCTTTTAGCAGCAAAAGTAGGCAGATGTATAAATATGCTAAGGATGAATTTCACGTATACCCCTCAAAAACTTCAAAATTACGTATAAGGATATAATAGAGATGTTGTTTTTCCCAGTTGTGAATGAGGCATGTCGGATACTTGATGAGGGTATTTCACTCAAATTCCCTGACCTGGATATTGCATCAATCATGGGCATGGGTTTTCCTTCTTACAGGTTACTTTTTATTAAAACCCCTCAAGTTTTGTAAATTTGCAATTACTCCCTCTTGAAAAATTAATTCCAATGTGATTGACCCATAACCGATATCATATACATATATATATTTATATATATTTTTTGTATATAGCAGGGGAGGCATATTGTTTTGGGCTGATACAATGGGAACAAATTATGTGTATAGTAGACTGACGACTTGGTGCAAATTATACAGTGGATTTTTCAAGCCATGCGATTATCTAGCAGAAAGAGCAATTAGAGGATTATCTCTTGTAAGAAGCAATCTTTTAAAATTTTATTATTATGTGTTTACAGTTTTGATGCTTGAAATAATATCCTCCATCTTTATGTTGCAAATTTCCATTGCTGCACTGAAAAAATCTGACCACACCTGAAAAAACTGCACAAATCTGATCCATCCCATAATTGGTGGACGGTACGAAAATAACTCCAGCCCTGATATGTCAGAAGAACAAGAACAATTGGTTTAGTTATTATTTTTTCCATATTTTTAACATTAAGCATTGTGCTTGTTTCCGTTAAGGTTTCAGATAAGGTTTTCTGTCTGTTTTGTACTGGTATGTACTAGCATATCCTATATAGTAATGTTACATTCTCTTAATTTTTGGTCTGGATTGAGAATATTTATAACTATTTTTTGCATCTGCATTCTTCAACTTTGATTCTAATTTGACGGTGTACCAGTACTACAGCTAATGCATCCATACCAGTACTGCAGTTGTTTGTGCAATATATCACAAGTGAGTACATGACATATCACACAATAACTTCACTGGCAATCACCCCAACTGACTGTCAGCAAGGAAATGTGTAAGCATCAGGCTTCTATTTTTCCTGCGACTTGCATGTTTAACAGCTACCTCCGTCTAAGTTTGTGTTCAATTTGCCTTGCTTATCAATTCTGTTATTTTCCCCATCGCAAAGAAGCGAAAGATTTCCTCATTTAAGTTCATTTATAAATAGGAGTTGGTGGTAAATACAACGATCATGATTTCCAGGTTCATTGTGGTTGTTAATGTGAGATTGATATGTAGTTCTTCATTTGAATTTTATTTAGAAAAAATGGTGTTTTTTTTGTAGGACAGTGGGATTTTCATTTTTCTAGAAAATCTACTTTTTTCCATTAATACATACAAAATGAATTCTTAATTTTTGTTCTTTATTAACTTTGGAAATGTGTCGAGCAGGCCAGATCCATATCTGACTTCAATCTGGTTTATTTGCATTTTGAGGCAATACTTTGATTTTCTATTAAGGAAACGAAAATTTGAAATCTGGCATATTCCGATGAGTTTTGATTAATGATGATTGATTTTGAGGGATTTATGACATTCTGTGATGGGGTTTGGATTTGGGGTTTTGATTGAAACCATAAAGTTGGGTATGCAATTAATTATTGTGATTTTCTGAAAGCATGGCTAAAGTTTCCAAGTATCAATTAATGAAATTTATTAGGTGAGGATGGACCATAACGAATATAAGCTACATGTGCAGGGCTGATATGGAGAGCACTAGACACATATTTGCTCAATATGCATGTACAATGCAGATGCTCACTCAATTGCAACAAAATTTCGGATGCCTCACAGAATCAGTGAGGGCATTGCAAATGGAGGGAGAGTGTAGATGTGTGATCAGGGAAGAGGCTAAATCAGTGAGGGCACTGCAGATGGATTTAACAGTGAGGTTGGTAGTTGGTTTAGGATCACCCAGAATTAATAATTAATAGGGAGTTTTAAGTCTCAGGCAGGGCAGCTCTTTACTGGTATTCATTGCTGATTCTAATGTGTAATATTTAATATCCATGTTTTACTTTAATTTTCTTTTTGAAAATTTGTAACCTGCTGACAAATTTTGTGTCCTAATATCATACATGGTGATTTTGTTTTTTCAATTGCAGTGTACTATGTGTCGAACACTAATTATTTGTAATTGTGTTGAACAATTAAAGTCAGTTAATTTACTCTATTATGCGGCTGTATGTGTACTTGCTAAACTGGTTGATGAATAGGTACTGGTACAGTGCCTGTGGTACAATATCAATACTCATTTTTCTGATTATAAAATTAATGAAAATTTTCATTGAATATGTGTTGGTACAGTACGTATACTTCTTTGATTAATTAGTAATATTAATGTCTGTGGATTGAATTTACATTAAAAAAGACAATTAATTGTCTTCTTATGTGATAATCATGTGATGTGCAATATAGTTTTTTTAACTTCTTTTGTATTCCAATAATAACATTTTTATACACACTTAGCAGATAACAGATTGTAATTTTGTTGTAAGGATGTGCTATAACCTGATTTGGTTTATACTTGATGCTGATACTGATTGGAACAGTATACAAACAACATATTTGGAGGAACTTAGATGTACAAGTTTGATGTAAGAGAACATTTTTTTCTTTGGCAACTGCATATAAAAAAAAAATTAATGTAGTTTTGAAACTTTTTTTTTTTTTGCAGTGTATGATTTTTTCAATCCTTGTTAGTGATGTTTTGTCCAATACATTATTATATTGTAGCTTAGTATACAGAAAAGAAAACAAAAGGAATGTGCAAGGAAATTTCTTAAGATTAATGCTAAATACGCATGTCGCAATGTGAAAATGTTAATATAGGAATTCTAATTTTACAAGAGTATAAGAGTTTATTAACAATTTCTGATACTGTTTTGTTGTTCGTGATAGAGGCACGTGGTGGATTTCAATTTGTCAGATTTCGAGTCGGGGCGACTGGCTGCCAGTGGGTTGTTGCTTCTCATCAGTTTTAGCACAATCAAGTAAGTGCTAGCGCTTCTCCGTATAGAGTAATTAGTTAATTTGAATAACTAGATGTACTGGCAATTTAAAGTAAATGTACATACAAAGTTCATGTTTTTGGCTCATGGAATAGATGTTCTAATGACTAAATAATAACCTGATTTTATATAAAGTCAGGTAAGTTCATGAATCAGGTAAGTTATATACAATCAGGTTATAGCACATCCTTATATACAAAGTCAGGTAAGTTCATGAACGGTAGATGTTCTAATGACTAAATAATAACCTGATTTTATATACAAAGTAGATGCACTGGTTATTCTCTTTGATTATTGTAGTATTTAGTGGTGATTTTAGTCATTAGAACATCTATTCAAGTGTCTAATTTACAAGTCTGGTTAAGCTTTAACACATGTTTTTTAGGGTTTGGATTAGAGCTTTTATACATGAAAACTCAGAAACTATTTTTAGTTACTATGAAATTCAAGAATATTTCTCTACTGCCTTGTCAGTCTTTGGCTCATGGAATTATGCAGGAAGGTCCCTGTTATTCTTTTTATTGCCTTTTAGTGACTATGAACATGACAGTGGGCCTTTTTGTGCATAGAACATAATTGAAAATCATAGCAATTGCATGTAGCTTATAAATCCAGGGATTTTATGGCATATTTACAATAGCAATCCCTCATTTCATGCCTTTTTGCACTCTGGTCCATTGATCCCCAAATTTGTTAATTTGTCCTTGTGGGAAAAAATTGTTGAAGGTACAAGCTGCTACTTAATATCCCCCACATTATCAGGTTTCCCGGTTAACTTCTCTTAGCCAAACATTGGTTCAAAGTCACTGACAGGTGACAGCTAGGTCCAAGAGCCATTAAATTGATGCGTTTCAATTTAATTCAGATATTTCAGCACTTAGGCCTGTGTTTTGGTCTGATTTGGACGGACTCATTTATATAGGGTAGTTCTCAATACTTTGTTACGTACTACCGTTTACTCTTTGGGTAGCAAAATGGTGTCAGTTCAATGGAAAGGTTTCTTCTATTAATATTTCTTCTTTTGCAAATACCACCTTAAGAGGAAGCTATAGTGGGTCTTTATAACAGCCTGAGAGTATGGCTTTTATTAGAGTTGTCTTTCTTACATTATGCTTTTATTTGCAATTTAGAAAGAATCGGCAAGTGAAGAACAAATTAAACTCAAACAAGAAATCAACCAGCTTTTGAAAGAGGCCAGTTCCTTGTCTACGTAAGTAATTCAATCTCTCTTTTGTTTGAACTTTTGTACTCATTATTTTTTAAAATGGGAGCTATGTAGACAGCTGCTTCCCTTTTTGTTATTCACAATAACCAGTGCCTACTTCACTAAGAAGTTCAAAATATCTAACAATTTTTTTGAGTTTGATTGATTGTGTGTTGGGACAAAGGTCCAAAAACCAGATAAGATGCCTTTATAATAATTTTAGCTTAACTATTAACTCTGCCAAAAACACAGACTTTTGTGGAAGTGATCTCTTCTTGAAGAGAGTTGAGAAATAATCAGAGAGCATTAGTGTTTGCAGTTTTATTCTCTAATATTGGTACGCCTACATTCTATTTTAATTGTTAAGTATTTAGGATTTGAAATTACATGTCTGGTGTTTTGTCATGTTAATAATTTGTATAAATTTGAGGATGCTATTGTCACTTTTTATTGACTTCATAGAGATTCTTTTTGAGCTTTTCTTTGTTGGATGAAAATATGCAATTACGTTATATGTCGGATTTAATGAATCGAGGTGTATGTTCAGGCGAATCAGATCTGGATTATCGGCGTATTAGATTTTGTGCAACGACGGATTGTGTATTGAACTATGTCATTGTTATTGGGCCTTCGGCCCTGTTCGGCAGGAGATACTCTCATGAGAACTTTTGGTAAAAACGGTTTCATACGAAAAAAAATTCATACACTGTTTGGAAGCCCAATTTTCATAGTAAATTCTACACTCTAGACTCCGACAAAATATGCTTCAAGATCAGTTATCACCAACATTCGAACAAATAATGTACAATATGGAACAAATTTATTTTTGTTTTTGCCGTCAGTTTTTATTTACCCATTAATAATTTTTTTTGTACACTTCCATTACTATTGCTTAGAGAAAGGATTATGTTACAGGTTAAGTGTGTTTTGGATGATGTTTCGTGTTGAGATTTTTAAATGTTGTTTTATTTTAATTATTATGTGTCCTTTTTTATTGTAATTGTTATGGATGTATGAGAATAATGTTTTTTTTATTATAATTCTTTGACTTGTATTGATGAATTGTCAATTATAATTAGGATAACTTTTATGTATTTTATAACATTTGTGATTGGAATCCAATTAAAATTGCTGACGAGAAGAAGAGAATAAAAATGAATTCTCCTTTACTTGTTTTGTCATTTTATTTTTATTCTCCTTTACTTGAACATTGTTTTGTCATTTCATTTTTATTCACCTTTACACTTAATTAGCATAGTTATTACGTTAATAAATATTTGATAACTAAATTTTTTTTTTTTCCGTTGCAATGCACGGGCACTTGACTAGTTAGAAGATTAAGTGCATTATGTTGGAGGATTTTATGTTAAAATTATCATATTAGTTTTCTTCATTCTGAACTTTACCAGTCAGAATCTCTTGAAATACTTGCATGTTTCCCAAGCGAATAGCTGAACTGCCTCAATTTTTGTTTCCTACACTACTAGATACTATCACACAGCATGAGTTCTAGTTCGGATCCCCTAAAGTAACATAGACTTTTTCTCATAAAAAAAAAAATTAGATTTTGAGTTTGAGTTTGAATCTGGACCGTCTGATAAGCTTTGACACGACTATTAAAAGGTCAGTGAATTTTCAATTTGGACCAGATTCTGATTGAACGGTCCGGATCCAAATCAAAATTTTGCAAATTTTGAAAAAATTACAAATTTATGATATTGTATGTTCATGTATGTCTGGTACTATCAAGGGAATAATGTTAAGCATATCTTATTTCCCTGATTCAACAGTGATGACATATAAGGATACAACTAATTCTTTGCTGATGCTCAACTTATTATTTATCTAAACTATCATCTTACACAGCCAAAATAACAATAAACCTGATTAATTATCCCATACACAGCTACAACCCAAGTTACTAGAATAGGGTTCATGTACAAGGTAAAACCAGACCTGAAGATACAACAAATGCACCGCATAAAAAATGGCACACTGATAGATACTCATTACAAGTCAGAACAAGCCATCTTTCCCTCATTTCCAAATTTCACACAAGTCCACTTCCGGCTGTTTATATTTGATCATGCTGGACATGGTTCGGCACCTCCCCTTGGTTATCTAGCGGCATGTACTGAGCCATAATTGCACGTATCTCAGAATCCATGTAACTCTGCATGCACAGATAATGTAGTTTGTTAGAAATTATAGATGAGGTCACCTGTTTCTCTCATTATAAATTAAGCAGACTTACCCGGATGCGATACTTGTACACTGCATAGGCTGCAATTCCAGCTGCAGCAAGCCCGAGAAAAATAAACCACAGAAATCCCATTCCCATCTGCGTTGTTCCTTTCTTACCTATGTAAATGCCAACAAGCCTATTATTATCTATTGTATTATATATATATATATATATATATATATATAAAACTAATAAAAAGACATTTTTTATCCCTAGATATATCAATGGTTTAGTCTTTTTTTTCTTTCTAGTAAAAAATTAAACTGAAAAAATAATACGTAGCTCATTTGAACTTGTAGTTTTCTTTCTCTATTATTATCACATCAGTAATTCATTCATTAAAATATTCCCTAGACTGTTTACTGCTAAAATGTAACTAATCTAATGCTAAAATGAAGACGGCTATGAACCTATGTCTGTGTAGTGTTAGTGTGTGAGGGGGCTATGAGAAAGAGATCATACTTATGCAAGTATCATGTTCTTTGATATACAACATGTCGCCGCTACAGGTACACTCATAGCTACCCCAGGTATTCTTACAGCTGCAGCCTGAGCACTGGCATGCCTTCTTTTCTTTGCACTCATCAATATCTGAAATTTTTAAATTTCCAAAGCAAACTCATGTTAAAATATTGAAGGGAGGAGAAGAAACCTATTAAAATAAAACAGATAGTTTTTATCAAAGCTCGATGATATAGATCCCCTGAACTTAAAAGAAGTTCAGAAATCAAAAAAGAAAATTAAAGAAGTTCAGAAAAAATGAACAATACATCTCCCCTGAACTTTGAACAAAAGATATAATAGCACTGTGAATTTTATTAGCAAAACAGGCGTACCTTCACATGTCTTCGTACCATCTCCCTTGAAACCAGAAGGGCATTTGCATCCATCATCCTACATATAAAACAAAGCATTTCCACTAGATTGAAATGATTACCATTTGTTTTTTCTAAAAAAAGGTTATAAGAACACCTGCTTCATTTCTTTTCGGAAATATTACTATTATTTAACTAGTTAGCGTTTATTAAAATTTACTACATACCACACAGGCAGTAGTAGTGACACCATTTCTAGTTTCCTTCCAACAACCTCCATTATTGATTTCACATCGACCTGATCCTGAGGCTGAGATAAGAAATAAAACATTCTAAGAATGCATAATTTTTCAAAACAAAGTGAAGTCAAATGATAAACAATTAAATGGTACAACATTCTAAGAACAAGTAATATTCAAAACAAAACAAGGTTAAAAAACACAACGAAGACACTCCAATAAACAAGTAAATGATTGAATATATTCATAGTTAATTGACTATATCACATAAAATTGAATGGCAGGTTTGGGTAAACAACATATTTATACTTGATATCACATTTAATTCTTCCTGTCAAGTTTCAACCAACAACTAGTGTAGGAATCCAAGGGATCAAGAGCATTAATAGTTGCAACATATATATCTTGGCAATAAATACCTGACATGTCACAAGTAATTTTAGCTATGGAGGAATTATATACATCTGTCCCAAGAGAAAGTATCACATCTGCAAGGTCTAAGTCCAAAATTTAATAATAAATTACCTTCACAATGAGTATAACCATCTCCTACAAATTTCACACCATTCACAACTGGGCACTCGCAAACTCTCCCACGGAATGTATCCTGAATTATATTTATAAGAACATCAAAGAGGTAATTGTAACAAGCTACAGAAAATCACAGAGAAATATAGAAATGAAAAGTAGTTTTGGGCTTAGGAGGTTAATTTTTTATACACCACCATTAATAAGGTAAACATAAATAGTGAAGTCATTCTTCTAAATCAAAAAGGGTAAAACAGAAAATTTGCTACATTCCATGGTACCAAGAGGCAAAACAAAAAAAAAATGCTAAATTGAAATTTATCAAATTAACCTTGCATGCAGTGATATTAGCTGCTGTATCTTTCCAGCATGCACCGTTGTTATCTAAGCACTCATTCGTCTGTATGTCTGAGAGAGAAAAAAGAATAAAGGAAAGTTATATTCAAAATTTGAATATCTTCTTCATTCCCAAAGTAATTGCCAAGGTCTACCAATCACAGTTTGTATTTACCTCAGATTACTAGTCTTGAACAATATTTTTTAATTGTTGTATACACAAACTTTATATGCCTGGACTAGTTAATACCATAGTAACAAGATTCGCGAATAATTCGCGAATTATTCGGATCTGAACCTATGGCGCATCAATCCGCGTATAATAAGGTAATTCGCGAATAAAACGTTCAGTTCGCGAATTATTCGCGTTTAAAACGAATTTTCCGTATTATTCGCGTTTTTTACGGAAAAATTCGTCGCTTCCCTCCGTGATTTCTTTCGCCTAAAAAAAAGCGCCGAGAGGCTAAGGCTAGTGCACGTGGGACAGAGAAGGAGTCTTCAGCGCATATGTGGTTTCCAGCTAATATTTGTGCACGTGGTGGGGCCAGAGTCTCTAAAATTTTGAGTTTGGATTGACTTTTGACCAAGAATAGAACTCAATCTATTAATGCTGCTTGTTTTTACTTTTATCTAATTTCGATCTCTAAAGTAACTCAAATTTTGAGTTTGGATCTGGAACGTCTGATCAGTATTCAGACCAGACTAAGTTTTCTGATTCGGATTCAATGTATAATTCCGAATTATTCCCAAATTATACCCGAATTATACCCGAATCACGAACTTTTGATCTCGCCGAACCTTTCCCGAATAATTAAGTTGTCACTATGGTTAATACTTCTTAATTACAAGTTATAATACAAGCCGAGGACAAAATAATTAGAAAAAATACCTTCACTTAGGCAAACAGTTGGCTCAGTAGTCTCTTTAAATCCAGCACAAATAGCCTTGAGCACCGCACCCTTATCCAGCTTCCCTGAATTAATAAGAAAAGTGGAGTTTAAAAAAAATGGGACAAGTTACTTGAAGCACTCAGATAATAAAACCGAATAAAATAAACAGAAGACACTAATAGTAAACTAACCTCTGTATTGTCTGTTATTAATCACAAGAGTAGGAAGTATAGTAACATCTCCACGAGAGCCCTTCCCAATCTAAATAAATAATTCACTCCTCATTACATACAAACAACAATAGTAAAAGTTGCAACCGAAATAATAGCAATATGTACAACTACAACATAAATAATAATTTTTTTATTTAAGATGATAATATAAACCTGAGCATCTTGTTCGGCTTTCAGCACTGGGTTTTCTTTGTCGGCATCAGGGTCACCAATACATTCATTTATTTTCTTCAGATCAAGACCTGAAGCATACAAATTTTAGGATCACCTTTACAGAACATTTCTCTTTAATACATTTGTAGCATTACATTCATTTATCTTCTAACATTTTAACTTGCTGTGATTAGACCTTCATGGCAGTTCAGCTATTCAGAGAGGATAGCATTAAAGCATCATATAATATACCTCTGATACTTCAAAACTCTGAACCATAATTAAATTGTCAAAATAAACAAATCCTTCATCACGTTGTTAAAACAAGATTCCTTAAGAAGTCTGGATTCCCCCGGTTTAAACAATTTCTCAATTTGATAAATATGGAATTTTTTTTATTTTCCATTTTCTTCAAACGAGAAATCATGTTTAATAGCCAGGATTTTAACGGATCTTTTTCCAAAAGGTGATGATCGTTCTGGATGGCTATAATTTGCTTTTTTGAATTTGTCTATATCATAAAAATAATAATAAAATATTTCAATAAACCCAAAAACCTCACCTAGTGACTTGATAACCTTCTCGGCACATTCAGTGGTGTATTTCTTCTCCTTCATGGGGCATCTTATTGCGAAATCGGTCACATAATCCCACCAAACCCATGCCTTCTTGCTCTCATTTGCTACCCTAAAAACACATACCTGCCTCAAATTTTGCAAAACAACATCCTTTCCATCATAGCCCTTGGTAAAATCTTGCTCCGGGTCAGGTGCGCAATACCTCCCTTTGTTTATACACTGGCTCTTGCACTGCTTGCTCAGAACAAATGCCTCGGGACAGTACCAAGTTATGTAATGAGGGGTAAATTGGGTGTATCCTTTCTTCTCCAAAATTTGCGCAGCTCCCTTGAAGTTCTTCACAAAGTCAATTTGGGCCTCACATTTTGGGCCACACTCATCATTTGAGTTGGTCCAGAACTCGTACTCGACCCGTTCATCAGGGTGGGGGAGGGATTCTCTCCAGTCTAGGTTGACATTTACCATCTCGCCCTTGTCAATGTACTTCTTCAGGCTGTCACCAAGGGACTTGCTAATGAGAGCAGAGGGAATGGAGATTTTCTGGAGGTAGTCTGAGTCGGTACCGGTACCGCCTTCTTCCTCAGGGGTATCCATGGTAATTAACGGCTCTGTTTTGTCATCAGCTACTAAAATCGCCGCTGCACCAGCTTTCTGAGCATTCCATGCCTTTGTTGTGAAGTAACAGTCTAAATGTGGGATTTTGGGGAAAGTAAAGAAATTGAAACTTTAGAAATTTGAGGGTTCATTTGCAGCAAAGAAAAAAATGGGGAGTGCACTGTTACACCAGAACTGTAGGAGACGAGAATTAGTTCTATTATTATTATAAGAAATTCTATAATCTTGCTTCAGCAAGCCAACCCAAAATAAATGGAGGATCACTGTACTAACTATACTAACAGCACCAAATTATGGCTGGAGATCACGAGAAGGTTTATTGTCCCAGTAATAAAAAGTTACAATTGCCCCCCTCCCAAAAAAATGAGTTGATACCACTCCTTGGTCCTTAATCTGCTGATAAGGTTTGTCACCAGCTTTTTGACACTGTTATAATACCACATAAAACTACATCGACCAGCAGAAGAAAATTAAAAAAACAGGATTTTCATTTTATATATAAAAAAAAAAGGAACTAACCGCCTCTATCAACTAAGAGAAAAGTAGGGAAGGAGCCAGGCTTGGATTTGAAAGATATATCAAATTCATCAAAGCTCTTGCACGCCTTCTTATTGGATTTTGGGTACACAACAAACCCGACCATGGTGCCCCCATATTGTGGCACCCCAAAATTTCCAATGGCACACTCATAAATCCCCTTCAAGTCCTGGGGTGATGTCACTTTGAGGCTGTTTTTCTCCACCACAAACCGAGCCGTGCATGAGTGGAGCAGAGAGAGAATGAGCAGAGAGATACAAAATTCCTGGAGCATCTTATGAAATATCTGTCAGATAAGAGAGGTTAGTGACTTTCCCTAATTTTCTTGGTTTACCGAAGAACAATGATTAACATCAGAAATGGACACAGAGAGAGAGAGAGACACACACACACACATTTAGTTGGTTTTACAAGGGGTAACTTAATAGAAATATACTTTAATTTTAAATGATGAAATATTAGGTGGATACATAAAAAGGGACAACTCTCTAACCCAAAATAATGGCACATTAGAAAGAAACAACTTTGAAAGAGATTGTAATGTCCTTATTTGATACTCAAATATTAGGGTAGTAGGAACAAATTTTGAAAGACCACCACATCAAAATAACAAGAAGTCCATATACTCCTGTCCTAACTAATTTGAAGTCGCCAAATTACCATTTAAAAAAAGGATAGTATAGTAATATACAAAGGGTAATGTTGTGTGTCTTCAAATCTGATGGGGACTAAAGCTCCATAAACTGAACTTTGATCAAATGTTATAATTCTTTTAATTTATTTGTTTTCTTTTTTTATTGGGGGGGGGGGGGGGGGGGGGGGGACCAATCTATTAGCTTAAAATAAAAATGCAACTAATAGCAAAAAGAATATTCATATTTTTGCTCAATGAGGTACCAATACATAAGTTGCATATTTTAAAATTAACTTTCTCTTTGAAAGAATTAAGTTTCCCTTATCTTAAGAAACTTAACACTTAAGGAACCCCACATTTTAGGGTCAAAACCTTAAAAAAATAAGTAGTTGACCGAAACATCCAATATAGTGCAGCAAAACACTAATTTCTCAGTACAGAAAGCGTCAATAACAACATGATATTTTGATAATTTTAGGAATGAGGTGATATTATCAAATTTATCTGTAAAGCCTGACCAACAATAAGGTAATATTATCTATTGGCTACAACAAGGTCAATTAAATTTGCATTAATGGTGATATTATCAAATTTGCATTAATTTTAAATTGGGACAACTCTCTAACCCCCAATTGAAATATTATCTATTTGCATTAATGGAGAAGCAAACAGCTTAATTACATTTCCACTTAATGCTGTGCTAAAAATAAGCCAAATTATTTTTTCTATTCAGCCTAATTTAAGAAACTTAACACTCAAGAAAACCCACATGACAAAGTCAAAACTACAACGGAAGATAGTTGCAGAAGGAATAACAAATAAATAACACATAAATTCCTCAAATTCTGCAAGTAACAATTTTTAAACATTTGTTGTTGACCACACTGAAATTTTTTATTTTATCTTAATTGACAGCAATTTGTAATAAAAAATTTACCAGCAGCAATTCTGTATTTCAAATTACTTACAAGAAGATAAAAGCCCCAATATACTAGCTGAAATGCTAGATTGTAAAAACTCGATCTTTAGGCAAATTCTGGCCCAAAAATACTAAAAAATATAAAAAAAAATTGAGAAGCTTTTAATTTATTCAGCAAGGGAGAAACTAACTTATCGACTTCTTCCGAATTTGTCTCACAAAATTATAAAATTATCTAAATGGTACCGTGGTTTATAGGTAAACAATATGTCGAATAGAATTGGGTTATTCAATAACTTTCAGGCTTAAATTACGAAACAAATCTACTGGAAAAAAAAAACACCCCAAATTTTTATCATTTCAAAACCAATCTAACGAATGAAGTGAAGGAAACTCAGACTATTTACCTTGGATCACGCCAAACGAAGAAAAAAAGAGCGAGAGAACAGTATCCAGCAAAAATCAAGCTCCAATAACCTCGCAAGGCCCCAAAACAGAGAGCGAAGGAGGAGGGAGAGCGAACGAGAGAGAGAGAGCGACTCAAAACCCCTCTTCGTTCCTTCCTTAACTGGGATTTTAGGGTTTCGTGCAGAGGTGGTAGAGAGGTTTTTTGTTTTGTTGTGAATGTTTGGAGAGAAAGCACGAGAAACACACCGAGAGAGAATGTGTGAAGTGAGAAACCGCAAGTGCAACGTGTTGGGTTGGTAATCTCCGAGCCCGCATCCTCTGAGGTAACAGATTATTTGAGTTTACATCGTGACCGTCCGATTGGAATCCGAGCCAATCCGTCCCGAAATAACATTCACGGGTCCCATTAATATTCGTGTCAAAGAAGATCGGACGGTGACAAACTAAATCATAACTTCTGTACCTCGCGATATGATTTCGGTAATCTCCTCTCCCTTCTCTCCACTCTGTGTACATCTCTAAATAGGTAAGATTTTATGAGATGTGAAGACAAGTAGGAGATTGTGTAACACGCTACTGACAAATTGATCTCCCACGTTTCCGTGATAAAGCAGAGGAGTCGCTACACTGTTTCGTGACCGAGAACAGCTTAGGTCCAATGTCTATCGGACTCAAATTTGAGTCTGATGGGTTTCGGGACCGTCCGATTTACTTTAAAATTCGTGCGTACAAATTTCAAGCAGATGCGAATATTAAAGCAGATCGGACGGTCATCGAACTCATCGAACTCACTTTGAGTCTGATGGGCATCGGACCCAAATTGACCTCTTTGTGACCTTATAAGCCCGCACAATATTCCGACTCTTAAATAAGATTTATCCTCTGCAATTACACAAATTATTATTAGATGAGCTAAGAGCATCTACATTTCAGCAACTCAAATAAATTTCTAAATAACTGTTAATCACTTTTTAGAAATTAATGTTTTTAAAGTTTCTAATTCTTACATCTCTGAAATTAATTTTAGAGTTTCTATTAAGCCATGTCAGGAATAAATTAAAAATAAAAAATAATTTGAGCCAATCATTTGACCAGTGTGGAATTTATAAATAGTTTCTAAATAATAAACTCTCCCACATCTCTGAAACTGAATTAAAAACTATTACATCATATTAGAAACTCTCATAGTTTCGAAATATAGATGCTCTAAAACTGATATGGAGAATTGACCTCTAAATTGTTCTTTTTTTAATGTTTGAGGACTGATCTCTTTGGAGTGTGCTATATTATTTCATATATTTGTTTATTTTAATTTTTTAATTATTTCATATATTCTCTTTGGACTGTCATCAATAAACTCTCTCATAAATCAAACAGCAGATCCCATAATTAGGGGTGTTAACGGTACGATACGGATTGGATGTCTTATCAACAAAATCCCTCCCAAATGCCACCACCTAATTACTATTCACCGTATTCTAACCCTTCATATGGAGCAGGTACTGCTTCTACAGGATCGGCTCAATACACCGCCCATATTGGAGGTACTGCTTCGGGTGGATTGAGTCAATGCACCGCCCCTATAGGGAGCACTCCCTCGACAAGTGTCCCGGAAATTCAAGCCGAAGTTGTCCCCGCAACCCGCGCTGAAGGTGTTGCTCCCATCAAACCACCGAAGAAGAGGAAAACCAAGGCGCCCAAATACAAGGTTGATTTTTGGCGGTATTATGAAAAGACCTTTCATGCGAGTGGAGTTGTCAATACTCTAAAATGTAAGGTACGCGGTTACAAAATTATGTACGAGTATAAACTTGCAAATGGTATGTCCACATTTAAGAAACATGCCGAAGGTCATGCGAAAAAGGGTGAGCTACCACAAGAAAATGCGGACCCGCGGTTAGTCCAAACCCTTATGAACCCGGATGGTAGTAAAATCCACCAAAGATATGATGAAAAAATAATGCTTGAAGAATTTGCTCGATATATTGCCCACAAAGAACAACCAATTAGTATGGGTAATTGTAGTAGTTTTGCCCGGCTAGTAATTCGGGGGTGTGCTCAACCATTGTATAAGAGAATCCATCATAGAAAAATGGTACGTGAAATTAAAAACCAGTTTATCCAAAAGAAAAACGACCTACGAGATATATTTGGATATGCAAATTATAATGTCTCCATTACCTTCCGATACATGGACTGCCAGTAAACATGGCCTAGGGTACTCTTGTATTACCAGTCATTGGATCGATGAGAATTGGGTTTTACAAAAAAAGGTTTTAAGTTTTCGGATGTTAGATTTCCCGCACACTGCACAAATTATTTACCTATCAATTATTGAGGTTTTACAAGAATATAATCTCAAAAGGAATTTACGGAACAAGATTTTTTCTATCTCATTCGATAATGCTAGCAACAATGTAACGTCAATCGATCATTTCATCCGGTCCCTAAACCCAATCATGAATGGTGCACTGTTTTCACCAAAAGTGTGTTTGCCACATACTAAACATTACCGTAAAAGATGGCCTTAAAGTAGAAGCCGTAAAGGACTTAATAATTAAATTCAAGGGAGGTCTTGCCCATATTTATTCAAACCAAGAAAGAAAACAAAATTTCGCAGCTTTGTGTGAAAGAATAGGTTTGGGCAAAATGAGGGTATCTTGGGGTATAGACACCTGTTGGAATTCCACCTACAGGATGCTGCACCGATGCATTCCTTACAAGGCGGCTATAGGGGAGATGTTGAGATCGACGAACGAAGGACAAGCTTTGGAACTCACCGACCCCGAATGGCAGCGAATAATAATGCTTGCACAATTCCTTGGAACCTTTTTCACCGCAACCGTCAAATTATCTTGCTCGTACACACCGACGGCACATGAGTTGCTGCACCATCTCTACTATATTTTCAAGGTGTACCGTGATATGGAAGATAGGGATAGTGAGGATTCCCCTCTCCATCCGATCGTAGCAGCCATGCAGGTAAAATTTCTTAAATATTGGGAAGAGGTACCCCTCTTGACCGTTCTCACAAACTGCCTCCATCCGGCATACAAGAAGAAGTTCACGGTAAAAATACTTCAAGCCTACAAGAGAAATCTAAAATTAGACTGGAGGAACGAGGATCTCCGCGTACAACGGGCATTGGAGGACATGTTTGCCATATACAGCGAAAGAAGAAATGCCAACCAACCGCCTTCAACCGGTGGCGTGAGGTATGAATATAAATATATATATGTTTTTAATATTTATTATTTATAATATCTACATTATTTGTCCACTAATTTTTTCTATTGTTTTAATAGTTTATCTACACACAGCAGTACTGGATGTTAGGCGATTTCCAGGATGATGACGACCCGACGGGATCCCAAGGTAACACGAACGAGTTAATGAGCTACTGTTTGGGGACCAACGAAAATGAAGGAGTTGACTTCATGGATTGGTGGAGGCGGAATGCAACTGCCTATCCAACGCTGGCGATGATGGCCCGCGACATATTTGCCGTGCCCGTGTCAACCGTCCATTCCGAATCCTGTTTTAGTTCGGCGAACAGGATCCTCACTGATAAACGAAGTAAGCTGGGTGCACATGTTTTCGAGAGACTTGTGTGCTTGAAAGACTGGATTGATGCTGAAAATCGCACGCAACATGCCATGGGATTCGAAGCGTCATCATCCGGTGTCGAAACTCAAGAAAGCGGTACCGAGGGGCCTGAGCCTAACGAAGATTCGGACGGTGAGCAAGAGAGCGACCTATGGTATATGCACAACAACTACTAGATAGGTAGTGTCGGTATAAAATTCTACCTCTTTTAATCTTTATTGTTATTTTTTTAAATTATAATTTCTAAATATTTCAATTGTTTCATTTTAAAGAATAATTACTAACAAAAAAAGTTAGAACTCCGCCTATGTTATTTTACATAGCCGGTCCCAAGCCCGGAATAAAGGAGGAGGGTAACTTTTGTTTTTAAATCTATTGTTTTAAAATAATTCGGTTTTAAAGATAAAAAATAATTCGGTTTTAAACTAATTCGGTATTTCGGTTTTAGAATAATTTGGTTTTAAACTAATTTGGTTTTAGAATAATTCGGTTTTAACAAAATTCGGTTTAACATAATTTGATTTTAAACAAAAATATATTGAGTTCAAATAAAAAAAATAAAAAAAAATGAAAAAAAACAGCCAAAAACCCCCAAACAAAACAGAAACAGAAAAACAGAAAAAAAAAAAAAAAAACGGACCGACCCGGACCTACCCGGACCGGACCGACATCCTGACCCGACCCAACCCGCCCCGACCTAACCCGTCGGGTTTAGGCCGGGTAAGGGTCGGCCGACTCAAACCCCAACCCGACCCCCTCTACCCGACTCAACCCGTTGACCCGGGCTAACCCGTGCCCGGGTCAACCCGAGGACCGGGCGGGTTTGGACCGGACCGATCCGCCCTGGACCGTTTTCAAACCACTACCCGTACTTGATAAACTAACGAAAAAAAAATCTTATCCTTATCCGTCTTTTCAGATATGATACGGATCGGATAAACGAATAAAAGAGTGTCATTGACAATCTGACCCATAATTTAGATATATAATTTTTTTTATTTTTGGAAAGGTTTAATTTGAAATCTGTGCAATCAACATCTTACTCGTTTTGGAGATTGATCTCTCAATCTCATCTAAAGGAGAAGTTAACCAATAACAACAAAACTAATTATTGGCTGATGTCTTTTTCAATCTCATCAATGTAGTTTAACCAACCTTGGAAATGTTTTTGCATGTGACATCTAAGGATGAAAGAGGTCAGACAAATAAACATTTGATATTTCTTGCGTGCTTATTTTTATGTGTTATGATTGTTGAGTTATGGTCAAGATTATCAACTAAGTAATATTCTGTAATAAATCATTAATTAGAGCATTTAAATTAACTTTTTATTTTAATTTTTTATATGTAATGCAACAATTTCTTTTTCAATTTCTGAAATGTATAAAAATTTAATAATTAATAAGTTTTTTTTAAAAGAAATTACGTTCTAATTTCCACTTTGACTGGATTATAAATTTTCATTTGCTAATTTCTAATTGTTAATTCTAAATTGGACTTTTGTAACTTGTAATCTAACATGATAATCTCTAATTGATTTTAGAAATGAAGGCACTTTAAGTTAATTTCTAATTTTTATAACAGCTGTATTTAATTTTATTTTAATTTTACTAATGTAGATCCTTATTACTCGTCTATATTTTATTTTTACGTCTAGACCACAATGACAAGATTCATAAATTATTTGTGAATAGTTCGGATTTGAACTCTCCCTGAAGCAATTCATGTATTATTCGGTTTTCCGAATTTTTTCTAAATTTTTTCTAATTTTGTTTGTGCTCTATTGAGACTAAGATCTCTGATCCAGTCTCAATGTATAATTCCGAATATAATTATACCTGAATTATTTTTGAATCACAAATTTTGACTCCACCGAACCTTTTCCGAATCATTCATTTGTCACTACTCTAGACTCTAGAGTGATTATCCGCTCCATTGTTGCAACCACGCCGGAAATTCATAAATTCATCTTGGCATTGAGTTTGTGAGAGGAAATAAAGGTTTGATGGACTAAATGAGGACGGTCCGATCCATGTATCAAAATTGGAAATGAATTTTATTGTTAGGCACCCATCATCTATCTCCTACTAGCACGAAATTAATGCATTCGAGTGAATATGGATGTGTGAAAACCATAAATAAGAACTATATATTTTATTGATTGATTGTGGATTCTGTATAAATTTAAATTTGCATCAAGTTCATGTTTGCAAAACTAATTTTGAACATTACTGGCCTCTATTAAATTTTGAACATTACTGTATTTTAATTAGAGATTATATTTTGTTTAAATTTCATTATACATGGCACAGATCATCGAAACATTTATCACTCTAACCTAGTATTGCCTAATTTTTAAAATAAATTGTTTATCATTATTTTTTAAGATAATATCTAAAAGGATAAAATAAAAGGATAAGAAGATAACTGTTTTTTTTTGTTTCTGTAAAAGAGGATCATAGAGTTGTTACTTTATCTTCTAATTCGCACAAACATCCTTCATATGCTTTGGCTCAAAATCTCCATTGTCAATTTAATGCTCAATCAAAAGGGTTTGCTCGTTCAATGAGGTTTACAAACTAAGAAAAAAAGATTATAGAATTTCTGAGAAATCTTTATGGAATGTACACCCTAGGGCCAAAGTAGCATCATGGTATTTGACTTGTCGTCAACAATTGTACTTTTCGAGAAGCGTGATGGCAGTGATTGAATTAGGAGTAGAACTAAGGGGTTCTTGGACCGATATCACCTGACTCAAGCAAATTACAATGTTCGGTTCAAATTAATTCTATATGGGCCAAACTCAAATCCGGTGTCTATTGAGATTGTAGGGGACTGTTTTGAGATTCGTGTCATATTAAATGGGCTGTCCGATCGTAATTTGTTTGAGTCAGGTAACCTGATGAGGTGACGTGAATTCAGGTGTTCTTAAGCTCATCAAGTCCCTTTGTGAGCTTAACTCAAAAACCTATCAGATTGACTTCAAACGACACATCCAAACCGATGAAACCGTTCTACTTCACGAGTAATGCATTTACATGTCAAATTTATAATTTTTCGAATTAGTTTAGTATAAAGTCAAGCGGTTAAAAAATGATAAAACATGAAATCATTAAAATTAACTTATAATTCATCGTTTTTTGACTGCTTGACTTCATACTAAATTAGTTTAAAAATTTTAAAATTTAACATGTAAATGTATCACTCATGAAGTAGATCGGTTTCAACAATTTAGATGCGTCGTTTGAAGTCAATCCGATAATTTTTTGAGTTAAGCTCACAAAGAAATTTAGTGAGCTTAAGAACACCTTAGTTCTACTCTTGAATTAGTACCAACTATTTTTGTAAAGACAAAAAATATATATTATTTTAATTAAAAATTAGATCTTACAATTAAAATAAACAAATTAAATATATATAATTTTTTTTAATTTTAGAATGGAATTAACTCGATCTATTTGTTATAAATCTAACGATTGGAATTAAAATAATATAATTTTATCTTTACAAATGTAAATACAAGTAGCGAAGAAAAAACATGACATGACCAATACGCCGTGATTTAATCATAGTTTGTGACTTAGTTCGTGACTTAAATTTATTTCACGTAACTAAAATGATGAATGACAATTACGTTACGTGAGTGATCAATTGTGACGTGACTGGTCACATTAATTTTTTAAATTTTAATTTAGTTGATAGAAAATAATAACAAAATATACTATAAAAACAAGAAACTATTATAAAGTAAATTATAATATAAAAATAATATTAAGAAAATTAGTCACGTGACTGATATAACATTTTCGATCACATGCCTTCTCAATGGACATGTCACACGATACGTGAATTATGTGACGAAAATGATAACGATGTGGCTAATTTTTTTTCCTAGATATGCTCTAGCTTTTTTTTTTCCTTGACAATATAAATTATTGAGCATATTTATCAATCACCCAGGAGTATAATGGAGGAGATAAACCAGAAATAGAGTCAGACTTTCAAATTATAAGAGTTAAATATGAATGAGAGTTAATCATATGAAATTTTTCATATTACAAATGAAGATCAATTTTACTGTATTTATAGCATTTTATTGTAAATTATATAAAAAAGTGTGCATGAATACCACCCCCATTCAACATTTGCACAGTCAGTGGTCACATGGAGGCATGGTGCTTGAGAATTTAACTTCTGTGATCTAAACCGAAGCAACTGTATCATAATAATTTGTGATTTTATTTCTATCAAACAGCTCGGATCTGTTTTAATTCCTATTTTCTTTAAAAGTTTCAGTTACCAATTTTGCAGAATTCTGTGCAACGAGTATGGATACTAATTACCAAATCAATAGGTACTATAGTAACAAAATTTGCGAATAATTCAGATTTGAACGGTTACCGAATTAATTCACGTATTATTAGGTTTTCAAAAATTTTCTGAATTATTCGCAAATAATATGCGAAATTTACAAACTTTTCTGAATTTAACGAATTATTCGCGCTTTTTTTGGAAATTGTTTTTACTTTTTGCTCTCTTATATATATATTTTTTTAGTTCTCAATATATAATTCCGAATTATATCCGGATTATTCTCGAATCACGAATTTTTAACTCCGTCAAATTTTTTCGGAATTATTAAATTATCACTATACTATGATATGATAGGTATAAAGAAAACACCAATTCAATAATTGCTCCAGCTCCAACATATGAGCAAGCACAATGAAAATTCAGATCTAGTGCAAAACTGACCGTGTAGAATGAGATCTGAGTCGTTCGACACCAATCAAAACGGACCTTCTTATATTTTAAATAGAAAAATATTCTAAGCGGTCAGGTAGATAGATACTCTGTGCAGACTCTGGTGCAATTACTTGATGTTATGCTTTCATCAGGTGACCTAGTTTAGCATCTAATCAATGATATACTTGATCTTTGGAAGACTTGCTGGGCGGAGATGAGAGGACAGGAGCAATATTAGGAGAAGTGGAGAAGAGGGTATGACTCCTCGGCGAGAGAGGAGAGGAGAGAGAGACGGGAGCGAGGTGATTTAGCAGAGAGTGATTCAGCTTCAGCGCAATTCTTTTTTCATCCAGCGATGGGAATTGCTATATTCTGTGTAATCTTCCCTGACTTGTTTCGTCAAGACAAAAAGAGTTCAATCAAGAAATGGAGTGAGGCTACGGTGCTATGCATAGCACGGATTGGGTCCGTGCTACGGCTCAAAATTTGACTTTTCAAAATTCTAATGGTCGATCCAAACCGTTCAACATGATTATAAAATGAATATGTACTTGCAAACTAAATTTTACATTTTTTCGAATTTTTTTACTATTTTTTTAGATAGGCTGTTTTTGGATGGTCCAGAATGTTCAGATCAAGTGATTTTAAAAAAAAAATAGTAAAAAAATTTGAAAAAATGTAACATTTGATTTGCAAGTACATATTCATTTTATAATTATGTTGAACGGTTCGGATCGACCGTTCGAATTTTAAAAGGTCAAATTTTGAACCGTAGTATGGACTCAATTAGTGCTATGCGTAGCACCGTAGCCTCACTCCAAGAAATGTCCTTTCAGAATTGCACTTCTTTGCTCGGATTTTTTTTTTTTTTTGACTAAACTTGTCAACAAAAATAGTTATGGCCGTACGGGACGTAATTGCAATATTGTCCCTTTTATTTTTCGAAATTCAATTAAGAAAAATATGAAGTTGCAAATTTAACTTTATAATAAACTTGCAAATTTAATCTTTATAATAAAAAATTCTAAGTATCCAGAGGCAGAAAGGGGCAGAGGAAAAGGCGCAAAGCTTTCTTATAAATTAATTTTTTTATTTTGGTCTTTCTACAAATTCTAATTTTTCTAAAAATTTATACTATTAATATCTTTAATAAATTAAAATTACAAAACACTTATTTATTCAACTTTTAATTCATGTCCTTCTAGAAATTAAAATTTTTGTTGTGTAGTGTCGTGACAAAAAATCATGCACGTTAGCCATGAGATGACCAAACGTGATGTGGTTGATCACATATAGTCATGTCCAGTCACGTTTAACTTTTTTTCAAACTTTAAATTAGTTTAACTAAGGAAAATTAGAAAAAAATAATAAAAAAATGACAAACTATAAATAATTGCATACCTAGAATACTTTGCATAATTAAGAATAAGATCAATTGTGTTTATGCGAGAAAGATAATTGCATACCTAGAATACTTAGAATTGATAGCCCAAAAGTCGATCGCAAGATCGGAAAACCTTTGAAATCGCATAAGCAAAAACCTAGTAAGCTTGCGGGGTAGTGACAGTGCCGCATGCGGGTTACTATGGGACAATCTATGCCGCATGCGATAGTGACAGTGCTGCATGCGGGGTAGAGAGACGTCGAAATTTATACTTTGCATAATTAAGAAGAAGAGCACCTGATTCCTAGAGAATCTCTATTTAATTGTTTAACCCAAATCTTAGCACAATTAGCGCCACCGCATAAACTTTGAGGGTATTGAATCCTACCTTAAACTATTTTAAACATATTTCAAAACCCCTCAAGTACCTAGATTAATTAAAATTGTTAGAAATCCAATACACTATCCCCTGTGGAACGATACCCCAATTATACTACACAGTAGGATCATGCGCCCGTGATATGAACGTAAGTAGAAATTAGAGTTTATAAATATTTTAAAAATAGTAGTTCATTTTGGACTCATCACTCATCAGTAGGGGCAAGTCAGTAGACGTGCCTTAGTTAGCCTGGCTAGCACCATCCTTCTTCACCCCGTACCCACACCAAGTACCGTTGTGACGGTCATATGACATGCGGTGCTCCTATTACAAAAATCAATATCTCACCTGCCCCTTGTGCTCCACATTCTTTTTCTGGTAAAAATCCTTTGTTGATAATCTGAGCACAAAAGAAAATTTCGTAATAATCTCTCTACCCTAAATCTACTTGATTCAGTTAAATTTGAGAAGATCAATATCAACTGAAACATAAACACTAAATTACAAAACATAAACACTAAAAGGCTTTGCCATAGGAATTTATGCAAAGTCTCTGCCATGGTAATTAATTGAGATGCGATTTGTTTGAAGCATTTTTTTAGTTGAGGTAAGATTGGTAAGAGGAAAAAGAAGGAAAATCTACATGGTGGCAAGGATGACCTGATCAGTTAGAAACTGGTCAGTCAAATCTGTTTTTCTTTGATAAGGATCGACCTTATTCATGTAATGTATATCTTCATTTTGTTGATTCTTCTGATTTTATTGATTTTTTTGAATTTTGATTACAATCTTTATCATAAGGTTTTCTTTTTCTTTTTTCTTTGATAAGCACCGCATGTCATCAGGTAGCGGTGGAGGGAGGTCAAACATGCCGTCGATGATATGGTACATCTCGTGTCGCTTCTTGGTGAGAGGTGCGTACCTCACGAAATGTTGCCGGTATCCATTAGTGCCGGATTTATGTTCTTGCTCGGTTGGTTGGTTTCTCCGAGGTTCTTTTTGGGTGCGGGACTGGTCCTGAGTCTGCTGTCTGTGCGTTGGTTGACGGGGAGATCGAGATCGAGGTCTCACAGGACTCCCATTGTCGTCCTCGGCACGGATGTAGCCTTCCGCAAAAGTTACAAACTCCCTTAAGGTGGCCATCTTTTTCATGTGGGCCTCGTAGCGCAACGTGCCTGGGCCTCCTTTGCGGAGTCCTTTCTTGATGGCGGCTAAGGCGAATTCTTCATTGAGATTCTAAATTCGCCGAGATGCCTGTATCAAGCGATTAACGAACGCACATGTTCTTTCACGTTGTCCCTGGACAATATCCAGAAGCATATCGCACGTAACTTGCGAAGTCTTCGAATTTGTTAATGGACCTCCAGGGTATTTGTCATGTACCAGTCCGATGCTTCTCCAGTTAAGCAAGTGGTGAAGACACGGCACATGATGGCGTCTGTGGCTCCAAGAAGGCGAAGTCGCTCAAGGAATCCGTATACAAAATTGTGCGGATCCTGAGTATCTCCACTACCCCGGAAGCTGGGAAGAGTTGTCGGATACTTGAAGTCCGCCATCGATTGGCGGTAGATGTCTCTGGAAAGAGGGCCATCTTCGATTCCCATAGGCCGAGAGTAGGTGCCTGCCTTCTGGGATTTGATCTCGGCTAGTTTAGCCGCAAGCCTTGTTTGGATCAGTTCCTCAACTTGAGCCATGTTAATACCTCGGGGTGGGGTAGGCGATCGTCGATTCCTTCTTCGGTCATCGCGGCGCGTTCTATCCCGACCACGAGGTGGGCTTCGTTCGCATTCCCTGCGAGAGCGAGATTGTTCTCGGCGAGATGGTCTGGGCCCTCCGCCATGATTGGCTGATTCTCGCTCGTTGTTGTGGTGAACTTCGAGTCTTCTGGTTGTCTGTTCTCTCTCGGGATCAGGTTCCCTGTTCTCTTCCTGCCCTTCTGGCTGTCTTCCTTCGTTGGGGTGTTCCCCCATTGGCAAAGCATGTTGGTCCCTGCGTTCTGATGGGACACGCTGTTCTCTCGGGATGGGCGTATCTGTCTCACTACCAGTTCGAAAAAATTTCTAGGGGAGATGTTTACCGACCGACTTTGAACGCGGTTCGCTGACAAAGGTCGGCTTTGCAGGTTGCAGTGGTACTTGCTGGGGATGCGGTGTTGGACCTGTCATGGGGTACATCCCGTGAGCACCTCCCTGGCCCCACTGTCCGGGTGGTGTCACATAAGGGTACTGGGGACCCGTCGGGGTGTAAGGTGTGTAAGTGGTCACGCCGTATTGGTAAAACGGCGTTTGTTGAGTGTAGTATGGTATGTATGGTAACTGATAAGTACTAGTTACAGGGTTGTGCTCGGTGTAGAGTGGCTTAGTCGTGTATCCTCCGGTAAACGAAGGTCGAGTCATGAGCTCGGGGCCTATGTGGCGAGGCTGTGTCGGTTTCGGGACCATGAGATCGTATCACCGAGCTGCTATGCCTTGCTCCAGGAGGTTGACTGTGGGAAGGGTTTCCTGTCAGCGGGGTTACCAAAGGAGGTGGCGTGATGGCTACTCCTAGCGGGGTAGTTACTCTTGGTGGAGGCGGGATTGATGTATTTGGATGAGCCATCTAATTCTCTGTGTGAGCGAGGCGTGGCCCCCACGGTGGTTGATACGTCCTATCTCGGGAGATGAGGCCGTATGGAGAGTTGGACCGGGTTGGATTCGCCCTGCCAAAAGATGGCAGGCCGAGATGGGGGTCGAGTTAGAAACTTGGTGTGGATTGTGAGAGATTCGGACTCTAACCTGTATGATCTCTCTCTTAGTCAGAATTGCGTCCCCTGTCTAATGGGAATCTCTGCCTTATATAGTCCAGCCATAACTGCCATCTCGGACGTTTATTTGGAATGTGGGCAGTTATGTCAGCCGTTACTGGGACGTGGGCATTAAGCTAGCCGTTTCCACGACTATCCCGTATGTCGGTTGGCATGAGCCTATTTTAGGGCTACATGATTTGAGGCCGCTGTATTGGGCCCCGGCTTAGTGAACCTTTGGGCTTTTCATATGACGTCGGGTTGGCCTCTTAGAGAGGTCCGGGCCCCGGTCTTTCATGGCCCAGTTTAAAACAAGTAAAATGGCCGGTGGAACATGGCCCTATCAACTGCCCCCTCAGTCAGCCCGAATCCCAAACCAGCTGAGAGTTAACCTCAAACCATAAATAGCTAATTGTAAAAGGGAATCTTTTACGGTACCGTCGAGGATATGGATTCCCAGATTATCTGACAGCACTTGAATGAAATGTAGAAAACCCTTCTAGGATTATATATATAAAATATTAGAATTGATATCATAATACCAGCAACAACATATATTCAAATGCCCATTGGTTAGAATTGTATCTTTGAGTTAACTCAAATTTTGAGTTAAGATATGGACCGTCTGATTTAAATATGCACTAATATTGAAAGGCCCATGCATTATAGGTTTGAGCCGGATTGTTCCGAATTTAAATTATATGGTCCAAAAATTAATTCAAACAGTACGTTAATGCAAAGGATGTAGATTTATTGGTTATCCCCTCACGCCCATTAATTAATTAAAATAATATTTAATAAAATAGAAAATATTCAACATGGATCTGGACGGTCCATGAAAATATCTAACGGTCGAAATTCTTGATGCACAGACAGAGAAGAACTTTGCCCATTACAAAAAAAAAATCTTTGAGACCAAAAGACGCTCTCAATCTGGACCTGTTTGAAAATTATTTAATAAAGGACTTCTTTTATTTGTGGAAGCAAATCAACTAATGGGCCGGTATTTCATTGTGGCTATTGATTTAATCTTGTCCAAATTTCCCTTTATGGGTTCATCAAATATAGTTTTAGTTCCATTTTTGGAAGCTTTCTATTTTTGATTCATGGGCCTTTATTCCAATAAACTAAAATAATTGATTCGGCTGATTGTGGTGGATGCTATCTGTATGTTATATTGGGCCTTGAAATTAGTTTCGTTTTGAGTTTCATCTTTCATGTAGATTATTTTGTGAGAGCCATGGACTACTGAAATAGAGCAAAACTGTACAAAAATTAAGGAGAGATGTGCATATCTTTTAAAATTTTCAAAATATTTTTAATTAAAAAAATCATATTCTTCTAAATTAAAAAAAAATCATATTTACTCAATTTAATGTCTTTTCTATTATAACTTATTTTATATTTATAAAATTCTGGTTTTTCAATCTGAATTTCTAATTCAAAACCATTCGACAACTTTTTATAGATAGCTGTTAACAGTCAACAACCGTGGACTTCTTCTTTTTATGAATCTCAAGTGCTTTAAGTTGGACAGATCTTCAAAATTAATTGTTGTTAAAGTTTTTCTAACTCAAAAGTTCATAAAAGCTTAAATGAGGCACTGGTGGATAAGCAAATGGATAAGAGGACAAGAGAATTGCTATTGATTTCTCAATTCATAGTCTGGAGGAGATGTGCTTGAATCTTCAGAGATCAGGAAAAGGAAATGTCGGAGTTGGTTCAAGAAGTGCAAATGGAATGGTCAATGCTGCAACAGTTTAGAAATTAATTATTTTTTTATTTTTTATTTTTCAGATTATATTTCTGCTTCTTCCTTTCTGTTTTTTCTTTGAAAAATTATTTTGGTCCTGTTTTTCTCATGTTTATTTCATGCTCAAATGTTTAGAGCTAACTGTTTTTATTGTAACAGGTTTCAAGTTGGAAACCTGCCTGTAACTTTTTTAATCATTCAATAAAAAAGAAATAAGGACAAAATCTTTATTTTTACTTAAAAAAAAAGTACAATACCAAGTACAAAAGGAATTACTGAGAATTTATTTGAGTCTGTACTTATAGATATGACACGACACAATACAACACTTCATTTTGATTTACTCTTTATTAACACGAACATCATTGTTGTGTAGTGATAAATTGAAGTACAATACATATTGGAATTAAATGGACATATACAGAGGTGAAGCTAGACTTTCGAATTATGAAAGTCAATCATATAAAAATTTCCTCTTCTTCCCTCTGCCCCTGGACATATACATGTACACTATATGGCTCTAGAAGCGTTCTAGTTGGATAATACTACACAACTAACATTAGAAAATTTTCAAGAATCAATATTTGATTTAGTGGCAAAAAAGAACAGTGCTCACTGTGTGATTTGAAACCAAGATAAAGATGTGAATATTAGACAGGTTATTTGAACGCCTTCTTCTAAAAAAGGAATATTTTTCAATAAAAAATACATATTCATATTACAAGCAATAGAATTTATCTGCAATTTATTGACAATGCAGGACGTTTCTTTCAAATTCTCTCATGAAAATTATATCAAACTTGAAAATAAAAGAATTGAAAAAGAAAAAACCATCGACCAAGGTAGGTCTGAAAATTTGGTGAGAGAGATCAAATATTTCCAAGGAGAAAAGATGCAAGAAAGATTTTGTTCGCAGTTCTTAGGGCCCCCAGGCCACACCTGTGTTTTTGTGTCTACTTTTTAGAACTGTATAGGTTGCTTGTATTTTGGTGAGCAACACAAAGTACTACAAAAATCTAGTGCCACATAATCTTTTTTGGTTCCTTATGAGCCGCCTTCTTGGAAAATTTTGAATGGACCACTTACGCAATTAGTCTTTAAAAGGGTCCCTATTCTCTCACCTATAGGTCCTAGAGATGTACACATGGATCATATTTGATCGAATTTTATTTATATCTTTAAACCTGATTCATAATTATTAAATGAAGAGGCTCAAATGCACTGTTGATTTGGTGCTCCAATCACCGAAATTTTTATTAATACCCTGAAAAAACAAAAAATAGCAAATCTGTTCTCGGTATGAATTTTTTTTTTCAAAAACATCCTGACCGCCTCATGTTTGGGCGGTCTAATCTCAGTACTAAACTGCCTTACAGTGGGGCGGTCACCTCTTCATACCAGACTGCCCCACTGTGGGGCGGTTTGGTTTTTTTTTTTAAATGTTGTGTTATTTTTTAATTTTGTAATTTACAGTTCCATTTTTTATAATGATTTATAGTTATAATTTGTTATAATTGACGATTATACTTTTATTTGTTGTAATGTTTTATCGTAGTTTTATTTGTTATAATTTTTATAATAATTTATAGTTATATTTTTATAATTAACGATTATAATTTTTGTCTGGTATTAGAGGGGTCGCATGGTAAATTGTTTTTTTTTTTCGACTAGATAAACAACAAAATTAAATAATCTAAATGGTAAGTCTACAACATAAAATCTAACAATCCGAACATAAAATCTTACAAATCCATCTAACTAAAAAAACATAAAAAACCTAACGACGATGGCGGTGACTGATCGGAGAGATCCAACCTAGCAGGTGGATGGCGGTCCCTGGGCGGCAACTGACGCATCAAGTGAACCTCCTCCTCCTCTTCGTCATCATGGAGATTGTCCACATCCATCTCCAACACTGCACCGCCCGCCCAGGGATCCTCCTCATGCAAAGATAACTGTGTACGGCGGACCCATGGGAGATCCTCCTAGATCACCGCTTGTGTACGCATCTCCCATGGATCGGCCTCCCAGATAAAAGGATACGTGGCCGGAGGCGGTGTGCCAAATATAGCAGAGGCAAAGACATATGCAGCCTGCGCCCTACTCCCACTGGTCTCGTGGTCGTGCTCTCTTGTCTCTCCGTATCGTGGTCTGTGGAGGCTCTGTACCTAATACCCGGTATCATCTCTAGTAAGATCAGTCATAGTGAACTCGGGGTTGGCCTGCCAGGTAGAGCCCCATCCTGCATGTAAACAATGTTAGTTTTATTACATACAAATAACTAGTAAGTTAATTAAATAATAAAGAAACTCACTGACCTCGCCAATCTGCACCGGAACTCCATACTTGTTGTAGTAAGTACTCCATGCATTGTTATTCAACACCTATTGGTGGAACGCCCAACCCGAGACATCCTCTGCAGAATTGAAGATAACTTAATAAGAATAGATTTTTAAAGAGAAATGATTGTGTATGACACCTTCATATTGACTTGTAATCACCTGCAGGAGGTGGCAACATCTCTCGTAGATAGCGACTCGGGGCTAATCTGGATCTCGTGGTGTGGGTTTTATCTCACGCTAGTTGATGTTCTCCCCACTGTCGTGCAACATGCCAATGAGGCGTCCATCCCAGCCAAAGTCCTCCACAACTGGTGCACTGTGTTGGAGCATTTGACATCCTATCGCTCTCCAACCAATCTTCGCCATGCCCACCAGGCTGTGTGCCACCCCTCTAATCCCGGACAAAAGTTGCACAAAATATTTTTTCATTATTATTAGAGAAATGCATAAATAAACATTTAATTTTTTAAATATGTCAGTTTCTGTTAAATTTACCGTGCGAGCCCGGACCGGTCCAAAAGGCAAGTAAGTCTTAGAGGCATCACCTATGAGTCTCCGTCGAAGGATCTCATCATAGTGCCCCTGTAGATATACCGATGACATGCCCGCCCTCTGGTACCAGACGACATATCTCAATGTCCAAGGCCCAGGCCCCAAGCCAACATCATCAGCTACAGGCGTGGACCATAATTGATCCTGCGGATATTGTATTTTCTGGTAATCCTCCGCAAGACGCTGGCTCCAGTCGACTTTGGGCTTATGGTGGTTAGTCCTGCAATATAAATTAATTAAAATATATTATTAGTAACATGTAAGACTGAATAAGTAATAAAAAATTATGAAACTAAGTAGTGAGTACTTACTTGTGCAGCTTAGTGGTATGTTACTCGTCCATCAATGGCTAGTCTGGGACAAACGTATGTGTGGTGATCTGGTATATGTGGTGATTACCTTATATGACACCGTATGTGGGGGCATCTATCGGCATCTAGTCTAGTCCAAAATAAGGCTGATATGGCATAACAGGTCGACAGGCCGGTAGATGTGACCACGACCACTGCTGGTGAGAAGAAGTGGCCCGTCAATCTACTTATTCTTCACCTGAATTTGGACAGTAGGTGCAATTTTGGTAATTATTCAACCATAATATTTGTAATATAAAAATTACAATATGAGTAGAGACTTACCAGACAAGCATGACACAAGCTCCAGTATAAGTGAGCGATCACAGCTCCACCCCAGTTCCATCTATATGGCCTCTCATTGTCCTTCAGCAGAAAGAGGAACATAATCAGGAATGCGTCACCACTGAAATCCGCAAACATGACGCTGCCACATAAGTCCATCACAAACGCCCTAATATACATGCAATGTAAAATAGTCAACATAACTAATGGTTATTATAATTTCCAAATTTTTATGGTTACCTCTTCACCGCCTCCTCGTCAGTGGTATTGGGGGTTATCGGACGCTGGGAGAAGTAGATGCGGAGCGATGCTCGACTAATACAATACCCAGAATACCAGAACTAATCTTCTTCCCCCTTCTGGATCAGCCCCCAACAGCTCCCAGGTCATCTTCGTCAGGCTTGGATGGTTCGAGACACCGCCTATGAGGTTGCCATCGATCTGTAAACCCCATAAGCCGCTCACATCAGCTAGGGTGACTGTCATATCCCCAACCGGAAGGTGAAATGAATGAGTCTCTGGTCGCCATCTTTCCATTAGACCGCAAATAAGAGCCTGATCGATCCTACTCAGAGGCATGGTGGCTAGCTGATACAACCCGAGGTTCATGATGCACCGCTCCATCAATGGATGAGGGACATACGGTATCTCAGGGGTGCGATGTCTCACTGTCAATATCGTCTCGTCCTGCATTTAACAATGATTTCAATTTAAGCAACTGAATATATGTCATATTAAATAATGTTATTTAAATTACATATAAAAACAACAGTACATACGCTAATGTACGGTAATTATTACAATTTACATTAATTAATAAAAATTATTATTGCAAACTACCACAAAAAAATTAATAATAGAATTTTGGACACTTTATAAATAATTAATAAACAATTTGTAAACAGTTCCTAACAATTGCTACACAATTTTGGATAATTTGTAAAACCCTAAACCCTAAATTTGGATAATTTCTAAAACCCTAAACCCTAAACTCTAATTTTGGATAATTTCTAAAACCTAAACCCTAAAAATTAAATGATTTATAATTTTTACATAACATATTTATAAAAATTAGTGAGATTTTAAAGAAACCCTAAACCCGAAATTCTAATTTTTTACCATAAACTCTAAACTCTAATTTTGGACAATTTTAAAAAGAATGTTAACAATAAAATGAATCACGTCAGGAAAATCAACAACCCGCACACGATATTCAACAATCCGCAAGGCAATTCCTTAACAATTTCTAACAATTTCAATCGCAACAATTACGAAATATCAAAAATCCGAGCAATTCAATAACGTCGGGAAAATCAACCCGCACACGATAATTAACAATTCAATTTCTACCAATAGCAAGGCACAAAATATAAATAAAATAAGTTATGTCGGGTTATCCGAAAATAATCAGATTGTGCTTCGGCCTCACCTAACCTCAAGCTTCGTGGGTGGGGGCGGCCTTGCGATAGAGAGAGAGGGGGGGTGGTCGAGAGAGAGAGATGGAAAGGGGGTGGGGGCGGCCTAGCGAGAGAGAGGGTGGGGCGGTCGAGCGAGAAAGAGATAAGAGAGAGAGAGGAAGGGTGAGGGCGGAGAGGGGGGTGGCTAGGTTTGGTGAAGTTTGGTGGGGTTTGGGCAGAGCAACAGGGACAGAGAGAGAGGAAGGGTGGGGTGAGGCGGTTTGGTCGCGATATTAAAAAAAAAAACACCAAACCTCCCCACAGTGGGGCGGTTTGGTATGAAAAGGTGACCGCCAGGGCGGTTTGGTACTGAGATTGGACCGCCCAAACATAGGGCGGTCAGGGTGTTTTTGAAAAAAATTTCATACCGATGGCAGATTTGCTATTTTTTCTTTTTTTGAGGGTACTAATAAAAATTTCGACTCCAATCATATTTATATTCTTATTTTTATTTTCAAAATTCAAAAAGATGATTTGAAATCTCAACATAATCTCTATATTAAAATGTGCTTAAAGACCAAATTCTATATTTTTTTTAAATGAATTGCTATTTTTTGAATAGGTACAAAATTACTATTTTTTTTTAACGAAAATTGTTAGTTTCTTAGTAAGAGCACAATTATTATAGCAATATAAATTTGTAAAATGTTTCCAAAAAACATATATTATCAATCCCTCTTTAGTGGAAAACTAGAAAATTATGAGCATATTTAAAATGAAATTGCATTTTTTCTTTGAGGATTCTTGTTCTTCCATCAAACTATTATGTCATTGAAATATTATATTCTTGACGACGACTAGCGAAACAATGCTGAGAACTGGAATAAAATGACAAGTATAATCATAAAAAAAGCAAAACACAAAAACAAATCCCGATTTTTTTGGGTTGGTTCTCCGGTTTTTTAATTTATAAAACTGGCCGGTTTGCTTTATATTTTCTGGTTAAATGTATGTTCGGTTTTATATCTGAGACAAAACGGATTGGTATCCGAGTTTAATTTTTTTTCGGTTCAACCGTCCGATCTGATTCGTTTTTGTGACACTGCTAAAACATATAATTAGAGTCTCTAAAATTGTGTATTTTGCTGAGTGTTAATTATGAGTTTGGAAATTGATGTGGATGCATTTTTTTTTAAGTAAAGGTTGGAGGTCAAATTATCTAACTATTAAATATCTATAAAAAAAATTTATTTCTGTTTTGAAGAGCATTGTCTTTGCTGCTAGATCAAATATTATTTCTCCAAAATAGTTCTTAATAATATATTAAAATATTTATACATTTACACACCAAACAAAAAAAAAGTTCGTTAATTCTGCACCCATTATGGATATAAATTGTGCATTATTCCTAAAGTTCAATAAAGTGATTAAATACGGGTATCATTTATTAAGAGCATCTCCAACCTAGCAATCCGTAAAATATTAAAAACAGCTATAAAATACTGTTTAAAAATTAAGTTCCTTTTAGTTTTTTAACCCCTCCATCCTAAAAATTGGATCAGAGCCAATAGGAAAGAGAACAAAGAAATCAGAGCCAATAGGAAAAAAAGAGAGTACCAACATGTTCAAAAGAAATCGTTTGCTTTATAAGCAAATTTGTTTTTATAGAAATTAGCCTACAACCCAACAATTATATTAGCAATTGACACATCAGATTAGCTATTTAAAAAAAATCATCATTGTAGATGCTCTTAATTGTGTTACTATGCTTCCGACAAGACATTGATAAAAAATTGTGGAACAAGAGGTGCCTTTATTTTGGGCAAGTAAACGCAGTGGTTTTGATTCCACTTACACCAACTTATGATACCACTTATTTTTATTTCCGGTAACATAATTTTTTTTTATAAATAATAAGTATGATTGGATTGGATTTTTTTTTTTATGCACTTTGGTGCGAGTTCTTTGGAAAGTCAAACATCCATCTCTGAGAAAGAAGTTTGTACATTGTCATACCAATTAATTTTTGAAATAAAGATTGGAAATTAGTCTCTCACCTTTAAATATTTATAAATATTTCCATTCTAATTTTAAATCTGTGACTTTCCACATAATATACATTATCTTTAGTCACTAGATCAATGATTAGTCCTTCAGTTCTTGAGTTTTTAAGAAAAATTCATAAGGAACCATAACAATATAGTTTCTTTTTTATTATTAGTAAGAAATATGTTGTTCTCGAAGAAAAAACAAATAAAAAATAAAATATATTTTTTAAAAATAAAGATCAAGCTATTTAACTGTTTAATATTAAAGAGAATTTTCAATTTTGAACAAGCAAATAATCTTACCCACTAATTATAAATCACTATGCGTACTATAAAAAGTAAAAAGCTTATGTTAGGCACAAATCTATCAGAATCATGAAAAGGGGCCCAGGAAAAAAATTTCATGTCTAGGTGGGATGGATCATGATATATATTTTCCCCCATTTTGAAACAACTTGTTTGGCTAACACTTTTAGCCTTGTCTTTTTTTGGACCACTTATTTTCGATACCTTCAGCAATATCAAATTCGCATGTGTTCCACACGAAAAGAAACTATTTTAAATTTAAATTATGTTGCATAAGTTTCGGGAAGATATTTTATTGATACCATTTTCTTTTTGAGGAGCTTCAAATGCCACTAAGAATATGTTGCCATTTCGAAATGGTGTAGACAGTTATGTATTAAATATAATAATTGATTATTCATCCATTGAGTTTTTCCAAAAATTAGTAGTTCGGTTCTATCGCTATTTTATTGGCAAACAGACGCTTTTCAAATTGCACTAAATTTGACTCACAACCTATTAAATAACATGTCTAAAATTTTATTTTATTTTGATAAGTATTTAATCAATTTTAATTCTGTATTCTTATTTATTTTTAGAAAGCGCAACAACAAAATCTCACAGATACACGTAAAGGTTATGTTTGGTTGTGAAGTTAGGAGCAGAATTAGAAAATTAAAATAGGGGAGGCTGGATGAATAAGCGTAATATAATTTCATTTTATGAGGAGGGCTAATAGTAATATTTCTTTGTAAAAATTAAAATTTTAAAGGTCAAAGGGGCAAAATTTTCATTGATAGAGGGGAGCTTAGGCATCTTTCCTCAATATGTAGCTACGTCCTTGTGTGAAGCGGTAAAACCCTTTGCTCCTTTTTAAGCGGTCAAACGGAAAGTTAATTTTAAAGAGTAAGATGGAGTAATATTTTATTAATCTGAAATAAGTTATTTCACTTGTGGATTCCGGAGTTAGAGTAACATTTAGTCCTCAATGCTTTTATACTTAAAATGATCATTTATTTTTGTAAAACCTAATTTTTCAAAAGCATTTTAAAATAGTTTTTATTATCATGGTCTTTATGTGGGAGGTCATGGGTTCGAAATTCATATGAGGAAATTCCTTTGTATAATAAGAGTATTAAATAGTTGGGTGGCTTGACCTCTAATTTTATAAAAAAATATTTTTATTATTATAGTCTCTATGTGGGAAGTCATGGGTTCAAAATTCAGATAGGGAAAATCTTTTATTGTAATAGTAAGAGTATTTAATAGTTGAGTGGCTTGATTTCTAATTTTACTTAGAAAAATATTTTTATTTTCGAAACCGTGCATCCGGCATCCCGCGCATCTGAACTAATAAATGTTTTAAATATAATTAATAAAAAATGAGGTGGGGGAATCGGGTGATCTCATACTAGGAAATTTTTTATTGGTAGTAATTAATAGAAAAGAATATAGACAAACAGTAAGAGTACAGTAATATTTATATTCGTAGTAAGATCGGTACGAATTCTACCGATCTGAAAAATAAAAAAGTTTAGATCGGTAAGAATTTTACCGATCTAAACAAGTTTTTTTCTTTTTTCCTTTTAATTTTTTCTAATAAAATATATATTTTTTTACAAAAATGGATAAAGTACATTAAAATTTAGATATATAAAAAATATTTCATCTATTTTTTGAAAAACTTTTTATATTTTACTAGAAATCAAATATAAAAATTCTCTCCATCTATATATAAGATTAAAAAAAAAGTTAAGATCGGTAGAATTCCTACCGATCTTACTACCAATATAAATATCAATATAATCTTACCATTTGTCTCTCTTATTTTCTGTTAATTACTACCAATAAAAAATTTCCCTCATACTATATCTCTTTAATTTTCCTACATTATTCTGTTACTCAGAAATCTTCTAGAAGATTATTTTATGAAATCATTACCATGATCTCATGCCTTTGATTAGAAATGACATAAGCGGATTCCACCTCATTATGCAATAATAATCAATAATCTGGAGCTGAAAGCAAAAGATTAAAGACAACCTTTTTAACCGAAAGAGCTAGCTCAACTCATTTCAAACGGTTAATATTTTAAAATACTGTTTTGAAAATCTGAGGATTTAAAATTAAATCTCTACAGTAATAATAAAATAATTTTTAATTGTGGTCTAATTTCAGCCGAATCATTTTCCTTGTGATTTAAAAAAAAAAACTAAATTTATAATACTAAAGCTGGTTTTTCAAATCTTTATCGGAATTTTAAATTTCTATCCTAAAAATGATAGGACTATAATATCATTATCCTTAAAAAAAGTAGAACTTTAAAGTTTATATTCTAAAAAATGATTTTTTTAAGAATTTATGTCGCTGCATTTCAAAGCCGAATTACGGTAGAATTTTTATATCCACACCCTTAATTTATATTTTTTTTCAAATAAATATGTATCGTTTATGCACGGAAGACCTGACAACATAGTTACTGCACTACTCTTTTTTTAATAAAGGTTGAAGATTATGTGTCTTTGTTTAGTGCACTACTTTTTTTTTTAATAAAGGTTGAAGATTACGTGTCTTTGTTTAGTGCACTACTTTTTTTTTTAATAAAAGTTGAAGATTATGTGTCTTTTTTTTAATAAAGGTTGAAGTTACTGCACTATTTAATATCATATTATTTTAATAAAAAAAATTCTATTCGAATTTAGAATTCATAACCTCTCACATAAAAAATTATGTGTCGTTTAGTGCACTACTTGAATAATTAGAATGTTCGACTGATCCTTAAAAAGGGATGTTCAACTTAAAAGAAAAAGATAGTGTGAACATGTCATTTTTTCTAATTCTCCTCTCTCTCTAGAAGGAAGGAGAAAATATGTCACTGTTCAGATTGATTGGAAATGCTAGATTGGTACTTATGTGGCACCTGATTGTTGCCGTATATATAAATTTTTTTATTGTTAGAAAAGTAATAAATATTTTTTAAATAACCATAAAACTGATGCAAAAGTTTGGATTTTTTTTAGTATGAGATGGTTTTTTGTTGTTATATGAGATAAAGATTAAAGTTCTTAGATCACTTCAAATGCATGACTTAAAATTTACCTACTAATTAATTTAAACATTTTAATTATTAATGGATTAAGACATTTTTTTTCAAAAAAAAAATTAAGACATTTTAATTTGTTAAACATTTTTTAAAGGTCTCTTTATATGCAATAAGGATGGTCGTTAACGCTTTCACAAATTAATGCAATTATTTGTATGACTTAAATTGATTAATATAGGTAAGTTATGAATATAACAATATATTTATTTGATTTAAACTAATTATTATTTAATTTTTAATATCAGTATATTATTATTAATTTTCTTTCTCTGTATTAGTTTATAGACTTATAACAAAATTACTTATCTTATTAATAATTAAACTTCTTAAATAATTATATTAACCATTTAATTGATATTATTTAGTTCTAATTGAAAAAATGTGTAAATGTAATCTCTACAAATAAATATAACTCTTGCGTTATTTGAAATGTTGAGCTTGATTACATTCTTTGCAAATAAATAGGTTCTCCGTGTGGAAAATGCATGTTCAAATCGGACTAATTGAAACATGTTCATTCTTTCCTCCTTGAGAAAAAACAGGGGTCTTCCCCTGTTTTTTGATTGATGTTTTCAGAAGTACAAAGTACAGTAAACAGAAATGATTCAAGGAATACACCTGTCTAGTTAATAAGGATCTATTTATCAAAATTTTCTTTGTTCAACTTTGTAAGGCTTTGCTTTTCATCTCTCCATCCATGTCTTAATTAATTACTAATGTGTCAAGTAATATGTCAGGTAAAAAAATGGAATGGTCTGTGCAGCTAAATATCTGATGTAATGGATTGCTTTGAAGCAATTTTATTTTTAATATTGGAATATCAGGAGTAATTTACAGCAGATGAAATTGACCACAATTGTGATTTCATATGCTAATCTAAATAATTGTACATCATAGGACAAAATATCAAAGTCATGAAAAAGCCAAAAAAAAAAATTCAAACCTCAAAATTTTTTCCACTAAGCTAGTATAAACATGGCTTTATAGGCAACCAACTAAAAATACAGTTTAAATCTAAGATAACATGCAAATTAACCATTTATTCTTGTTTCTTAAAACAGAGATCCAAACTCCTGATCATAAGAAAATATACTCTCAATATTTTCGAACTCTTGCGAGGTGCCATCGAACTCCATACTAAAACTATCACTTGCAATAGACTCCAATTCCAAGCCCAAGAAAATACTACTTGTAATCACTTCTTCAGGACAGGTGGTAAAATTGTCAGAAGAGGTTTGGTTGCTCATAACCTCCTCTTCATGCTCATGCTTGATTAAAGAAGAGAGAGGAGGTGAAGGAAATTGTTTAATTGGATTGTTGGTGTTGGATTTGAAATTGATGTTGTATGATTGCTCTTGTTCTTGGCAATGTTTCTTTGCTTGTTTGCATGTATGGTCTCCAATGTATGTGATTTCATACATGCCAGGTTGTTGCTCAGATTGCTGCACTTGTCTGGTTGCTTGGCAATTTTCTTCATGTTTGTATGTACATCTGAAATAGCTCCTGAAAATTATAATTTATATATAGGTCAGATTTATATTGCAGTGTAATTAATTATGTAACAGAATTAAGTTCAATATATAACACATATATTGCTACACCTTATCTCTACTTAAAAAAGATTCTGTTTGTATGCATGTGAAAGAAAAAAAAGGAATGCATTGGACATGGACAAGTTACGTGTCTGGCAATTAATGGTTATAATTTAACTTTCTTTGCAGAGCAAAGGAAACTGGGCCCCATCTTGAATAGGTGATAGATATATAATAGCAAAATTAAATGATGCTAAACTTGGTCTATGATCGGATAGACAGCAACAAGCCAACAACCAATTGGGCAAATTGCAATGGCACATGTTAACTTTATTGTGACAAAGTGCATGTTAGTACCCTACTTTTCTGAAAACTTTATTTCCTTTTGAAATTATGTTAAATTTACTTTGTTGGTTTTTGTTTAGCAATTGTATATCAATTTCTCCTTTTGCCACAAAATTTATTGAGAACAATTTGTATTGAGTTATATTAGGATAAGGATTCACTGTACTACTGTTGTGACAACATCTAAAATTCAGAAAAGAACATTGTTCTAAGGTATTGTACTTTTTTTTTTTTTTTGAAGAATTTTTTTTTCTATTGGAAAGCAATCATTTAAGTTCCAAAATTTACCTAGGGTACTTTGCACTGAAAATTTCCTTCTGACCATACTTTCTCCATGTAAATCCATCATCTATGCTCTGGTTTACCACCTTGTTGCAGAAATTTGGATCAGCTCTGCAACCATATTCACTTCATGAAATCATGCATCCACATGAAAATAACAACTATAACAATTTGCCAAGTTGAGAAAAGTAAAATCAAACAACTTCACTCTACATTTTTATTCTAAAAATTATGAAAATGCATATCAAGGAAGTTCTTTGTACCTTTTTCTACCGCCGAATTTAGGTGCCACTTGTGTGCGTCTTTTCTTACTTGAGTTTGTGTACATGTCATTTTCATCCCTAGTTGGCAACGGTTCAAGTGATGCTACAACATTTTGCGACATTGAAATTGCTTCAGTGAAAATCCCAGAAATATTTTCAAGGAGAAACGCAACTTCCTGTGGTAGCTTGTGTTGTACCAACACCACCTTTAGCTTCTCGGTCGACTCTTGGCCTTTTCGTAGCATGTCGATCACTGAATTTGAGCCATTTGAAGCCCTAATTTTTGTTGCAAATTACCTCCTCTCACTTGCCTCTTTAAGTTGGTTGCTTGTCTCTCTTATAAGAGGAGATAGTTAGGCTTGAGAAATTGTTGGGAAGGGGGCATATGTAGGCAAGGGAAGTGCAGGGGATAAGGGTAGGAAATAACATGGAAAGTGGAATATTTCCCTAGACGATAAAAAACACTCTTATTTATGAGGTCATGCATGCAACGTCATCAGGTGAGGTTCAAGTGACTTGCAAATTTAGTTATCTTTCAATAATAATAATAATAATAAAGTGCCTGTGGCCCTGTGGTTAGGTTGAAATTCATGGCTTGTAGTTAGGGCACAGTTAATGAAGAGTCCACATTAAGCTTATTTTCTTATATGAAAATAATAATTATTTTAAAAGTGAAATAATATAATTGCTAATACTTATCTATTAAAAATTATTTATATGTTTATATTTATGTAGATTTATATCGTTGATAATTATGTATTTTATTTAACAAGTATGTAATTATAATTCAGGTAGTCTTAATCCACGCTAACAATCTAATGTTGGGAAGGATTAACGGGAATAGTACCATGTGCAAAATATTTTTTTAATGAGAATTCAAAATTGTGGCGATAGATCTTTATGCACAGATATCTGAAGTACATTAATATTAGCATAATGTGTTTGGGAAATGCATGCAGTTATGTAGATGTGAAAAAAAAAATGTATCCTGGGTTTTAAAAGAATTATCTTGGGTTTAAGCACAATGAAGATTTAATATGTATATCCTCACAGATCGTTATGCAATTTTGAATATCAGAGATTATTAAAAAGATAAATATTGTAAATTTTGACAAATGTATCCTGTATATTTTGTGCGTGATTATTTTAGGATTTATTTGTTCAAAAAACAAGCTTCTTAATTACCTGAACTACATCTATATATGAACTAAATACTGTGTAAAAATAATTGGATTATTGTAAAATTTTGTGATTTTAAATATAATCGATAATTGCAAAATTTTATAAGAAAATTTGTGACATACGTACCTAATTGCAGGACCCATATATAAATACTAAAATCCAATGAATCACCTTTTGTTTTTTTTTGCCTTTTCACTGGATCACAGATCTTACCAATTCTGTTTTTGAAGATATTATTCTAGAAAGGTTTTAATGCTGCACGTAGGGCTCCAAAATCATCACGCACAGAATATATGAGAGTGCTTTATTCCCGGTAGGCCAGTCTTATGTTTCTAGAATAGACGATCGATAATTTCTGATCAATAATTGTAATTAACCTCATATTTGATCCCAAATAATTTCCGCATAGGTAAAAAACTGAATTTCCATACGTTTCTAAATAAATTAATACATTAGTCCTTCTTTTACTATTAAGTTCTTATAATTTGGAGGAATTTCATGTATACTTGGTAATAAAATAGATAAATTTGTGAGCTTTTAAAATTTAGAAGAGTAAATATGATATTATGAATTTATAAGAAAAAATACTTAATTTTGAAAGTATTTAAAAAATACACATGAAATTTCCCTTATAACTTAGTTAAAAGAAGTATTTTTTTAGATAAACGAATAAACAAGAAATTTCCCATATACTTACTATACTACTAGTGTGTTTTGTAGTTATCTCAAATGAATGCTCCAGTTGTCATAATTTATGAGAGTTTGAAATTATTGTCAGCAGTCATAAATTGTGCCACTGTTGTTGAAAGAGGATAAGATTCATACTATCAAAGTTCATGCAAATTTACGTAGTATCCACTTGAGCAGATATGAGCAAATTCATACAAATTCACAAATTCATATATGAATTGAGCTGGCTCTTCATCTTGAGAGCGAGCTAGGCCTAGCTCAAACTCGTTAATTATAGATCGAACTAGTGCCAAGCTGGCTCGTTAACAACTCAGTCCACTAACAAACGAGTTGTTAGCAAGCGAATTAGATGCGAGTCACGATCGATCCACGAGCTTTTTTGTCACTCCTATCGAGAATAGTTGTTGGTCTTTTATTTAATTAAAAGTTAATTGAATTAAATAGCTTCAAACATGTAAAATTTTCCTAAATTTTTTTTTTGAATCCATCATTTTATTTGGCGGATTCAAGCAATTGTTACTCATATTCATATATGTGAAGTCGGGTAACAAATATGGAAAATGGTATGATGGATCATTAGGGGTTAAAAACTGGAGATGGTTATCAGTATTCATACCGAATCACCTGTGAAAAGAACTCTGTTCGCTTGATTTTGCCGACCACCCCCCCCCCCCAGTAGAGACGGATTGATTTATAAGTAAACTCTCTAATTCCAGACTTTCCAGTCGTCCCATCCATACAGAGATTCACAAAAGAATTTCTTACATATTCCTGAAAAACTTTCAATTATTACAAATTCTTAGAGATTTCTTTTAATGTCCTTTCATTTGAATCAAATACCAGTAGCAAGAATTGGTTAAAAAAAAAAGCTAAAAAACACATAGTGCTAAAATCATATATACATATTTAATTAATCAGATACAAATACAGATGTAAATGTTAGACGGATGAAAAAAATTTAAACCAAATTTGCATAAACGGATACAGATAATAAGTGATTTTTTGACGGATATGAATACATATATTGATATAGGAAACAAGTAGTTAATGAATATTAGAAAATATTCACATATAAAACAAGTATTTATTGAGAAAAATAACAAAAGTGAATAAAAAAATATATACATATTTTAGTTGGCATTCATTAGATAACATGTAACATATGAGGATATCTTAATAATGAAAAAATAAAAAAATGGAGATGCACAAATACAAAATTTTGACAATTTGATAGCATGTAAATAAAAAACTTATACCATCTCACTATTAGGGACATCCTGATAATCATCTGAGAAAATTTATGTATTTTATTATCCATTTATGAGCACTATAAAGTCACATGAGAACGCCTCTTATGGAATGCACCTAAAATCTCTTGCCATGTGCTTATTATCTTTGACTTTGGTAACCTAATCCTTAATTATAAACAGGCCTTTTACTAATTACTAATTTAATCGAAGCTTGTCCTTTCCAAGATCAGATTTGATCATGTAATGATCAAGGTATAATCCGAAAGAGACAAGATCATGAAGTCCCTATCTATCATTATTTATTCTATGATAGCAATGCGTTAATTATTATGGACGGTACGTAGGATCATCAAATAAAAAACTGAAGAATTTCATTAGGTGAAGCCAAGATGAAGTCTAATTTTACAATTATTTTGAATATAAAGTATATTTATATTTTCTTATTGAGAAAAACACATAAATAAATGGATATTTTGGAAAAAAGTTAGCGTGAGGAATGAACTTTTAATTTTATATAGCCGAAGTATATTATATTTTTTTTGTATAAGACAAAGTAATAGAAGTATATTTAGGGTTTAGGGTGAAAATAATAACGGACAAATCATTTTCGTCTTTATTTGTTTTTTTCTAAGGCACAAAAAAAGAGAATAAAAAAACAGGGGAAGAAAGATTTCAGCCATTCGTAAATATCCATTTATGGTTGTTGATTAACAAAAGCATATATAATCACCAATTTTTTAAAATAATGGAGATCAATTGACCCCGTCAAATCCATTTGCATTTGTCTCTGAGGTCAATCATGGTTAAAACTATAATAATTCTTCAAAAATTTATATAATACCACATAGAAGCACAATTGTTTGAAATATAAATGTAGGTCAATTAGCATCCATTTCTCTCAACTAGATTTGCCTCCGTTTGCATGAATTTAAAAAAATAAATTTTGATAGCTGTTTAACTAATTTACGAATGGCTGAATCTTTCTTCCCCTGTTTTTTTATTCTCTTTTTTTGTGCTTTAGAAAAAAATAAATAAAGACGAAAATGATTTGTCCGTTATTATTTTCAAAACAGGGCTCCTGAATTCATTGGACTTAACATTAAAATTAATTGTCATTATTACAAAAATGTGGTGAGAAATCAAACATCGATTTCGGAAAGGTTGCAAACCGCTGTAAAGATTTCTCCATATCCATCTCCAATTTTATTCAAGGTGAAATTCTTTCATACCTGTTTATTATGCCAAGGTTAAGGGTTAAATTGTAACATATTAGACCAGGTATTGTGGTATATACCAATTAATTTTGCAAAATCTAAAATAGCTCGTGAAAGCTTTAAAAATGTTATAGTTGCTTTTGGTCTCATGATTAACTTATTACTATCTTTAGGTGAATCCTAATTATACTATAGTTTACTTATCTGATCACTATTGAAATTTTCCGGCTCGACATTACGTGTTGCCCTGAAATTTTTATTAATACCATATAAAAAAAAAAACCATTTTTTTCAATAATTCGAAAAATATCAGGGCCGCAGGGTTAATTGGCGGCTCCAAGAATGGGGCTGCCAATTGACCCTGCGGCTCCACTTTTTTTTAATTGTGAACTTAATTGGATCTCTTAGTTGTTTGTTTTTATAAATCTGAACGAATTTTGAATTTTTATTGGAACTCACATTCACCCCCTTTTAATTTGGGACATAAGAGATGATAGATATATATATAGAAGAAAGAAAAAGTGGAGCCGCAAGGTCAATTGGTATCTCCATTCTTGAGGCCGCAACGGCACATGGTAGCCTTCAAGAAAATAATTAACCGCCAATTAACCATGCGGCCCTGGTATTTTTCTAAATCTCCTAAAAAAGTGATTTTTTTTTTTTGAAAATGGTATTAATAAAAATTTCGGCATGTTGCCGTACCAGTTCGTATGAATCCGGATACAAATCATATATTATAGACTGATATGAATACATATTGAATATTAAACGGATACAAATAGAGATACATGTACAATTTAATTTCCTAATTTAAATATTGTAACAAAATTAACATATTATTCAATAAATTATTTTTTCAAAAAAATAAAAATAACACAAAGCACAAATATAATACACATATTTAATAATTATGGTGAACAAAATATTTTTTCTCATTTAAAACTTGTTATGTCATTACAAACTATATATCGTTAACAAAATTAATCACCAATATAATCATAGTTTTAATCAAAGTATATCAAAAAGAAATATTCTTCTCTAAATATATAGATATGATTAAAAATAAATGGATAAAAAATACAGATACGATAATTATCCGTATCTGTATGCACACAAATGAATATATGAAAAATAAAAAGATTATGGATATAGATAATTCATGGATACGTACAATTATCTATATATGTATTTGTATCCGCACAAACAGATATGGGAAAAATAAAAAGTTACGGATTAATACGGATAATTATTTGTATTCTTTTCTGTTTTAGCATCCGAAATTTAAAACCATATTCGTTCTGCATAAATTAATACGGATTAATACGGATAATATGTCTCTTGTTGTTCTTACACATGTTTTTCATCTTATATATACTGGTCTGATATATACAATATCCACTCCATATCTAAAAAAGAAGAACATGTAAGAACAAAGCACATCAAAATAAATTAATATAGTTAAAAGATAGAACAAAAGTTTGTGCATACTATACGTCTACAAAAGATTCCGAGGTAGGTAACAAAATTGGGTGACTAAGAACCATTTACAGGACCGGATGTTATTACAAGGACCATTATTAGTACAGATAAAAATAATCGAATGGAAATTACATCATCAATGAATGCAACTTTTATTTCCATTATATTATTTGGCAATTTAGTTAATTAGATACAAAGAAAAATGAGAATTCAAATAATACTGACTAAAACCAATGCCCTTTAGAAACAAAATGAGCCTCAGATTCTACTTTGTTCAATCATTTCTGACATTTAACATTCTCTAGTCTTTTCTTGCCTTGCTCAAATCAAGCTTGTTTAGTGCTTGAAGCAGGCTTGCACTGATACCCTCTTCTTTAGAGGCATCCAGGCTGCTATTTGGTACCAGTAACAGGAAGTTGTGGTTTTACCTTAAATAATTTTCACAGTTGGATTGGGATTGTTGAAGTTTTATCTCAAATAATTTTTAGTATTAATAAAAATAGGGAGGCTCCAAAATGATTAATTCAATCTTTACCTCAAAATGATGAAGTGTGGTCATGTCGCCGGAGAGACGGTAATTTCTGATGCTCTGACTTATAATTAAATCCATTAACCAATTGGGTACTCGATAAAAATAATGTTTTAACTTATATTTTTCAATGCTTTGACTTGTAATTTCTGATGCTCTAACTTATAATTCTAATTACCAATTAAAATTCAACAGATTTATTTCAATTTTAACTCTAAATTTAATCCAAATTACAAATTAAACGTCCAGAGAGGGGCAAACAAAATTTCAGAGAGGACAAAGTTGGTCGGAAACAATAAAGAAGAGGCTAGCAGAGGCCAGCAGCCCCCGGAACAACACTCTGGGTCTGCCCCTGGAGGTGGCAGGGAAGCGAAACTGAGTGGGGAGAGGGGTGCGTCCTTTTCTTTCACTGGAGAGGACAAAAAGCAACGGAGCACGCCAGGAACGGAAATGAAAATTTTTATAGCTGAGGTAGTCTGGACCATTCATTTTAAATGAAATGTGCGGTTAATGATTGGAAGCAAATGGAAGTAGAGAAATTTGGGTGCATTAGAACCCTCTTCGTGTGTGTGTGTGTGTATATATATATATATATATGATGAAGGTATTAAATTTTTTAGTAGTACTTGTGACTATAAATGTTATTTTCAGTGCTATATTAAACAATCTTTGGTGCATGTTCAAGCCATCATTAAAGTAAATTTTATAATTAAATTTTGACAATGACAATAGCTAGGTTGAACCGACAAACGTATGAAGGTAAACTACCGTCAACATTAAGGTAACAAATTATTGTGACAGCACAAACCGGTTTGGCCTAATTGGACAAAATTAAGGTGAAATTAAAATGCTTAATGATGATTTGAAAGAGAACGGAATTGTTTGCCACCTGTCCAGAATTCATACCAAATAGTCATCATGCGCATGCAATCATATATGAGGAAATTAATTCAGTTTTTTATTTGTAGAAATTTAAAATTTAATTTGTCCAAAATAAGATGGAATATTTTTTTTTTCATAAATGGATTGAATTGAACCAACTCATTTGAGAAAGACTAATTTCCAAAACATACCACATCAATGATCACAAAATGTGAAAAATCAATGAGTGGAAGAGAGAGAAAATAAACGAGATGAGAGAGCTCCTAAATTTCACAGCCCATATAAGGATCAAATTAATGTTTCAGTCTCAATTATTTAAGATTTTTGTAGCGAAAATATACTGCAACTTAAGGAAACTACTAGGACTGAACTATTGAATCAATGATTCAGTTCTATTGAGATATGTTGAGATATTTTCTGGAATTAAATTTGGTGCCAAAATTGTTTATTTGGCTCATCTTAACAATCGAAAAAAATTCATCTTGTTTTCAATAATTTATTTTTTATTAATTTTTATAAATAAAAAAGATGAATAAATTCTCCTTTAAAGTGGGGGAGTCACTGTTTCACCGAGACAGGAATAAGAATCCGTATACTCCCAGATATCTGATCAAGAACAATTAGCAACGGATTCAGTCGGATCAAACTCAATCTAGTACCTATCAAAGTTATAAGAGTCCGTTTTGATATTCGTATTAAGATAAAAAAAACGGTCCAGATTTAATAATTACACCTCAGGTACCTGGAGTATCCGAATTCGCAGGATCAGGTCATCGCTGAAATAAATTGCAATGTTGGTTATGTATACAAATTCGCTCTTAAATGTCAATCTGCTGTTCCGATCATCCGAGGCGATCAACGGATACGAAAGAAACTTGAGATGGGTTCTTTCGACCCACGCTTTTTCTCGCTTGTCATTGTCGATACTCGATATCGTGTTTAATAATTGAAAAAGACGCGTTTTCTTTACATGTATGGGGACCACTCCTCGTGGTAACATCGATGAAATGAAGAGGTTTCTTGTCGTCCAATGCATTGATGGATGGGATGGATGATATTTCTCCTTCTTTTTTGATTCCTTAGGATTGTTTGATGTAAAGCTACTGGATGATCCATCGTGTAACGAGCGGAAAATAGCGTTAGACGGGTCGGTCAAAAGCTCACCGCGGGCGGCATATTCAAGTAAGATTTTCAGGAACGCAATAGCTGTAACTAGAGGGACACGTTTTATATATAGTATTCTGTACGAGTCCGCATCGTCTGCATTAACTCAAAGGAGTATTTTTTGAGTTAACGAATTCCGGCCATCTGTTTGATTTTAAACTGAATCAATTCAGGTACAGCCTATAATTTAGGAATCTTTTAATATTAGTGTAGATTTAGTCTGTACGAATCTTAAAGTAAATCAGACAGTTTAGATACATTAACACACAAGATTCTTTTTTGAGTTAATGCAGAGAATACGAATTCATTTTGTACCACAAAATTCTAGTTTGGATCCGGACCGTCTAATCACAATTCAATCAGAGTTTAAAATTCACTGGGTCGCATTAATATCCGTGTCAATTTTAATCGGATGGTGCATATCTGAACTAAAACTTTGAGTTAATTTAGGGATTTCAAGAGCTAATCCAAGATTACCAGTATGGCTAGTATGACATCAGTGTCATTCCAACCTATATAACATCAATTCTAAAACCTATCGAATTAACTTCAAATGGTGAATCAAAACCGTTCAAATCCATCTATTTCATTAGTTATGCGTTTACATGTAGAATTTATATTTTTTTGAATTTATTTAGTATCAAGTCAGACGGTCAAATGTGGGGAGTTTTAAGCTAATTTTAGTGCATTCATTTTTCAACATTTGTTACCACTTGATTTGATACAATATTAACTCGAAAAAATAATTTTTTCCATGTAAACACATCACTCATAAAGTAAATCGGTTTGAACGGTTTGAATTAATCGTTTGAAGTCTATTCAATATGTTTTAGAGTTGGTGTCATATGACACTGATATCATACTAGCCAAACTCTTTTTTCATACTTGTCTTATACGATATGATATAAGTTGAATAAATGAATAAAAGAGTTTCTTTGACGCCCCTGGTTGTAATTCCAATAAATTAATTTTTAAGAAGAAATAAATTATAACATGCAATTTCGAAGTAATTACTTTTGAGTGAGGCTACGGTGCTATGCATAGCATGGATTGAGCCATGCTACGGCTTAATATTTGAGTTTTCAAAATTCTAACGGTTGATCCGAACCGCTCAACATGATTATAAATAAATATGTACTTGCAAACCAAATTTTACATTTTTTCGAATTTTTTTACTATTTTTTTAGATAGGTAGAAAATCACTGTTTTTGGATGGTCCAGAATTTTCAGATCAAGTGATTTTCTACCTATCTAAAAAGATAGTAAAAAAATTCGAAAAAATGTAAAATTTAATTTGCAAGTACATATTCATTTTATAATCATGTTGAACGGTTCGGATCGACCGTTAGGATTTTGAAAACTCAAATATTGAGCCGTAGCACGGACCAAACCGTGCTATATAATCATAGTACCGTAGCCTCACTCGTTACTTTTTGTATGTTTCTAAAACGATGAATTAATGAATGTAATTAATCTGTCTTATCAAAAAAATTGAAAAGTATAAAATTACAGAAGCTTTTAAGCTGTGAATTTGGATCAATATTTATTTTTTTAATAAAAGACCTGTAAACTAGCATTAAACTTAAAATTACAGTACATTAGAGTTGCAATACTAATAGCAGCATGCATGTACAAAAAAATAACCTAGTACGTGCTCAAATTACATACCAGAACACAAAAGTGAATCCATAACTTAACAAGTATACCAACTAGTAGATCCACCCCCTCTTACCAATACAGATAACTAGACCCCTAATTACAAAATTAATCAAAGAAAAATAAAATAAAGAACTGATACATGGTAATATTAGCCTTTAGTTCTTCATGCTCTGATGGATATTTAGCTAGTGAGTCAGCAATCATCATTGTCCTCAGCACAAACATGCTGAGTGAATAACAAAGTGAGCCTGAGGTATATATCCAGAGGAGATACAACCCGTGTCCTGGATTATTAGAGAAAGAGGGAGAGTGAAGAGGGAATAAGAAGCGGAGAAAAAGAAGAAAAAAAAAAAAGGACTTGGGAAGGGAGGGAGAACAGCAGAACAACAACATAAGCACAGCACAAATACAAACAACAATAACAAACATATAAGATAATAAACTATATGTACTACTTGTTTCACCTCCTCTTCCATTGTCAAATAGGGGAAGAAAAGGAGAAGAGCAAAACAAAAAACTCACCGCTTGTCTTGGTGAATAAGATCCCCCAGAATGACAAGATGGAGGACTGGCGACTAGATTTGATCGTAGACCAAACTTATCCACTCACTCTTCCATTGCCGATGAAAAAGAGAAACTTGAAATCAGAAGTTCCTGCTCAAAAGGCAGCAAGGATAAACTACAGGGTAAAGCGTCTAAGGCGGACGCGAAGGATAAGAGGTAGGGGTGCGGGGCGAGGACGACATCGCCTTAGGCGATTTAGAAATTGCCTTTTAAGTGGTAAACGGCACTGAAAGATGATGTCTAGCATGCTAACTTTCATTTAATGTCTATAAAAAACCTCGATCCTCATCTTGATTTCGAACCTATGACTTTCCACACGGAGAATGTCATCCTTTATCAGTAGATCAAAAGCTAATATTTAAATTTGAATCAATAGTTGGTAAATGGATGAAAAAAATAATATCATATATATTTGGACCAATAAAACTTATATCATATCGGGCATGTATATATTTATATTTATTTTTAGTTTTCATAATTATTCTAGATGGTAACAGGTACAAAATCGATACAATGTAATTTTTACTTGTATTGTTCTGTTATGTTAACCAAAAAATTCTTATTTTACTCGTAACCAATAAACTAACAAAAATAAAAATTCCCATAGTTATTTGTCGAATAATACAATATATATCAGACAAATCAATAAAATGATATCATTGACGTTCTCCTCCGCTTTATTTTGTGCAATCGCCTGTGTTTTTCGGATCCAACTAAGTTAACAATAGTGTTGGTAAAGTTTTTTTTTTTTTTTAAAGTTAGTAGCTTTAAATACCAACTAATAATTTTTTTTGATAAAAAATATATTTACAATTAGTCAAATGACTCTAATTTTTAAATTTAAACTCTGTTATTTTCATTAATTCATCTAAACTACTTTCACCATCTAATCCTACTTATTTGCACTCTTAAACACCCTAATACATCATTCTCTAACCCTCTCCACGATTGGATTTGTTTTCGTCCAATAGCCGCCACGCTCCGACGGCTGGATCTACTCACTGCCGCACTCCAACGGTCCGATCTACTCACCGCGACGCTCCGACGGCCGGATCTACTCACTGTCGCGCTTTGACCCTCACCGCCGCGCTTCAACGGTCGGATCTACTCACCACGATGCTTCAACGACCGGATCAACTCACCGTCTCGCTCCGATCGAGATGGGTAGAGACTCTACGCTCCAAGCTCCGACGATACCACGCTCTCAGCTCCAATCGGCTCCACTCGGCTCGGCTCCCTCCCCTCTCTCTCATTCTCTTCTCCGCTTGAGGAGGTAGAGACAAGAGAAAGGAGAGAATACCAGTGTGTCGGATTAAGGCCTAGAAGAAATGAGAGAGATGGAATGGAAGGGTAGAGGAAGAAGGTAGCTATGCTGCTGGATCTCCCTTTTTTTCTCTCTCTCGGTGAAAGAGCGAAATGGGTAAGTCACACCGAGATTTTTGAGATAATACCCAGTATTGGTAAAATTACTTAAACAGAGCATGCGATCAAAACTTCTTCATTTGTATATTGTTGCAAGAGTAGAACTAGGGTGTTCTTAAGCTCACCAAGTTCCTTTGTGAGCTTAATTCAAAAATCTATTAAATTAGCTTCAAACGATGCATTCAAACCATTGAAACCGATCTATTTCACGAGTGATGCGTTTATATGTCAAATTTACAAAATTTTCAAACTAATTTAGTTTAAAGTCTAGCGGTAAAAAAAAAAATAGTTTATAAGTTAATTTTAATGTGTTCATTTTTCATCATTTTTGACCGCTTGACTTTATATTAAATTAGTTTGAAAATTTATAAATTTGACATGTAAATTCATTCCTTATGTAGTAGATCGGTTTCAATGATTTGAATGTGTCGCTTAAAATCAATCGATGAATTTTGAATTAAGCTCACAAAGAGACTTTGTGAGCTTAAGAAACACTCTAATTCTACTCTTGTAGCAAAATATACTAGACCACAAAATATACATCGATGTGCATGTACGGTGTACCTACATATGTAAAAAAAAAAAAAAACTGAAAGAAAATGGGGGCAATTGTTCCGCGATGATTTGTATATTCTAGTAAACCTTTTATTTTCTCAAATAAAAAGAAATTGCAGAGTTTGCGTTTGGAGGTAAGAGCAGAGGAAATATTGCATGCCCTCATGTGAACGCAAAGACCATAGTCATGATTCATAGAAAGAATATTTGAAATTTCAACTCGTTCTCTGGAGAGCGACATACACTGTCTGGCAGTTTCTATTATCATACCACACACAACAATAAAAGGAAAAAAAACAAGAAGCTTAAACTTTCAAATTTCCAGAAGGAAACAAATTAAAATATATGGAAGGGAACCAGTTGATAGATAAGGATTGGAGGGATGAGTACTGAAGATTAATTCCACCTGAATTTACAAAAAAAATGAAAAGAAAATCTATAGTTAATTTTGTCAGAGACTCCGAACGGTTCAATGAAGTTGCAAAACATATGATATCAAGATATATTTTTTCTGAGAGACAGATATCTAGATATATTGTAGATATAAATTTATTCATTTGAAAAAGCATGCCATTCATCAAGCATTTTGAAAGTTTAAATATTATTTTTTGAGTGAGGCTATCGTACTATGCATAGCGCATATTGGGCCGTGCTATGAACTCATAGTTTTCTTTTAAAAGTTGTAACGGTCATTCAAACCGTTCAACATAATCTTCATATGAAAAATGTAAATGCATGCCAAATATTAAACTATTTTAATATGTATTTTGGTAAAAAAATTGCTTGATTTGAAAATTCTGAACCATACGAAACAATTATTTTCTACCTATTTAAAAATAGTAAAAAATTCGAAGACATGTAAATTTAGTTTTCAAGTACATATTCATATGGAGATCATGTTGAACGGTTTGAATCGATCGTTAGAACTTTGAAAATGAAAATATAGATCTATATATAGTACGGACTAACCCACACTATTCATAGTACCATATCCTCACTCTTATTTTAATTTTTGATAAATCAATAAGTAAATTACTAATTGTACCAAATTATGTACATCGTAATTAAAATTTCCTTTCTTATCTTTTTATTTCATAACTAAATTATGAAGAAATCAATTTCTGTAGAAGTGACAAATAATTTTGATATTTGTCACATTGAGATTCGCATTCAGTTTAGATTTACAGACAGTTAACTACAAAATATGTGAGTATCTGCGCGAATATAAGTGCTTAATTGTCGGTATCAATTTCTATCGGCTTATTCTCGATAATAGTTATTTTTTATCCTCACGGATACTCGCAGATTCTTATAGTTAATTAATTTATAATCTTAATTTTTACACGAATCTCAACACAAGTTAAATGATCTGGACAGAATTTTATCTGATGTCCCATCACATTCCCACTCCACATCAAGTTTTGTGTTCTTCTAGATATCAAACCTTAGAACTCATAAATATCTCCTTATCTGCCTTAATTTCTTCCACCTAACGGTTTGATCAGTCCAGTCACATTCTGTTCTAATTTCATGTTCAAATAATTAATGATTTGGACAATCGACAGTGAAATGAGCATATATATTTTTCTTTTTTTGAGATAGAGTTTACATATGTTTTTACATAAAGGAAAATGAATCACAGAAATTATTCCATATTGTTCTGCTTGGTCGTTAATTGATTCATTAGTTACCATAAAAGTTGGACACAAATATGTACTTTGACCATTTTGTTATATATGTAAAATTATTGAGTGATGTGAAAACTCGCAAGTTATTCATCATATTATTTATGCTCTTAACATTGTATTATAAACATTTTTAGTTGTTTAAATTTGATTTATCAACTGGATTCCGTAAACAAATTAAGTTGTCCTCCGAGCGATTTGGATTTTGAAGCAAAGTTTTTCTTTTCTTTTTTGTTGACTTGGACCTTGTCATATAATGATGCTATAGCTACTAATTTTCTTATATCTTATAACCAAATTTGGATTAATTTTGCTGGCTAAGGCAACATATATAGGAACTACTCTATATAAAGTAAGATTGAGCTTTGAGTTAATTACCAACAATAATATTCGTTAGTTTAAATTATATTCCAACTGTTGAACATGATCTATATATTTTTAAGAAACTAAATTTATGTTATATGTAAATTTTTGAGTTTGATAAGATTGAGTGATTGAAAAATTGTTGAACAATGAATGCTTCTTTTCAACTTCAAAATCCAGCTTCTAGATCATGTACACAAAAATAAAACTTGCTCATCCGGAAATTTCAACTTTATATAATGCTTCATTTAAAAATTAGATCATAATGAATAATTGTTTTGATTCTGTATACCAAGTAAATTCAATGGTGTTTAAAGTTTTCTTTTTGTTGTTGTTTTGAAGGTGAGTGGGCTGGGTTGCCCACCCAGAAATATAATAATAAATAAAAATATTTACAAAGTTATCGCGGTTTTCTTTTGTTTCTTTCGCGCCAAAGTGCCTAACATTCTGCTGCCCAAACCGTGTCCCACAGGAAGTTCTGAGATAACTTTTCGGTATAGCCATAGGATACCAGATCAGATGTGCATTGCATATGTGGATGCACTTGTGAAATTACTTTAATGGGTCCAGCGCCACACTGTCTGTCCTTCATCGTCATCATCTATGCCAACCGAACATGAATAGAAAGCCTTTAGGTCTTTAAGTGACTTGTGAAGTTGTGCAGATTGTATGGTTTTACAAGTAGGCAAGTAAAAGTACAGTTTAATTAAATCTAAGGTGACTGATAAATTAACCATCTATTCTGAAAACAAAGATACAAAATGATCATAAGAAAATACACTCTCAATATTTTCGAACTCTAGCGAGGCACAATCGAACTCCATACTAAAACTATCACTTGGAATAGACTCCAATTCCAAACCCAAGAAATTACTACTTGGAACTTGTTCATGATCAGAGGTTGTGAAACTGTCAGAAGAGGTTTGGTTGCTCATAACTTCCTCTTCATGCTCATGCTTGATTGAAGAAGAGATAGGGGGTGAAGCGAAATGTTGGATAGCATTGTTGGTGTTGGATTTGAAATTGATTATGTATGATTGCTCTTGTTCTTGGCAATGTTTCTTTGCTTGTTTGCATGTATGTTCTCCAAAGTAGGTGATTTCATAATTGGCAGGTTGTTGCTCAGATTGCTGCACTTGTCTGGTTGCTTGGCAATTTTCTTCATGTTTGTATGTACATCTGAAATAGCTCCTGCAAATTATAATTTAGTATAACAAGTTAATTCTGATTTTCTTGTTTGTTGTTGCATTTTTCTATATCAGTAAGAGGGGTAAATACAACACAGATTGCTACACCTTATCTCTACTTGAAAAGATTCTGTTTGTGTGCATGTGAAGAAAAAAACGGAATGCATTGGACATGGACATGTTGGTATGTTGCCACGTGTCTAGTAATTAATGGTTATAATTTTACTTTCTGTGAATAGTAAAGGAAATGTGGGCCCCACCTTTGAATAGGTGAAAGATATAAAATCGTAAAATTAAATTATGCTAATCCTGGTCTATGATTGGACAGACAGCAACAACCAATTGGGCAAATTGCAAAGGCACATGTTAAAGTTATTGTGATAAAGTGCATGTTAGTACCATACTTTTGTCAAAACTGCATTTCCTCTAAAATATTGTGAAATCAATCTTGGTTTTTTTTAGCAATTGTATATCCATTTCTTCTTTTGCCACAAAATTTACTGAGAATAATTTGTATTGAGTTATTGGGATAAGGATTTACTGTAGTACTGGGGTCACAACACCTAAAATACAGAAAAGAACATTATTCTAAGGTATTTTATTTTTGAAGAAATTTCCTTTGTAGAGGAAAGCAATCATTTAAATGCACAAACGCCATGTAAATTTTCTTTTGTGTGTGTGTGTGTGTGTGTGTGGGTTGGGGGGTGGGGGGGTTACCTTGGGTACTTTGCACTTAAAATTCCCTTCTGACCATACTTTCTCCATGTAAATCCATCATCTATGCTCTGCTTTATCACCTTGTTGCAGACATTTGGATCAGCTCTGCAACCAAATTCACTTCATAAAATCATGCATCCACTTGAAAATAACAAACTATAACAATATGCTAATTTGAGCAAAGTAAAATCAAGCAACTCCACTGTACATTTTTATGCTAAAAAAATTAAGAAAATGCATATAAAGAAGTTCTTTGTACCTTTTTCTACAGCCGAATTTAGGTTCGACTTGTGTACGCCTTTTCTTGCTTGAATTTGTGTACATGTCATTTTCCCCCATAGTTGGCAACTGCTCAGATGACGCTACAACATTTTGCGACATTGCAAGTGCTTCAGTGAGAACCCCTGAGATTTTTTCGAGGAGTACCGCAACTTCAGTTGGTAGCTTGTGTTGTACCAACAACGCCTTTAACTTATCGGTCGACTCTTGGCCTCTTTGTAGCATGTTTATCACTAAGTTTTCAGCCATTGGTGTCACAATTTCTGTTGCAAATTACCTCCTCTCACTTGCCTCTTTAAGTTGGTTGCTTGTCTCTCTTATAAGAGGAGATAGTTAGGCTTGAGAAATTGTAGGGAAGGGGGCATATGTATTATGTAGGCAAGGGAAGAGCAGAGGATAAGGATAGGAACTAACATGGAAAGTGTATTTTCACAAGACGACAAAAAAATGCTCTATATGATGTCATGCAAGCAACGTCATCAAATGAGTTTCAAGTGACTTCATATATATATATTTGAGGAGGGTTCAAATGCGTCAATTTTTCATGCCTCCACCATGTCTCCATTTTAAAAACTTTAATAACTTAAAATTTAAAACTTCAAACTCAAAATAAAACCGTTGGATATGATCTACATCATTTTATCTATACACGTGTAAAAAATTATGACATTTCAATTTTGTTTTGGTTGTCATCAAAAGCTTGTAAAAAACGTACTAATGTGGATAATTTCTAAACGTTGATTTTTCAACTTATTGATTCATATAAAAATAAAATCGAAATGCGATAATTTTTTACATGTGTATAGATAAAATGATGTAGATCATATCCAACGGTTTTATTTAGACTTTTAAGTTTTAAATTTGAGTTATTAAAGTTTTTAGAAATGGAGGCATTGTGGAGGCATGAAAAATGGAGGCATTTGAACCCTCCTCTATATATTTAAGGGGGAATTTCACGTATACCCCTCAAAAACTTCAAAATTACATATTCCTCCCTATAAATTTTTGAAATTACGTATTTCCCCCTCTAAACTTTAAAAACTTACATATTTACCCATTTTATTGTTTTTTATATTAAAACGCATTCCAAATTCATAAAATCGAACATGCACAGATCTTATTGTGATGTGCGCGGATCGGGAGGTAGAGGAACCCTTCAGATTCAAATTTGAGTTCCATGGGGCATTTTATACTTTTAATAAAGGGTAAAATAGGTATTTTATAAATTTAGAATGAGTTTTAATATAAAAAACAATAAAATGGGTAAATATGTGAGTTTTCGAAGTTTAGAGGGGGAAATACGTAATTTTGAAGTTTTTGAGGGTTTTACGTGAAATTCCCCCCTATTTAATTATATTTCAACAAAAAATAATAAATAAGTGCCTGTGGGTTAGGTTGAAACTATCTCATGGCTTGTTTAGGACGCGTTAACAGTATATTTTTTTTGGAATAACAACGGATCCCAATTCGTTTAGGACACAATCAAGAGTCCACGTATAGTTTGTTTTCTTATATGAGCATAAAATCAAATGAATTTTGGAAGAATTTTCTTGTGTTTAAGCACAATTAGGATTGAATATATCCTCACTGGTTATATAATTTTAAAATATCAGAAATTAATAAAAAGAGAATTATTGTTAGTTTTGACAAATGTATTAATATTTTGTGATTATTTTAGGATTTTTTTTGTTCAATATGCAAGCTTCTTATCTAAACTAACATCGGTGAATTATATACTGCGCAAAATAATTGGTTATTTTTGTGATCATAAAAACAATCGGATCATTACAAAATTTTATAAGGAACATGTGACATACCTAAGTGAAGGACCTTACTTGTACGGTTTTTAAAGATATTATCCTATAATGTTTTTAATGCATCACATAGGACCCCCATATTTGATCCCAAATTAGGCCAGTATTAGGTTCTAGACGAGAGAATAACATCAGATGAGTAATTGTAATTAACCCCATAATTTGATCCCAAATTATTTCCACATATTATGGTAAAACTGCATTTCCATAATTTTCTGAAAATAAGTTAAAATACATTAGTCCTTCTAATACTATTTTTTTTTAATAATTTAGCTAAAAGAATTAAGCATGCCTTTTAATAGTCCTACCGTACATATGTATGTTAATTTTGAGCGTGTATTTTAGTTGATAGAAATATAAATTCTTGCATATTAATCAGTTTGTACTTGTTCAAATAAATGCTCTTGTTGTCAAACTATCTTAGTTTGAAATAGTAGTCACCGGTCATAAATATGCAACGGTTGTTGAAAGAGGCCAGTCTTAGATACATACATGCATATATATAGAGAGAGAGGAGAGATCCACTTACACCTTTATTTGGTGACACCGGATTACATTTCACATTTTTGAAGTTTTCAAAGTTCAAACAGTCGATCTCAACCATCCAACATGATGGATATATTAAAATGTGCTTACATATCAAATTTTACATTTTTTTAAATTTTTTTACTATTTATTAAGTATTTTACAAAATCGTTATTTTTAGACCATTAAATTTTTGTACCCATCTTAATAAATAGTAAAAAAATTCAAAAATATGTAAAATTTGATCTGCAAGCACATTTTAATATATCCATCATGTTGAACGGTTTGGATCGATTGTTTGAACTTTGAAAATGTAGAGTGTAATCCGATGTCACAAAAAAAATGGTGTAAGTGGATCCCTCCTCATATATATATATATGAGGAGGGTTCAAATGCACCATAATTTTTGTGCTCCAATATGCTCCACATCATTTATCTCTATTTTCAAAGTCCGAATAGTCGATCCGAACCGTTCAACATGATATTCATAATAAAATATGTTTAGAGACCAAATTTTATTTTTTTTAGAATTTTTTTACTATTTTTTTAGATAGGTACAGCATCACTTTATCGGATGGTCCAGAATCTCCTTAAAAAAATAATTTTGTACCTATCTAAAAAAATAGTAAAAAATTCTAAAAAATATAAAATTTGGTATCCAAACATACTTTATTATAAAGATCATGTTGAGCGGTTCAGATCGACTTTCGGACTTTGAAAATGAAGATAAAGAATGCGGAGCATATTGGAGCACAAAAATAATGGTGCATTTGAACCCTCCTCTCTCTCTTTATATATATATATTATGAGTTCATCATGCAAATTGTATACATAGAGCAGATATTATATGGGAGGGAGAAGAAGCTAAGGGAGGGCCATGGTGGGGGTCCGATAGTCACATGATCAAATATGACCAAATATGCGAATCTTGATACCGATTAAATTTGGTCCGATGACCATCGGATCGCCTCTAATTATCTCTGAATTTTGATAAAATCTTGTATATTTTAAAGGAAATTTCTATTTTTCATAATAATTAATACTATTTACTTACCTTATTTCTTATCTATTCAATCATCCAATTTCAATTTTCAGGCCCTGTCTGAGTTGTTGGCATATTCTTTTAATTTAAAGTTAATTGCATGGAATAACTTCCAAAACATGTAAAATTACCCTAATATAGGTTTTTATTATTTTTTAAAAGGCAAAACAGTCCATTTCATTGCTGAAATTGATTATATACAATGTTTTTATCTAGCAAGCTAGACTGAAATTGATTAATATAGGTTTTTATAATCCGTATTGTTTTTGATGGATTCAAACAATTGATACTCATATGTTTGAAGTCGGATGACACATACAAAATGGTATTTTGGATTGTTATGGGTTAAAAGCTGGAGATGGTTACCACTTACCAGTATTGATAACAAACTAACTGTAAAAAGAACTTTCTTTGCTTAATTTTGCCGCACCGCCTCGGTATAGACGGATTGATCCTAATTCCGGAGTTCCCAGTCATCCCATCCATACAGAGATTCACAAAAGAATTTATTCAAAGCCCTGCAAAACTTTAGATTATCACAAATGCTTAGAGATACTTTATTAATCGCCTTACATCTCAATCAAATACCAGGAGCAAGAAATTTGTTCGAAAAAAGCTAAAAAAACAGATAGTCTAAAATCAATATCCGTATCTATATATATATATATATTTAATTAAGCAGATATGAATATGGATGCAAATACTAGACGGAGGTCAAAATTTAAAATCAAATTTTCTTAAGCAAATACAAATAAGAATAGGGGCGGACCCACATGGGGGTAGGCCTCCTGAATTTTGAATTTTTATAAAAAATTATAGGTCCAGACTGACTTTGCCTTCTCTTAGAATTTTTTTTGCCTCCTTTAGAATCATGATTTGTAATTTGAGTTAAATTAGAATTATTGGATCCGCCTCTGGATAAGGAGTGAATAATCGAAGGGATATGAATACATATATTGATAGAAAACAAATAGTCAGTGAATATTACTGAATATTCAAATATAATAAAACTAAGTATTTAAAATAATAGAATAAAAATAAAAAAATTGATTAAAAAATACTAATTTTAGTTGATATTCATAATAGATAACAAGTATATAAAATATAAAAGGTATTTCAATACATGTGAAATATCCGTCCTGTTTCTGCTCCTGTATGAGAGCAATATTTTTGGACTCTTTTCAATAGCTGTAATATCGTTATTTAATTTAAAAAAATAACAATTCTCCCAAAAAAGGAACTCTGAGGTATTTAATTACCAATAAAGGCCTAAAATCAATGTGTCAAAATGTCAAACAAAATCACACACTCCAAAGCGCTTCCCCCATATAATATAGAATAATTATTTTAGTACCCGCACTTCTATAACTGTAAGGTTGCGGTCCTCACAACTACCGATCTAACTAATAATATTATCGGACCTTTCATTTTGAATTTAAATGTTTCTTTCTCTCTGTTTTTTCCTTTTTCGAAGGCTTCGGCGATTTGGAGGCGATTTTAGGTCGATTTGGAGGCGATTTTTGAGGCAATTTCGAAACTGGAAGCGATTTCGTGTGGTTCTCACAAGTTTAATCGGTGATTTTGAAATGTGATCAGCTAGATTAATATTGTTTATTTTTTATTTTGTTCAGATATAAATACTTGGTAGTTCAGATATAAATACTTGATATGTTCAAATGTTCCTTTCTCTCCGTTTTTTCCTTTTTCGAAGGCTTCGGCGATTTGGAGGCGATTTTAGGTCGATTTGGAGGCGATTTGGAGACGATTTTTGAGGCGATTTCGAAACTGAAAGCGATTTCGTGTGGTTCTCACAAGTTTAATCGGTGATTTTGAAATGTGATCAGCTAGATTAATATTGTTTCTTTTTTATTTTGTTCAGATATAAATACTTGGTAGTTCAGATATAAATACTTGATGTGTTCAGATATAAATACTTGATAGTATAGATATAAATACTTGATGTGTTCAGAAATAAATACTTGATGTGTTCAGATATAAATACTTGGTAGTTCAGATATAAATACTTGATGTGTTCAGATATAAATACTTGATCTGTTCAGATATAAATACTTGATCTGTTCAGATACAAAATTCATTTTTAATAAAGTGGCAGTTACAATTTAAAGTTAAAAAAATTAATAACAACTAATTATTAAAAATAACGTTATATGGTTTAAATTATTTATTTGAAAAATATATAATAAATTTCCGTTGGGCCGATTATTATATATGAATTCATATAAAACCATAGAGAATACTGATTACAATTAGTGCAACATATATACATATTGTCTTTTGTACACATACAATCTCATGCGATCCATATAACATATACTCCTCAAGATCCAATACAATGTTTGTATAAAAGTTATGTCCTTACCACTTAGTAACCATGCGATCAAGGTTTGGCCCAAGTTTCATAAAGTTGGGCTCATGTTGCCAAAACTCTTGGTTATGATCTAGTTTGGACCAAAATTTCATACAAACTAGTTGTATTAGATCCAACATATAAAAAAGAGAGTACCCATGTGATCCATGACATGATGCCTTTTGGTTAAAGGTCTCCAACATTTCAACTCAAATATTTTTTTAAGATTCTTATTCATCCAACGTAATATAGATATAAATACTTTAGTTCGTAAGTATAAATACCACACTCTTATAGTTATAAATACTTTGTTTCGTAAGTATAAATACCGCAATGATAGAGATATAAATATTACCCGCACATAGGCTAAGTCAATATTTTTTTGTCAACATTTTTTGTTGACAATTTTAGTGGTCCCCACATGCCGTTTGAGTGGTCCCTAAATGCGGGTACGAAATGAGGATTTTTCAAGAAAAGGTGCGGGTACGGTTATTTTAGAAAAATTCATATATCATATATGTAGTTCATTGTATAGATATAAATACTTGTCTTGTATAGATATATATACTTTACAATGTTACTATTAATATTTGTAAAATAAAATTACAGTTTTCGAACAGTTGTGTGGTCCCCTAATACGGGTACAACGCGAGGATTTTTCAAAAAAAAGTACGGGTACAGTTATTTAAGAAAAATTCATATATCATATATGTAGTTCATTGTATAGATATAAATACATGTCTTGTATAGATATAAATACTTCACAATGTTACTATTAATATTTGTAAAATAAAATTACAGTCTTGGAACGGTTGCGGTCTCCACAAGCAGTTATGACAGTTTAGGTGCGGGTACAATGTGGGTACTCAACTGCGGTTACTCATATCAGCTTCCTATAATATATACTTCGTTTAGTAGGGATACAGCGACATATTCTGTACTCTTTAGGTAAGGATTTAACTATGCTCTAATTTCAACTGTTCCATAATTTTATAATTGTCTGTGTAAACCTTCGTGCTAATCAAATGACTTAAATCAAACATCTGGAGACTATACATATATTTCACAAATAAACTGAGGAAAATAATGTTTTTATTTATTGTTCATTAATGAGCACTATAAGAGCCACATGAGAACGCTTCTTATGGAATGCACCAAAATCTCTTGCCATGTGTGCCATTATCTTTGACTTAGACAACTTAATTCTCAATTATAAGCAGGGCTTTCACTAATTACTAATTTAATCAACGCTTGTCCTTTCCAAGATTATATTTGATCATGTAACGATCAAGGGATATTACGAAAGAGACGAAATGAATCCCTACCCTATCTATCTAGCTACCATTCATTCTATGATGGCAATGCATTAATTATTACAGACGGTGGAATTAACCATCAAATAAAAATCTGACGAACTAGATTAGGCGAAGGCAAGATGATTAGAGGGTGGAACAAATATTATTAAAGATGAAATATAATTTTATAATTATTTTTAATATTAAGTATATTTTTTTTGAGAAAAAATATTTAAATAGAAGGATATCTTGGGAAAAAAATTATGGTGAGACATACATATAAAATATTTTGTATCTGAAATATATTTTCATAATATATTTGGGGTGAGGGAATTGCTCTCTAGCTCTATGTCACTTTGCCACTGCTGGATCAAATATCTATGCATGAATAAAAAAAAAATGAGACTTTGATAGCGGTTTTAATAATTTATGGCGGACTAAATCTTTCGTCCCCTGTTTATTTTTTCTCTTTTATTGTGTTTTTTGTATTAAAAATAATGTTCTTTTATGTTGAAATTCGTACTAAATTCATTAAAAACTAGATTCGAGTGTTCCAATGATTGTTGGAAGTTTTCGCACTATGAACAATTAGCTCAGATTTGAACATTACGCTGTACCGTACCAGTTCACTTGCTCGCTGTCCAGACGCTTTGTCTTTGGATGCAGTTTATCAATTATCAAGTGTCTTTAATCATTATTTTCGTACTATTTGTACGCATCGGAAAATGCACATACAACCAGAAAATGCACCATATATATAAATAAATTCCCTATCAAGATGGGCAGATTTTTTGTTGCTAATATAAAAAAAAAATTAAATTTACAACATGTTATTTGAAGTGAATTTTTTTTAGTAATTTCACTTAAAAGATAAAATTATCGAGCAAAGCTAGAGTGTGATGTGCTCACTAACAGGGTTTCGTGAGCACAACTCCAAAAGTGTATCGGATTGGTTTCAAACGACGAATCCAAACCGTTGAAATTCATCTACTTTATGAGTGATGCATGTACATGCAAAATTTTGAAAGTTTCGATGTATTTGCTACAAGGTTAAGCGGTCAAAGAAATGAACCTTTTATAAGTTGTTTTATATATTCATTTTTTATCATTTCTTTGACTGCTTGACCTTGTAGCAAATAAATTCAAAACTTTCAAACTTTTGCATATACATGCATCACTCATGAAGTACATGAATTTCAACAGTTTGGATTCGTCGTTTGAAGCCGATCTGATATACTTTGGAATTTGTGCTCACCAAACCCTCTTGGTGAGTACATCACACCCTAGTTTTGCTCTATAAAATAACTTATTCAATTTTTTTGACCGCTTGACTTTGTACTAAATGAATTTTGAAACTTTCAAAAAATTTCATGTACATGCATCACTCATGAAGTAGATGGATTTCAACGATTTAAATTCGTCGTTTGAAGCCAATTCAATATATTTTTGAAATTGTGCTCATCAAGAGAGTAAATACACCACACTCTAGTTTTGCTCAAATTATTCTGCATTTTGTATGGGACAAAATGTTTAACATTTTTTTCAATCAAGGAATGGTCAATAATTCAGCATTCCAGCTTTTCTACTGAAATAAAATTAAAAAAATAAATAAATTTGTTGAATATTTACTTCGAGCTTTAAATTAATTTGTGTGATAATAAATTTATTATATTCAATATAAGTCAATTTGCAGGTTAAAGAAATCCAAGAAAAAATACAAATGAAAATTTAAACTTTAAATGAGCTTAACTTTTGATAGGAAAATCTGATTCCTTATTATGACCTCATTCCGGGAAGCTCTTTGAGAGATCTACACGACTTCTTGGACAAATCCCCAAAACTGTCATTTTTAGATCCAAAAATGATTATTTGAAGTTTCAAAAAAATGAGTAGAAATTTTTTGATATTCGATAGTTATGTATTTTTCTTTTGTTTGAAATCGAGCCATCCTTTTAAGGAAATTTATTAGAGGCCATTCAACGAATTTATTTATTTTAAAAAAATTCTATTTAATTATTTTTTCTGATTTATTTTAGGGGCGTGCTAAATTGAGGGCAGAAATTAAATTTTTGAGGGCTGAGAGAAAACTTTGTTCTTAAATTCCAGTTTTGCCCTTCATTTTTCTTCCCGACGTAGTTAAGAAATGGAGTGGACCCTTCGCATTAACTACAATTTTCAGTTACCATTCAAGTTCCAGTTTTGCCCTTCCTTTCTCTTTTCGGAATTGGCTCTCAAACTATGTTACTCGTATACTTCAAACTAGGACCCGTACCCGTATCGGGTGCGTATCGGATACGGATACGGATACGGGTACGATACGGACCCGATACGTACTGGATACGCCAACTGGCGTATCGGATGATGTGGCGTATCTCTAATTGCTCCGATACGGATTGAAACGGCCTGATACGGCTCCGATACGGATTGAAACGGCCGAAACACCTTGGTGCACCCACGCATGGACCCGGTCCTGTGCACCGCGCATGGCAAAACTTTTTTTTTTTGCCCCAGTTGCGAATCGAACTTGGCTTTGCTGGCTAAGTGACACATTCCTTTCCCACTGCACTATAGCACTTTTGTTGTTTCAAACTACTAATGTTTATATTTAACACATACTTAAGTTAATTTTGATATTTAATTATATAATAGAAGTGTTAAATTACTAAAATAATTAAAATAAAATATATATAGTACCCGTATCGTATCCGGGATTTTTTAAAATTTACGTATCGCCGTATCCGTATCCATGCAACATAGCTCTCAAATGCCGTTATTTTTTATTTATACCATTTTAAGAAAATAAATTAATAAAATAACCATCGTTTTTGGTCAATTCTAATTCTAGCACGGCCGCACCGGCATTCTGCGGACCCATTTGAGCGGGGCCGCAGAATTCCGGAGCGGACCCCCATATGGGGCCGCAGAATGGTTCTGCGGACCCCCCCTTTTTTTTTTTTTTTAATTCAGTTTCAACCCTCACTGCACGGATCCCTAAAAATCAAATTTAGAAAACAATTTTTAATTCTGAGCTTTGACCGCAGAATTGTTTTAATTTTGAGCTTTGACCGTTGGGTGCCTCGGTAAAACAACAGAAAAGAAAAAGGAAAAAAATGGGGTTCGCAGAACCATTCTGCGGCCCCATATGGGGGTCCGCTCCGGTATTCTGCGGTCCCACTCAAATGGGTCCGCAGAATGCCGGTGCGGCCGTGCTAGAATTAGAATTGACCAAAAACGATGGTTATTTTATTAATTTATTTTTTTATAATGGTATAAATAAAAATTTCGGTCTCAAATGAATGGTAACTACAATTTGAGAGCCAGTATTGTTCTAATCCAAGGTGCAATTGAGTATGCAGGGTCAAGGTGTACTGATAAAAATGTCATCCAATTCACACTGTAATAATCTAAATTGATGAGTTATGGTGTCAATACTTGTAATGCACTAATGCTTGTGTTGGTATCAGAACTTTCATATTTTATATTATTCACCAAAAAAATTTAGTTAATACGATAGCAGATTTGTACTGAAAATTTTAGTTAATGCGAAGGACCCACTCCATTTCTTAATTAAGTCGTAACTGAAAATTTTAGTTAATGGTAAGGGCCCACTCCATTTGTTAATTAAGTCGGAAGAGAAAGGAAGGGTAAAACTGGAATTTAAAGACAAAATTTTCTCTCAGCCCTTTAAAATTTAATTTTTGAACGTTAAATAATTCAGCTTTTATAGGCAGGAAAAAGCTGAATTATTCATTTTTAATTTTTTTCAATGTGCACGTTCCTAACAAAAGTATGTATCATTGTATTAAGAATGAGGTATGGTACTACGCATAGCGTGGATTGGTCTGTACTACAGATTAATATGTTGTTTTTAAAATTCTAATGGTCGATTCGAACCGTTCAATATGGTCTCTGTTTGAATATGTAGTTGTAAACTAAATTTTATATTTTGTAGAATTTCTTTACTATTTGTTTAGATTGATAGAAAATCACTGTTTTTGGATGGTCCAAAATTTTCTACTCATCTAAAAATGATGGAATAATAACTATAATATTATTTACCTTTCATGAGCTATTTTAAATTTGCAAATTTGATTGGGATACCACAATTACCTCGTCTAAAAATGAAATAATTAATTTCACTTCTAATAAAAATAAAGACTACCACTAACATTTTTTTGTTGACAATGTCACAAGACGACAATGCTTTATTGCTTGAATTATTATAACGTTTAAATTTAAAATGAAAAAGGTGAATTGTTGGTCCCATTTTATACACGTACATACGCATGAAAAATTATAAAATTTGGAAGTTCATATAATAGAATATCAAATGTTGAAAAATTAACGGTTGATTCCGACATCTTAATTTTTTAGTGAAAAAATTAATGGTTCCTATAAATACATGATGAATGTATAAAAATATTTATTAGTACTTGTGACTATACATGTTACTGTCATTGCTATGTTAAGCAATCTTTGGTGTATATTCAAGCCAGCATTAAAATAATCTTTATAATTAAATTTGACAATGACAATAGCTAGGTTGAACCGACAAGCGTATGAAGGTAAACAATGTTGTTTGCTGATTATTGGGACAGCACAAACCGGTATGTCCAAATCAGACAAAATTAAAGTAAAATTAAAATGCTTGATGATTTGAAAGCAAAAAAAAAATTATTTGCATCACCTATCCATAATTCATACCAAATAGTCATCATGCGCATGCAATAATATCTGAGAAAAAGTAACTCAATTTTTATTTATAGAAACTTAAAATTAATTTTGTCGTAAACAAGATTAATTGCTTTTTTATTTCATATATAAATGCAATAATTGGGTCTCATTGGAGAAAGACAAATAGAATTGATCTTCATAATTTACACACAAACGACCACACAATGTGAATCAGTGTTATAAAAAATAGCCGTTTAGGCAAATTAATTGGCCGATTAGTGCGACGATCAAACTATCACGGATTTTCCTAACTAATCGGCTGATTATTCTCGATTATGGCCAATTATTTCCGATTAATCGCTTGGCGGTACCATGTCCGCCCGACGAGCGCATATCATTATTTACAACACTGGTGTGAACAATCAATGAAACCGAACCAATGAGGAGCCGGGTGGATGGGAGAAAAGTAAAGAGAGGAGAGGACCCGCAGATTTCACAACTCCTATTAGGACTGAATTTGGGACCAAATTAATAATTCGGTCCCAGATTATTTTTAAATGTTGCGAAACACGCTGCAAGTCTATTTTATTTCGGATTAACCAAACAATCGAAACTTACTTCATTTTTTTTATTGTTATTCGATTGATAAGTTTAACTCGGTTGGTTCAGTTAGATTTTTGAAAAATGAATTAAATTTTGGTTTGGCTACTTTATTTCGGTTTTAATCAAATCAATCGTTGAACACCTAACTATAACTTACAGAAACTAATGGAACTGAATCAATAGTTTGGTCCCAAAAAATATTCCAATGGAACTGAATTATTAGTTCTCTTCCATCTTTGAAATCTAAAAAAAAATTAATCCATCTTATTTCTAATAATTTAATTTCTTAATTCCTGAAAATAAAAAAAATTGAAATTAATTACCCTTTGAAGCAGGGTAGTCACCTAGGCAGGGAATAGGTGATAGATCCTCACTGGTATAATCTGCAACGTTGGTTTTGTACACAGATTCGCTCGTAATTCCTAAACGTTGATATGCGGTTATGATGCGAGTAAGTTTTATGCCGGGATTATTTGTTGTTATATATATGTAACGTATAATGTAACGGGTACAAAAGAATCTTCCGATGGGCATATTGATAATAGACATATTAGACCCGCGTTTTCTTCCTTGTCATTGTCGATGTCACGTTTGGGGATGGTTCCGATTTCTCTTCTTTTTTTATTCCAGAGTATAGTTTGCTGTGCAGCCACCGAATGATCGACCGTGTAACGAGCGGGAAATAACGTCAAACACAGTACTTTAATTTTTACAAAACAATAAGTACCGAATCTTTAAATAAATAAAATAATAGATCGATAGTTGGTATATGGATCATAAAATTATATTTAAACTTATATTATATATTTGAATCATGAATATAACTATATCATATCATGTATAATTTTAGATTTTTTATACATTACAGTAATGGATACAAAATAGTCATTACTTGTATTATTATCTATTATACTAATGAAAAAAATTCTTATCTATACTTCTACATATTGAACTAACAAAATAGAACTTATTCATACTTATTTTGTCAAATAAAATACAAATCAGATAAATAAATAAAATAATGTCATAACACCCTACTTCGCTTGGTTTTTGTGCAATCACCTGTTTTTCTCGGATCCAACTAAGCCAATAATAGTGTTGGCATACTTAAACAAAGGATGCCTGACTCACCCGAATATCCTCTCAGGTACCTGACTCAAGCAAATTACAACGGCCAGTCCAGATTAATTCTATATGAGTCAAATTCAAATCCAGTGCCTATTGAGACTGTAGGAGACTGTTTTGAGATTCATGTCATATTAAATGGGCCGTCTGATCGTAATTTGCTTGAGTCAGGTAACCTGAGGTGATGTGAATTCCTCAAAACTGCTTTAATTTGTATATGGTAGCAAAATATACGAGATCACGAAATATACTTTCATGTACATGTAACCTACTTATGTAAAATTAAAAAAAATTAAAAAAAAAACAGAAAGGACTGTGGCTGTTGGGCGATTATTTGTTTATTGTAGCTAGGGCTGCTAATGAGCTTGACTCGGCTCGGACTCAATGAGAGAAGCATAACGGCCCGGCTCAGACTCGGCTCAATTGGGAAAGGAAAAGCTCGGCTCGGCTCGGCTCATGTAAATACTTGACTCGGCTCGGCCCGACTCGCGAGCCGGCTCAGACACATATTTGAGCTTTTTCTTCATCTTTGTGCACTAGTTCCTCTAAGCTGCTAAGCCTAATCTAATTATATTAATTTGATTTGACAATAAAATGTCGTCCGTTTCTAAATTTCCATTTAAATTGCATCTGTAAGAAATAAAAATTTACGTCCTTAAATTCGGTTTATTAAGGTAAAATATTTGCTTGAAATTCGTATGTGAGAAATCTAAGGTACAAATGATATACTGGCTATGGTAATGACATAGTACGGCTAAAAAAAATACATGGAAGCAATGTAAAGTAAAATTTAAAGGAGAGATTGCTCGATAATTATTTATTTTCATAATTTCATAATTATTAAATTAAATTTAAAATTAAAGTCTAACATTATAGATATAATTTATACAATTATATATCATGCCTTAAAAAGGTGATGAGATTTTGGTTCATATATGACCATTTACCAAGTGATTTGAATTTCTAATTCTTGTGCATCATCACACAATATTGAAATGATTTATAATTTTACGTCCAAGAAAATTTGTAGGCATTTAGTTTTTAAATTTTATTCTTAGATGAACTGGTTTATTTTATTCTTAGCAACAAAAGGAAAATCGGAAAGAGAAGAGAGGCTCATGAGCCGGCTCGGCTCGGCTCGACTCGGGCTCGGCTCGGCTCGGCTCTTTTTGAATGATAAAATATGAGCCGAGTCGAGTTCGGGCTTTATTTAGTTTAGGGCCCGACTCGACACAATTTATTGAGCTGTTCAACTCATTGGCTCGTGAGCCGGCTCGGCTCATTAGCAGCCCTAATTGTAGCATGCCTTATTTTCTCAAATGAAATTGCAGAGCTTTGCGTTTGGAAGAGCAGATGAACTGCTGCATGCCCTCGTGTGAACGCAAAGGGAAAGGGTTCATGATTCATGGAAAGAATAGTTGAAATTTCAACTCGTTTGTTGGAGAGCGACATATATGATATACCCCACACAATAAAGGAAAAAAATATTCCTAACTTTTAAATTTCCAAAGGAAACAAATTAAAATTGAAGCAAACGAGTTTATGGATAAGGCCGACATTTTTATTAGTATCTAAAGTTTATTACAAATTAATTAATATGACCAAGTTCGCTGAGTATTAATAAAAATGTTCCTACCGGCCAAAAAATAACCGGTATTCTATTTATTTAAATACAGGTCATTTTTCGGCCGGTACCTTATTTATATAAGTACCGCCTATTTTTTATTAATATCTAAAATTTATTACAAATTAATTAATATGACCAAGTTCGCTGGGTATTAATAAAAATGTTCCTACCGGCCAAAAAATAATCGGTATTCTATTTATTTAAATACCGGTTATTTTTCGGCCGGTACCTTATTTATCTAAGTACCGCCTATTTTTTGGCCGGTACTCTATTTTTTTTTATGAACACCATATTCAAGGTCGGAAATTCAAAATTCAAACAAAAAATTCTTATGGATATTATATAATTAGATGACTTGATATTCAATCTTTATTCAAATTTTTTTTTGTCAAAAACTCGGAAGATAAAATAATTTGTTATAATTGCTATAGAGATTATTTTTTTAGATTAAATTTTAGATATATTTTATTATTCATTAGAATAGGAATGAAATCATTTTTTTGTAATGTAATAATCGTTTGTCATCCACCAAACATTTTAAAACTTTGAAGAACTTTTTGATAAATTAATAAAATAAATTTCAAATTGCACTAAATTTATATACATTATACTTAAATTTCTTTATTATTAATATTTTACTTCATAACAAAATTTGAAATTTATTTTTTCTAAAAATTTAAATTAAAAAATGAACATCATAATCAAACAATAAAGGACACTTCTACGATTTTAGTTTCTGTGCTGTTAACTAAAGATTTTGATTCTTTAATTGCACAAAACCTTAACTGCGGTTATCTGGTCTTGTTCTGGATTTTAAATTTTGGAAAATTCCTATGATGGCTGTCTAAGATGTAAAATAAATACATGCCAAAATTTAATAAAAATATTACAACTTTCATAGAGATATCTAAGACTATAATATAAAGGTTCTGAAAAGGTCTGAATTCCATAAATTTTAGATAGGACTATCTATGTATGAGTGCTTGTATGCATCAAACCTTATTCTATAAATATCTCCCTACCTGCTGACCAGTCTAGTCTGCCTTAATTTCTTCCACCTCACGGTTTGGTCAGTCCAGTGAAATTCGGATTTAATTCCCATCTTCAAACCATTCAACAATATACAGTGAAGTGTACACGTATAAGTTTTTCAGATTTTGACCTTGGCATTATAATGATGCTAATCTACAATTTTTGTTATATCTTATAATTAAATATGAATAAAATTAAGAAGTAGTCTTTGGTTTAGTAACAAATGATACTATCTGTATAGAAAATCGTGAGTTTGAAATCCGGATGGAAAGTTATTTATAAACAAATCAATTAAAATCTGAAAGGATACACCTTCATCTTTCTGTATTTTTTTTTTTTTTTTATGAAAAATAAGAATCATGCTGCTATTTTATATTAACCATAATTGATTACTGGATTTGTGGGTTTTGAGTTGCAACGCACATGATATTTACAAAATTAAAAATAAATCACACTCAACACTTTAGTGTGTACAATCTATCTAAATAACCTCCATCTTCTTTATCAGTTCAGAAACCTCCACTGCTCATGAACTTCATTTACCAGATAAGTCTCCCGTTGTGATTTCTCTCTGAAGATGAATAAATGTTTCTATCTTTCTATCTTTCTATCTCAAACATGAATAAATTTTGCTAGCTGAGGCAACATTTTATTGTAAGAACTCATGAATTTGATTAACATTGAAGTCCATCACTTCAATTTCAAAAATGAATTAAATTTGTTGAACATAATCTATATATTTTAAGAAATATAAATTTATGTTAAAAGTTTTGTAAATTTTGGAGTTTGGTAAGATCAAGTGATTGAATAATTGTTGAGCAATGAACGCTTATTTTCAACCTTCAAAATCGAACTTCTCAATGATGTACCAAAAAAGAAAACTTACATTTGGAAATTTTAACTTAAATAATCCATTCAAAAAGTAGATCATAATCAACAATTAATTTGATTTTAAATTCCAAAGGCAATCCAATAATGTTTTCAAGTTAAACATAACTTCTTTAATGAGCTTTAATCACCTCAATTCAGATTTACCAGTACGTATAAGTTTTTGAAACCAGATAAGTTGCGGAAATACTTTTATAAATATACAATTGTAATACAAGTTTAATATATCATACCTCAGAATAATGTTAAAAAAGAAATCATAATGGTCTGAAAATAAAATTAAACTGCCTAGCCACATGAGTTCATATCAGAAGAATTCATGAATTCTCTTAGAACTAAATCATCAAATCCATCAAGTTCATCCAACCCTTGCAGAGGCAAATAATCAGATAACGATTCACAATACAGTGCATCTTTCTCATGCAAATCGGAAGTTCGAGACCCAACCGATGTAAACTCAGTAGTTGTATTGTGAAATTGGAGATTGACACCCTGGTTCACATTCAACCGATTCTGACAGGGTTTTGAATCAACAGCCGAGAAGTATTGTTCCGAATGCACGGGGCCGTTTGAAAAATCAACGCTAATTAAATTTGGTCTTGTCATGCTCAAGCCGGATTGGATCGGGAGATTTGCAGTTGACATTGGTGTCAAGTTGCATGAATGTGAGTTTTTTGTAAGTGACTTCGTAGACCGGCGGATCGGTAAAGTCCTTCTGCTGGACTTGTTTTGTGGCCGCGCAATTCTTGTCATCTCTATATGTGCACCTAAAATATGATCTTTAAAATACCAATTTATGTTAGGGAAATTTCTAACTTTTTTTTTAATTAACTTTTGCAGAAATAAGATAAATATCAAGATTGTATTCAACTGGTTTTAAGAGACGAAAATAAAAGACAGAATAATGCTGATAGCAACTCACAAACCTTGTTTGTTTTACTATTATAGGCCTATGTGGTAATTACAAATAGGCCCAATTAGGTGAGACTAAATTTTTATGGCCATTTGGGTTTAGACACAGCCCATTACACCTTTTACGCATTGCTCTTAGAAAGCAACTAGTTGTATCAAAACAGGTACCATATATATAAATGAGTATGGTTAGTATGACATCACTGTCATTTTGTGTTGATGTCATATGACATTAATTTCATACTAATCAAAATCTTAATTAATTAGTTGGAAGTTACACCGTCAAATGTATATTCCAATGCAAACTCGAGCATGCACATCATATATGTATCGCAGCATCGGTGTTATAAGGTAATTATTGAACAACAAACAAAAAAATCAATATTAAAAATTACCAACCATAGAGTAGTATTCTTAATTATTAAATTTGTACGCACAGATCATGGACTTGTTGTTTGCAAGTATTATTCTTTAAGTTTGCACATTTTTTTTTTTTGCACATTTTTTTTTTTTGTTTCTGGTAGAAATACTTTCTTTATGTAGGTCACTTGCTATTAATTTTATTTTTTGAGAACTTAGCTGAGGCTGCTAAGGTACACTTGCTATTAATTAATTAGCACTATTTGATGGTTTCCCATCATCCAGGCCACTAGGTATTAATTAATTAGAACCTCGATGTGACCTCTTAACACTTTGCTTAGAAAAGATAATACTAGATTAATTATTGTATATTACTAAACTAATATGTACAGTGGTAGGGATGAGAACATGGGAAAGCTATAAATAGATTGCTTTTATATAGATGCACCTAAACTATGATGTGGAGCTTAACAATAAAAAAATAGAATAATAGCATGTGATCTTAATTAATTAATAATAGGACAAAAGATAAGCCCAAGGTTTATTAAACGGGTAATGGGTATTCTGGATCTGATCCATTGAACCCGACCCGATAAAATGTTTTTAACTTCAATATGATTTTCAGACTGTACCTACCTAGTTAACACGCACAAAACTTAATTAAATCAGTAATATGCACTAATTTTGTGATGAACAACATGTACATATATTCTGTAGTTAACTCTCTCATAACAAGGACAGAGATAAGAATTTGAGATTGGATAACTAGATAATTTAGTGTACTGTAATGTTATTTTATAAAGAGATCTGAAAAGTATTGATGCATGCAACAGTTACAAAGTTTAATGGACCAAAATACCAGAACTCGATCAGAAAATTTTCATTTTTTGTTTCCTTGACATCACTTATCTTGGACATCCCTAAGTATCATAGTGATTATTTTAATTATGATTAAGAAATTATTCCATGAGACCTAAAATTCAAGATTTAAATGAAAATATGAGGATAATTCAAAATAATTTGTTCTCTCATAATGGACAAATATATTAAAATTTTGAAGTTTTTCAAAAGAAAATAAAATTTGTGGATATATTCGATCCAGTAGTGAGACTCAAGATTGGAGATGCTGAAATTAATCGAAGGCATGTAAGGCTTGCAAATTTAAGATGAACACATCATTGTTTCTAATAAAATAAATTAAATACCTTTCCAACTCTCTTCTACAATCCAAGTACCAAATGTGACTAGTTGAGTGGGGTGTGCGAAGAATTTTTTATTTTTAGAAATTTGCTAAATGTTTTGTCTGGAAAAGGAAAGATGGATTAATTTTTTTTTTATGTAGTTGAAGAACCGAATAATTGATTTAGTTTATTAGAGTTTGAAGACATATATCAATCCTTAGTCTCAGAAAATATCTAATATAGATTCTAATTTGAAGGAATCAAATCAATAATTGAGTTTGTTCGAAAATGCCTTAAAAAAACTGAATTGATGATTTGTTTTCTTCTATAACATAAAAAAAAAAAACAATATTTTTCAGCTTTATGGTTCTTTACAAAATATTTAATATATTTCTAAAAATAAAAAATCTGTGTGAGCGCAAATGGAAGGGAAAAAAATTGGTTGGATTTGTTTATGAAAAATAAAGAAAAATGAGTTGATGTTGAATGACAGTTCCTAGCTAGGTACAATTAGTTCAGCGGTAGGAGATGTTCTAACCCAAAACCTAATCTAAAATCATAAATTTTTTGAATAGTTCGAAATTCAAAGAAATATTTTGGAAATCCGTTTAATTATTTTATTGGTTAAAAAATGTTGAAATTAAAATAATTTCCGGATTTATGACTCTACTAATAATTAATAACGATACAAGAATAAGAACAATTAATAGGTTGTGAACAATTTGTAAAATTCTTAAAATTTGTAAATTGTGTAAATTAAAAGGGCTAAAGACCGAAAAGAAAGAGCGAAAAAAAGAGAGAGTCCGCAGGCGATTCAAACCCTAGGCGGCTGTCTCTTTTCCTCCTCCAACACATCTCTACCTTCAATCCATTCCTCTGTCACCTCTTCTAGGTTTCTCGTTCGACAAAGCGCCTCCTCTCTCTCTCGTCTCTACCTTGAGAGGAGAGGAGAATGAGAGAGGGGGGAGGAACCGGAGCCGATCGGAGCCGAGAGCGCGGTATCGTCGGAGTTCGGAGCGTTGAGTCTCTACGCCATCTCGATCGGAGCGCAGGTGAGTAGATCCGGTCGTCGGAGCGCGGCGGCGGTCGAAAAATCGGATCCGGTCGTTGAGAGCGATAGGGAAAAGTAATAGGGTAATTATGAGTGTATATAAATGAGATTAGAGTTATTTAGAGTAGTTTGGAGGATTTTGTGAGAATAAAAGAGTAGATTTAAGTTTAGAGTCATTTGACTCGTTGTAAGTTCATTTTTTTTTATCAATGAAATTGTTAGTTGGCACTTAAAGCCACTAACTTTAAAAAAAATTCGTAAATTGTTAGTACGTAATTCGAAAATTGTTAATAAATAATTCGAAAAATATTCAAGAATACGTTTAGTGCTTCTACTCGTTCAGAAAGGTGTTAAAAATAAATAATCTGCGAAATTTAATATTATACTAAATAAACCATATCCAAGAATACCAACAGTAGATTAGTGCTCTTACACAAGTTATATATGGATGCAGATATATGTTATACACTTACTCTGCAATTGTAAGTTTGTATATTTGTTTAGGACATAATATCTATTTTAATCTAACTACAATAAATTTGTACCAATGGTTTGATTATTTTTCCATCACATCGGCCACTTGTTATTAATTAATTACCACCTCGAGATGTGACCTCTTAACACTATGCTAAAACAATAATACTAGATTAGTACAATAAATTAATATGTATTTTGTAAGGTGAGAACATGGGAAAGCTACGGATTCATTGTTTTACATAAATGCCCCTAAACTATGATTGGCACTTAACCATATAATAATATATAATACAAGCACGAAGCATGTGATCTGGATAAAATATAGGTACTAGGTTATCTGGATCGATCCAATAGAATAAATTCTAGCTCCAATATGATTTTTATTTTTCAGAATTCCTTTAAGAAATCTCTACAGATACAACTTAGATCTCTGTTATACATGTGCTCAAACAAAGTTACATATTGTATAGATAACTCTCAGATCGTTTCCTTGTAATTTTATTAACATCACTTATTAGTGATCTAATAAATAGAAGAAAAGGAATAATTTCTAAGCAATCTCTTTGATAAGATTATCTAATTCTTGTTTCTCAAAAAAGATTATCTAATTCTTGGTTACACAAATAAAGATGAGGCTTCTTGCTTCATAATTCCAAATCAATATCCGATTATCTACCCATAAGGTATATAATCTTCTTTGATAATCTTTTAATATGATTAGTTAAAGGGAAAGGGGATGAATTGAGAAAGCACAAAAGTGTATTACCTTGGATTATTAGAGCTCATAATTTTCTTTGTTCCATATTTTCTCCATTGATAACCATCATCAAAGGGTGCACTTGTCTCTATAGTCCATATATTGGCACCTTCCTTTCTGTTTTGCATCAAAAATGAAAAATAATGAATTCAAGAAAAACCCATAAATTATATCTTTCTTATTAACATAAACAATTCAATTTGCAGGGTTTCAGTATATATAACAACAACTGAATTAACATTCTTCTCAAGCATAATAAGTTGTTCCCTGAGAATTTGCACAAAACATATTTACTTGATAAAAGCTGAACCAGACTTATGAAAAACAAAAAAATCATCTCAATACATCATAGAATAAAGGCACTATTATATATAGTAAACACCAACCTCGATTTACGCATTCCACTTCTCTGATTTACACCTTGAAATTCGATCGACGAAGCCGGAAACAATTCTCCGCACATCAAATCATCGCATTCTTGCTTGACATCTTTGTTCTTTGATGAAGAGAATGCCATGCTCAAAAGTGTGCTCTTTTGTTGGAGAAGAGAAGATAGAACACTAGTTTCACAATGATAGATCTCCATTATGAACCTATTATAATACTAAAACATTGATCATTCGATTGGATGTGTTTTGTCGCGTTGTGGACTATGGATGTACTCTTCTTTTTATATTTTTAGTGAGGTTTGCATGTATTAATAGTAGTTAGAGAGTTGGCTTTATAAAATGATCAAGTTGAAGTAAAGAAATAGAAGATCAAAAGCATATGCAGCCATCTTTTAATGAAAAGAGGAGGGGCATATATAAAAAATGATAAATACCATATATAACAAATAATTTGTCACATATATGACCTTGTAACATTTATTACAACTCGTCTGTTTGCACGTAAGTAGACTACAAAATAAATATTTTTAAAAATATATTTTCTGCTGTTATTGCTTCTTAATTAAATGATTTATTTTGGTCTTTTATGAACAAAGGTTGGTCCTTATTCACATTTGATGTTTTAGGAAGGGAGAAAGCGTTAAAGGTGCTAATTAAGCCCCTGAAAGCCCAATTTAAATAGAAAATGTCAATGAGGTTAAGCATAGTTCACAAAAAATAAGTTACATTACAAATAAATGATTGAACGGATCCTGTAAATATTAACAGAAATTATCTCTTTTTCCTGAACATCATTCTTCAGATTCGTGCTCAACGCTTTATTATGGAGTATCCTCTTATTTTTTGTTTTTATTTTTTTTCTTGAGAAGAGGTTGGAAGTCAAGTCATCCAACTATTTAATATTCATAAAAAATCTCCTATCTGAGTTCGAACGTACAACCTTCTACACCAATAGCATTGTCTTTTGCCACTAATCTAAAGACATGTTCTCTTGAATTGACCCTTTTATTATTCTATTTTAGTAAACATCTTTATCCTTCATTCCGTGTTTTTTTTTTTTTTTGAAAATTCTTGAAATCTCACTTTATTTTCATTTTATTAGAGAAGTTTGTAGATTTATAGCTAATATTCAAGAGATGCGGTTTATTTACTCATATATTTTGCAAGTCTTTATACCAGACGATGGAAGTACGCATAAATATCCAACTATACGTGTTGCTATATTTATAGCTTTGCATTCTGTGAAATATTTTTGTAGAATAAGAAGCTAGCCTAAAAATCAAATTAAGGTTTATACAAAAAATTAACACTTGACTTTGAGAGTATAAATTAATGTCTAGGAGATCAAACATGCATGCACCAACATTAATATAGATATTATAAAAATTCCGACGTAGATATATAGACACCAAAGGTATTTTTACTTCAACACCTGACTTTTTGCGCGCGCGCGCACACACACACACACATATACCTGACTATATAACTTTTGAATATCAAGCAAATACGAGTATATATAAAAGCTGAACATTTGAAGTACAAAGAATTAACAGACTATGCTATATTAATTAGGAAGCTGATATGAGTATCCGCAGTTGAGTACCCGCACTGTACCCGCACATAAACTATCATAACTGTTTTTGGGAACCGCAACCGTTCCAAAACTGTAATTTTGTTTTACAAGTATTAATAGTAACATTGTGAAGTATTTATACCTATACAAGACAAGTATTTATATCTATACAATGAACTACATATATGATATATGAATTTTCCTTAAATAACCGTACCCGCACCTTTTTTGAAAAATTCTCGCGTCGTACCCGCATTAGGGGACCACACGACCGTTCCAAAACTGTAATTTTATTTTACAAGTATTAATAGTAACATTGTGAAGTATTTATACCTATACAAGACAAGTATTTATATCTATACAATGAACTACATATATGATATATGATTTTTTTTTAAATAACCGTACCCGCACCTTTTTATAACTGTCAGACTGCATTGGGGACCACAACCAAAAAGTCACGTGGATCACACCACCAGTGCTACATTCATTGATTAAATTAATTTACATACAAAATGAAAAGTATGAATACCTAAAATATCAAGTATTCATATATAATTCATCAAGTATTCATATCTAAGATATCAAGTATTTAAAAAAAACTGGACACAATACCTACTCATCTTTTACACTTTTTTCAAGGTGGTTTTTTTTTTCTCCGTTCAATCTAATCAATTTTTGGGACGATCTATGAGGAATTTTGCAAATTTAAAACCACGAACGTGTTCTACACAATTTTCTCTTTCAAATGAGATCTATGATGACATACTTTTACACGTTTTTCAAGGTATCAAATATTCAAATATGGAAAGTATTCATACCTAAGATATCAAATATTCATATATAATTCATCAAGTATTCATACCTAAGATATCAAGTATTTAAAGAAAAACACTGGACTCATCTTTTACACGTTTTACACGTTTTTCAAGGTGATTTAATGATTGACAAAGTTAGTTATGGGAAGGAATCAACTGCGGGTACGATGCGGGTACTCAACTGCGGGTACTAAAATAATTATTCTATTAATTAATAGTAGTTACATTATTAAATTAGTTTGTAGGATTTAAGATATAAGGATACTACAGTGAAGATTTAAACATTAAACAGTAATTAACAATTATCACTAGCTGTACAGTACTTATAAATACTTGTTTAATTAACAATAATAGAGGCGTCGACGTGGACCCATATATATTAAGTGGACAACCATATGTATGAAACCTTGTTTTTTTTTTGGTGCATAGACTATTTAGTATTCTAAATAATAAAATAGTTAAATAGAGAGATTTGATAAGGGAAAACATGAGCTATTTATCTCAACTCAGTCCTGCAGACTGTTCTTCCATGGCATCTCTGTTGTTATAATAGCTCACTAAATATTAATCATAACAAAGCAATATGAGGAGGGTTCAAATGCCTCCATTTTTCATGCCTCCACCATGCCTCCATTTTTGAAACTTTAATAACTCAAAATTTAAAACTTAAAAGTCAAAATAAAACCGTTGGATATGATCTACATCATTTTATCTATGCACGTGTAAAAAATTATGACATTTCAATTTTGTTTTGGTTGTCATCAAGAGCTTGTAAAAAACGTACTAATGTGGATAATTTCTAGACGTTGATTTTTCAACTTATTGATTCACATAAAAGCAAAATCAAAATGTGATAATTTTTTATGAGCACATAGATAAAATGATGTAGATCATATCCAACGGTTTTATTTTGACTTTTAAGTTTTAAATTTTGAGTTATTAAAGTTTTTAAAAATGGAGGCATGGTGGAGGCACAAAAAATGGAGGCATTTGAACCCTCCTCAAGCAATATTAGTTAATTGTTAAATGAACCAGCAAATGCATGAATAATATAGCTGGTTCATATGATAACTTTAAACGAGTCAGAAAATTGTGTTTTTAACAATAAAAAACTATATGTTAGTCAAAATGTCGCGTTTGTAACATAGTGACATAAGTCACATTTTATTCACGAATAATTTGCGAATAAAACATTTTTTTGGTGTTTCTGAACTGAACGGCGAATAAAACGCGAATTACGAATTATACGCGAATAAAACGTGTAATAATGCTATTTTTTTTTTGGTTTTTTTTTGCTTCCTTGTGGGACCAAATCATTCCTGAATTATTCTCAAATCACGAAACTTTGACCCTGGCAAACCGAACCCGAATAATTCATTTGTCACTATAATTTGTAATACCATAAAAAATTGCTTCTAACATATTTGATGGGTATAGAAGATCTGAATTTTTTTGTCATCACAATTGTATGCTTAAGAGTAATAATGATCAAGCATGTGAGTTCCTAGAACACAATAATAACTGTTTTAGTAGTAAATTTTTACTAATTTTTAAAGTTGTATGGTTGACAAATAGGAGCGGATTCAAGATTGTCATCAGGGGGGCAAAAAAAGTAACTAATCAGGTTTAAATCAATCACTACTAGAAAATCTGTTTTTAGCAAGGGCAGGAAAATAGCTTGTTCCATGAGACTACTCTTGGAATAAGCCCTAAACTTGTCATTTTCATGCGCTACCATTGGAAATACACCGTCGCAACAATCCTCCATGGAAATACTTTGTATCAGAGTATTTCCATGGAAACCCTTGGAAATAGTCTTTTCTGGCCTTTACCATGGGCGCATGGAAATAGTTTCACACTTGGTCCTTGTCTGGATTATTCCAAGAGCAGCGTATGTGGAGCCCACTTGATTATTTCAAAGGGGTAGCAAACCTGTGACCCATCCAAGGCTAGTTAATGTGGGGCCCATCTGGTTATCTTCAAGGGCATCTAACGTGGGACCCACTGAGTATTTCCAAAGGCTAGCGAACGCAGGGCCTCATCTGGTTATTTCCAAGGACAGCGAACGTGGGCCATCTGATTATTTCCAAGGAAGCGTAAGTGGGTCCCACCTAAGTATTTCCAAGGCAAGACCACGTGGGCCCCACAGTATATTTCTAAGGCAAGACAACGTGGGATCCACTTGATTTCTTCATGCGCTAATATTTCCATGGAAGATTGTTTTCGTTGTTCCATGGATATACCCATGCAAATGACATACTAAATGGTACTATATCAGCATGCCTCTATTCTACAATCCTCACTGTACCAATATAGTATTGTTGTATAGTCCTCACTTCCCACTAAATCAAATAAACACAAATATATTGATATCTCGATTGATTGAAAGCATATAATTAATCTTAATATAGTCATCATACATTATACCAAAATATCTGCAAAACACATTACAATAACATAAGTATATTACACTTGTAAATATACCAAAATATACCCCCCACCTGTTAATAAAAACTCACAAAATAAGTTATCCCATGTCGATTATTTGTTAGAACTAAGATATATATTAAGTCCTAAAAGGAGCACTTTTCCACAATAGAATGGATGATTTACGTTGAAGCTAGACTGATCGAATCATTAGTTCATCCAGGCTCCATCTATGACAAGTTCATCGTTTCCAGCTTGATTTAATAGTGCGGTGAAAGACCTTCACGGATTTTGTGGTGTAGGACATGCAAGACCCTATGTATATCATATGGAAGTTATGAAAACAAATTTTGCATATCCCCTCAAAATACAAAAGTTTGCACTACACTTGATAATTGGAATCACAACAATTAATTGAAATAAATGATTTAACCTGATCTTGCACCATACCATAAGTTATGGTGATTACAATAGTTCACCAATTTAGATGTGCTAGAGATACCTCAATGTGGTTCTAATTCACCTTTTTATATTTCTATCCAGTGACATTAATAACAATAGCAAGAGGAACCCTCAATTAGCTGTTTGTTTTCATAAGAAATTAAATATCTCCTTGTAAAACTCTTTACCTGGGAGATGCCCGGCTGAACCTATGAAGTTTCTTGATGAGATAGTTGAGAGGTGGAACCGTGACCTTACAACAACAACAACAACAACACCAACCAAGCCTTTAGTCCCAAACAAGTTGGGGTAGGCTAGAAATGAAACCCAATCACAATCATAAAGTCAAGGTTAAGTAGTGATAAAATAGTAATAATAATAATAATAATAATAATAATGGTATCAATAATAGTAATAATACTAATATTAATATTAACTATATTCTGCATAAACTATAGATTGTAGAGGTCAAAGTCCTAAGCTTACGTCCTTGACTCCAAATTAATAGTCCTATGACTAAGGCTTATAATACTACCCCTAAACAATCCCTAACTAATATTTCCTAAGTCATGGTTCTGGTACGTGGATCACTAACTTTCACGCGCTCATGTCCGAAGCCAACTCCTTAGATACATTCCACTCCTTTAAGTCCCTTTTACTGCTTCGTCCCATATCAGTCATGGCTGACCTCTGCCTCTCCTAGTGTTTTCAATACGCCTTATAATTCTAGTACGCACCTCATATACTTGAAAATGCAAGTATGTGTGTTATAATTTGGAGAGGACAACAGTAGGATCTGATTTATAACATTTACAACATCAAATGCACTGCAATCAATGACAAGGGACATAATGGTCCTTGGAGCGGATGAGTTCGAACTAGTGAACGATACACCGTCGACAACATTAAATGCACCGCAATCAATGGCGAGGGACGGAAACACCATAAAGGAAGGTGAGGAAGATCATGACATGGAGCAAGAGTATCACATGAATAAAGAAGATTCGTGGAAATTTGATTATTCCGATCAAGAATATTAATTGGTTAAGCAATACATGTATGTGTTAATTTTTGCATTTGAATTTACTTTACATTCTATTTTTGGCTTATATAACTAGTACAAAAAACCCCTTCACTGACCCTCAACCACCGACAGTTTTTCATATGTAATAGTTAGTATAGAGACTACGTGGCAAAATCATAAATAAGAAGAACTTCAACAATGACTATTCACTTGTAAACAACCGTCAGTGAACCAACACTGACTTTTTCTTATGCGACCCATCAGTATTGCTTATACCTTACACCGATTGTTCTATTAAAAAACAATAAGTGTTGATGAGTTAACCAACACTGACTGTTTTCTTATGTGACCCCTCAGTGTTGCTTATACCCTACACTGACTGTTCTATTAAAAAACGATCAGTGTTGATGAGTTCACTAACACTGACTGTTTTCTTATGCGACCCATCAGTGTTTCTTATACCCTACATCGACTGTTCTATTAAAAAATAGTCAATGTTGATAGTTTTGTCTACACCGACTGTTTTTTCAATTGAACAGTCAGTGTTGCTCTCCGTTGGGTTTCATAAAAAATCTAGGTTTACGTCGGGTTTAATAGAACCGTCAGTGTTGAGGTCAGGACTGATTGTTATTTCTTATTAACCGTCGGTGTTGGTTCATTATTAAAACGTACTTAGACGAATTTTTCAGAGAGAGGGTGAAAAAGAAAAAGTCGGACTTGACAGGTAGGTCCTACTTGTCAAATGAGAGTGGGGGAAAATCTATTTCACTCTTGTTTAGGGTGCGAGTGGAGGGAAAACTGCATTTCACTCTCTGTGGCGCATAACATTCAACACAAAAGTGAAATTTTAGATAATTTTATTTATGCATTTATAAATAATTTATTAGGGTTGAATTTTATTTAAAAGTAATAATTTATGTGTATTATGTGAATTTTGTAAGATATTTAACAATTATGTTTATTTTTCATTTTTTTGTTTGTTTCATTTTCCATTCTATTTTACATTTTTTTTACTTGTTTGTTTTTTTCAAATATAATAATTAAAAAAATATTATTTTGATTTGAACATTTCATCGAACACATGTAATGCATTAATTTATTTAATAAATCAAGTCAAAACTTCAAGTCTTTCAAGTTTTTACAAATTCGAATTTAATAATTACAAGATAATGCAAGAAGACGGAGAATCATGAAGAAAATCACAAGTTATATGAAATATGATTTCAACTGGGATTTTGGGATTTTGCGTCCGTTGCCAAATTTTAGAAGAGAATCCAATTAAGTAATTTGTGGATATTTTACAATACAATTAAGTCTTTCCAAAATTTGTAATATATTTTTAAAATTTAATTAGTTGTTAAGGAAGTACGTACATAAGTAAATAATATGATAATTTAATTATGTTAAACAAAATAAAAATAAAAATATGTTAATTAGAAACTTAGAATTTTGTAAATTTAAATTGTAAATAGATTTCATATTAGTCTTGAGAGGAATGTGAAATTAATTTCACTTGTATATTTAAAAGTAAATTGTTAGGGATGTATAACTATTTGAGAATAAAAATTTATGCATTGTGTATATTTTGTAAGATATTTAATAATTAAGTTTATTTGTTTAAATTGAATTTATAGATGTAATAAGTATTTTATTGTTGTAATTCATAAAATAGGATTGAAATTATATATGGTAAGATGTTCGTTATATAGTGTTTAAAAGTTTGTTAATGATGGAATAGAAAATCTAATACAACGTAAATTACTAATTAATTGTTTCATAGAAAAATTATAATGATTGTTTATTAGAATGAACATATTCTATTTAATAAGTATGATTAGTAATTTACCTGATTAGTGAAATTTAGGCAATTACATCAAAATTTGACTTTAATTTTAGAAAATATTTTGTAATGGAAATTATATTAGTAATATTTATGCAATAATTAATTGTATGACATGTTTATTGCTTAATTAAATAATTTTGACACATTAAATTATATAGCATTACATGCATGTTGTATATATGACTCACATCTTCTATGCATGAACATGAAACATAAACTCTTGTTTTGTGAGTTAATGAAGATGCACGAGAATATGTCGTCTGTGGGTCGATCAAAACCGTTTAAATTAAAGAGCATTGTATTTATTGTCTTGCATCCAAGTTTGATCAAAATTTGTTTTTATTTACCCATCCATATAGTTGATCGAAAATTGAAGTATTTTATGGCCATAAACACTTCGTGTTGGATCGAAGCTCATACATAATAAAACTTCCGAACTTTTATGTTGGTTACGTTCAATGTTCTCCCTTGATCATTTAAAACAAATTCAGAATGATTTCACTACAGGTCGACCGTTAATTTCCCGTGTGAAAATGAACGGTTTGATTCCAAACTTCCTTTTGATTTTATTGTCAATTTTTTTGTAATTTTTGATTCACCGATTGTTTTTAACAATCAATACATGAAATAAATAACGGTTCCGAAATAAAAACAGTCAATACATGAAATCAATAATCATAGTCAAACCCTATTTTCATATTTTCATATTGGAGATTAGTTACTTTTAATTGGAACTAAATAATCATAGTTTCAATTGGAACTAAATAATAATAGGTTAATAGCTACACAATTAATCGTAGCCATTTAACAAAACCCTTATTTTCATACTTAGATTGGTTTGATTTGGTATGGTAGTTCAAGTTGTAAATAAAAAAATATGGGTCGCTTTACCCATGGCAGATGAGACTCAAATTTTGGCATGCGTATAATAGTGAAAAATCAAGTAAGCCTCAACTACAAAGGGACCATCTATTTAATCTTAATTACTTTCTTTATTCAAACCCTGTTTAGTTACTTTACTGGTATGGTACCAGTGTTGTGCCATAAGAAAGAAAACAGAGAAAAGGGGCAAGCTCGGGTAGGCACTGGTATGGTACCTTCTGGAATCAGTGGCTCATCTAATTGCAAACACCACACTTGTCAAATTCTCTCAGATTTCAGCTGTGCGTGTCAAGGTCGGTAAGCCTCATGTAGCGGTACACGGCACCATTGATTACCTTGAAGTTGAGATATTTAGGTACAAGAATTAATTGAGGGCATGATTTGTTATCTTTTTGGTTTATTTTGTATTTCTGGCATGTTCTGTTATTACAAGTATCAGGAGTTATTGTGTGTCTGTTTGCGTTGTAAGTTATATGAATTTCAATTCTTGTACCAATCTAACTTGTCCTTGTTGTCAATTTCTTAATTGAGTCTTAGTGTCAATTGATGCTTGGACTAGCAAGCCAAGTAAATGGAAACCGATTGAAGTGTCAATACTGTACCAAACTCCCATTACAGTACCGGCAAGGTCTAACAAACCTTTACTATATTTCTTTTATTTATGTTAAGGAGAAAATGTTTTTAAATGACAGATTGGTGTTCTTCTTGATAGAAGGATAAGGCGGTACATTGTTCCCGTTTTCTTATTTGTCCTTCTTTACTCTAAGCTTCCTCACAAGGTAACAAATAGCATATCATTCCACATTAGCTAAATTACAGTTTAGAGTCATCAAATTCCCATGACAAATAAGGTGTAGTTGTTGAATAGGTTATATTTATCAGAGATTATAGGGGCTGAGTTCCAGTTAAGTTTAATTTTTTTTCTTTTTTTTTCAATAACAAAATCAATAGACTTGTCATATGTTTATAATTTCTTCAGCAAACGAAAAAATAACCTTAGCTCAATAATAAACTTGGAGGTAATAACATTAGCTAATTTTTTTTAAGATATTTCATAAATAAAGTTAGTTCAAAGAGTTCTAATTATAATAACAGAAAATTTGGAGGCAAGTTTCTTGTCCTGCTACCAGAATGGACTTACTCCTATGTCAAATTTCTTACCTTTCTATGAAATGGAAATAAAAGCTGATTTGGTATTGCTCGATTTACAAACCCCATTACTTCATGTAAAGTTGTAAACAAAAAAATTTCAAAAGAAGAACAATAGAAAATTTAAAAAAATGAGGTAAGTAACTTGAGATAAATTGAAACCAATATTAGATCTCTAATATATATGTTCTTGTCTTACAGCCCTCTGCAGGCTATGCTTTAGTTGCTGGAACGGAAGTACCAACCACATCTGGGTCATGAAAGCCTAAAACTCAAGCATTGCCTTCTCCAAGAGTAGTTGCAAACAATTAATCACGTAAAGCACAATGGAGGTATCTCAACTCCAACCTGTCCAGTTAGATCGACCAATAGATCCAGTTCAGGCGAAGACCCGCTAATTGAAATGATCAATACAACAATTGTTGACAAAAGCCTTGGTGTCAAGTGGGATGATGGTCAAGCGGCTTAGCATCAGTTAGCACAGACATTTAGCAGTACTAAACTGGTCAGGTGGCTTAGTATTAGCAACTTATTCTGTTTTTTTGTATAATCTTAATCGTCACTGCCGAAGCAAAGCGAGGCTTTTCGCTAGTTTTGTTTATATGTGTTATGTAAATTTTTTTATAGTGTGGTTTTTTGTGAATGAATATGTTATGTTGTTTATATTGTGTTGTCTTTTGTTTATGTTTTTAAATTATTTGTATGATATTTTGTTTAATGTCAATGAATGTCGAATGGTAATATATGGCTAGTAAAAATATGGAGGCTAGCCTCGATACAAATAGAATTATGCCAAATATTTTATATCAACATTGACTGTTTTTTAGGTTCTACACTAACTGTTTTAAATCTGTCAGTGTTGGGACCTATAATGACTGTTTTTGACCTGTCGGTGTAGTGCACCAACACTGACTGTTTTAATAAACTGCCGGTGTTGAGGACCTACACTAATAGTATTTTACCCGTCGGTGTTGGATACCTACACTGATTGTTTTTTATCCGTCGGTGTTGGATACCTACACTGACTGTTTTAAACTGTCATTGTTGATGACCTACAGTGACTGTTTTAATAAACCGTCAGTGTTGAGAACCTACATTGACTATTTTTTTACCTTCAGTAAAGATATACATATACTTACGGTGCCATCACCGACGCCCCCATAACAGTCGGTGAGGGGTATTTGAACAGTCAGTGAATGGGTTTTTTGTAGTAGTGTATATTATAGGAAATTGAGACACCAAGATTGAGTTGGTAGGGTTGAACATGATTATTTTCTTAGATTTTATGCTAATTTTTCTCATTTACTCACACTCATATGTTTCAAAACATAAATTGCAGGAGTACACAAGAGGCATTTAAATGGAGATCTTATGTACTGCTATTATTTATCACAATGTTTTGTACCAACATTAAATATATTGGCTTATTCCAAGTACCAAAATTTTTGTTATCATTATAATGTTTCAGTATATCTCAATTCAATATTTCTTGTTGCCACAATGTTTTGTATCAAAATTAAATATATTGGCTTATTCCAAATACCAAAATTTAAGTTTTTAATCTAATACTTCACTTTATCTCAATTAAATATTGCTTGTTGCTGTGATTTATTTATTTAGACAATTCAAAGGGAGATCTCAAATATATAGAAATGTTCTTGTAATTAAACATTTCCAAGGGTAGCCTCATGAAAATAATTAGTATAACTATAAAATAATATAAACTGAATCAATGAAAAATTTCCATGCGCATTTGATGCAGTATTTTCGTGAACCCTCACTATAAAATAATATAAACAGAATAACGAAATTATTTCTAAAGGTAGGCCCATGGAAATAATATGTCCAACTATAAAATAATAAAACATAAATCAATAAAACATTTCCATGCACATTTGCTCCAATATTTCCATGAATATTCACTATAAAATAATATAAATAGAATAAACAAAATATTTCCAAAGGTAAGTCCATGGAAATAATATGTCCCACTTCTTCAGACTTATTTCCATGCACATGGGGTCGTGGGTCATGCAAAACTATTTTCAAATGCTGATATGATATATTTCCATGGGCGGACAACATGGATTTCCATGCAATACTTGTTCCATGGGCATACCATTGGAAATAGTTTATAGATTCAAAAACGAAGATTTTATTTCCATGGACCCTTCACATGCATGGAAATGTCTTCCCTGCCCTTACAAAAAAATAGAAATTCTAGTACTAATTGGTACTCGATAAAAAAATAATGTTTTAACTTATATTTTTCAATACTCTAACTTATAATTTCTGATGTTCTGACTTATAATTCTACCAATCATAATTCAAGAAAATTATTTTAATTTTAACCTTAAATTTAATCCAAATTACAAATCAGAAATCCAGGAGAGGCGACTGACCCCCATTACATGTGGGTCCGCCCTGACAAATATAGTTGTCCAATTAACAATTAGCTAAATATTATTAGCAAATAATTAGCTACAATAAAAATAACAAAGAAATTCAGAAATGAACAGTTGGGTGTGGCAGAATTAAAGTAATTCATACCCACATAATTAAACTCATTTGATAGAATGGAACTGGGAAATTAAACCATCAGACGCTAAAAAAATATTAAACGTACAGATCATTAATTCTGATTAAGCTTTTTGTTCACGGAACATGATGAAGCTTTTTGTTGGCTTTAATTTATAATAAACCCCACTCTAAGAACATGCTTCCACTGTTTATATCGTCACGTGCTTATATACTCTACCTTTTTAATTTGTTTATTATGACTATAATTATACCTTACTTTTTACACATCAACCCCTGAATTTTTCCTCTCTAAGTTCGCATCATCAATAAGTTCTAACTTTTCATTGGCATCTGATGCAGGTTCAATCATTTGATTATAAAATTCAAAAGATGCTAGTTAAATCAAGCAAGACCTTATCAAATATCTCAAACCTTTTTTTAGAATTTAAAAAATTAAAAGATTTAGCAGCCAGAGGTTAAATTCGGTTGAGACCAATCATTATTATGGTTCAGACAAGTATTCAATATATCAAATGAATATGTTCAAGGTTTTTTAACCTGTCAAATGCACTCCAAATTGAGCAGCCGCTAATGTATATATAATTGAAGAAAGATGCTGAGATCATGTCCTGTTCGTTGGATCTGATTAAACAGTTCATATTTGTTGACAATTTTAATGATAAAAATCGGGGACAGATTCAAAATAATTAGTAGCGCAAGACAAAATTTTAAGATGAAGTACAATTTTATAATTATTTCGAATATTAAGTACAAGTTTAAAACAGTTCATATTTCGAATATTTTGAATATTAAGTATACTTTTATGCGACATATTTTTATAATTTTTTGAGTCAGGAGGAACAAATGTGCCTTTATGTGACTCGGCAACTGATAAAGCCACGCATCATAGAAGGTTCCTCATAAGTCCGATTGTCATTTTCAGTTAGTATAGTGAAAAATTAAAATTAATAATATATAAAACCATCATCAACACAATAATCTGGCCCAAATCCTGTACCATCCCCTTCATATCTTCCAAAAAAAAAAAAAAATTTAAACCTAGCAAAATTTAAATCATTTTGAATGGGTTTCAATTTATTACTCTGTGTATATATATAACGGTATATTGTCATCAACAATTCCTATATGTGCTAATGTGCATTACATCTACAACCATGTTCTACCTAGGTTAAGAGGAGATGAGCATCACTAGAATCAAACCCAACAAGTTCCATCATCAATGTCTCGAAATCCCATTCGCCGGATCTCTGCACAGTACCACAACGATTTGATAGAGCCTCCATTAGACCATTATCAGGTAAATAAGAAGGCATGAAGTTAGGAGCCATGCAATTGTCTCTCTTAGTTATCTGTTCATATGCATCTGATTGTGATACTGGTACAGGAGGTGATACTGGTATCTGGGAATTGCATGTGTGCTCATTAGTGTATGTCACATGGAACAAATTAGGTTGGTCATTGTTGGTTGTTTCTTGCACTAGCTTTTTGGCCAGGCATCCCTGATCTTCTTTGAATGTGCATCTGAAGTAGCTCCTGTGTCAGAAATATGATTATATTAGATTCCAAATTAGCCAATAAATAATGTGAATAAACATTAATAAGACCATTGCTTTAATTAGTGCATTTTAATTGATTTATGAAATATGTTCTGTCATGTAAATTGATTTAATTACAATGCATCATGGAATATTTTTGATGATCACCTTATTATATCTAATTTATTTATTTATGTGAAATATTTTATTTCACGGCAATTGGGATGTTTCTTGTACTTAAATTTAGCATTTAAGTAACTTCTATTAGATGACACACCTTGAAAAGTTGGTGCCACCGATTTTCTTGTCTCCATATTTCCTCCATAGATAGCCGTCATCATACGGCATGGTCGTAGTACATGTCCATGAATTATTCTCTGTCCTGTGTTGATGAAATATGAACAAAAAATGTCAGAGAAAACAAAATGAGCATTATTTTACCATGTTAACTAATCTCCGTCTATTTTATTATTGAGTCCTAAAGTTAGTTTATACACTCTCTCTTTATCTTACTACATGCATGTATTCATGCTTAAATGTCTTATGATAGGTTAATAAAAAAAAATGTATCTATGCCAGTTGTATACAAATAAAAAAGTTTAATGAATTGAAGAACAAGATACAATTGTTTGGATATAAAGCTCATAATAAATTTCTCTCAATTGTTAACTTAATTAAATTACCTTCTTCTTTTGCCTCTTTTACTAGCAATCTTGTGATCATAATCATTTAACAAAACACTATCCAGAGTAGCACAACCGGACGCACCCGACTCAGTGGCCATAATCTCCTGTTTCACCTCCATTTTACACATACCGGATTTCATTAAAGAGAGGGAATGATTCAGCCCTTGCAAAGCCTCTTGAAAAAGAGGCTGAGCAAGTTCATGCATGCATAATGTATCTTCTCCAAATTTCCTGGATTTGAACTGAAGAAGCGCTTGAAGTTTTTTAATTTGGTCATAGGCTTTTCCTACCTCTCTAATGACTATATCTTGATAAGGAAAAGAGGCCATTGTTTGATATGAGGAAGGTTAGGTTATGTTTATTTTCTTTGTATCTGTTTTTGAATGAAGGAATTAATTATACAAGGAGCCTTATATAGTTCAGCACTACATATGTAAGCCTGTATGGGGCCAAGGTTTTAGGAGCATATGAAGTTGGTGAGAATTAAAGAAGATGCAAGGAAAGGACAATAGAATTTCAACACCGCGTACGGACATGTTTGAATGTTTTGAAAGAACAAATTTAATGGTAAACATATAATTAATAAGATCATGGGCGGAGCCAAGTAATTTTAAGTAGAGTGAAGTTGGTATAATTGTTTTCTTTTTTTGAGAAAATATATAAACAGAAGTAAATTTTAGAGTTAGGCATAAATTTATATTTTTTTTCTTAAGTATATTTTTATATTTTTTTTGTTGAGAAAACATATAAATAGAAGGATAATTTTGAATATTTTTTGAACCATAGGGGCAAATGTCATTCTCATAGTCTATGTGGCTCTGTCACTGAATAAGATGTGACAAGAATTTTGTCTCTCATTAATAGACACGATTAAAATTGAAATATACTATATTAAAAAAAATGTGAGGGATTTATGTAGCTGTGTTTGAATACTGGTACAAGGGATTTATGTAGCTGTATGTTGGAGCAAATCATGTGTAAATATGTTAAATGAGTTTAGTAATAAAGTTTCTCTTTTCTTTAAATCTCAAATGTTTGATGCTGACAATAAATTATATGATTGTATCAGATGAGGCATTAGTACGGTGAACTAACTTGCTAAAAATAAATTTTCCCTAAAAAAATAACACATTTTGCGTAAAACTTTTGATATATGGACACGTCTTTTTTATTAGTATAAATATCAACACATTAATTATATACTAAAAAATTTATGTACGTTAGAAGTATCCCAAAAATATATTCTTTTTTTTTTTTAAATAATCCCATAAACATATTCATTTTTTTTGTTCAATATATGCTTCATATAACATAGTCCAATATATTTAATGGGGTAGTACCTTTCCTTTCTCTACGACCTTTGGCGTTTTGCATGTTTATTAAAATTGTGGTATAGACTTTGGAATCCATTAATGGTCCTCTTTAATAACCAAAATTATTGCTACTGCATGCGTCGTTTGCTTTGGTTTTTGTTTTGCAAATTTGGTTTCCTCGTGCCCTTAGCTCTTAATTATTTTTTTCTCCCTTTTCTCGCATATATGTTCTTTTGTTTTGCATATTTGATGATTAAACTTCAAGCAAAAATTGTGTTCCATTTCGGTTTTTCTCTGACCGAAACAAATGTCATTGGTAGTCTTTTGCTAATAAAAAAATGACTATGAAAAAAAAAATACATGAAATAAAATTTGTATACAAATGTATGGTGAAAAAAAATTCGAAGTTTGGTAGCTCTTGCTCATTCTCACTTTACATCTTATCAATTTTGTTTTCTATTGTCATAACAAATGCATTCTGTTTGATTATTTTATTTTATTTAGTTATAAAATATTCTTTCATTATCACGTGCAACTTTTACTTTTTATAATTTTTGTTTTTTTATTTTTATAAAATATTATTATATTTTAATTATTCCACTTTAGGTTATTAGATCAGTACCTTATTAATAATTATTTACCAAAAAAGTATTATTGACGTATTTCAGAAAATATAGTATTTCCATGAATATCTTTCACTCTCTCTTTTGTTTTTTTGAAATATTTGGTAGAAGCCACAAGAGACATTAATATATTTCTAAATTAAAATTTTCACATTTATTTTCACAGTACAACCGAACAATTTATTTCACATTCCTATAGTTATTCTTGTGTACATGCCCAAATGGTATGGACCTTTTCACAATTTGTGAATTATTGTATTAAAAAAAATTCATCCCTAAAATCCCGCAGCAACTAAACATTCGAAAAATATTTTCAAATTTAATATTGTGCATTATTTTGGCCACATCATAAAGAAATTTGTTAAATTTTGCCAAGTCATCCCCACATGCAACAGTAAACAGTCACATGCACAGAAAGCGACAGAGAAATGTGCAAGACTATTATATCTTTATTTAATTTTTCTCCTTTTGTTTTGGAAAAAAGGTTAACTTCCAATGGATGGTGCTAAGGAAGGAGAATTATTATTACAAAAAAGTTTACACATGCCATATGCAAGCACTATATATTAATGCATATGCGCTCTTGTTCAACAGAGAATTTTGTTCAGACCCATCAAGATTTGCTTTTTGAATGCAATATATCAAGTTTAGTAGTATAGTAATATTATATCACCAGATGTTAGGCGCACCGTACGTATGCAATTATTATATACTAATATTGAAATATACTCAAAACCCATCCTTCGTTATTGGAGAAAGAAAACGTGTTCTTTAACCCATCACATTTGCATTTTTGCATCAATGGCCCAAAATTGATAACCCTACAGCTTGTGCTCATAAAACAAAATAAAAGAAGGGGCAATTTTATATGTACCCTATAATTTTATTGAAATTAGGTGTATCTTTTTCTTCTAAAGTTCATACTACCATATTACCCTTCTAAATTTCAAATACTCAGAAATTTGTCTAATTTATTTCCTTTTATATATATATATATATATATTTTAAAAGAGGCATTGGAGCCCATTTCATTGCTGAAATCAGTTAATTACAAAAACCCTAGTTCAGTTATCTCAATGCTAGATTGAGTTCACCACAAAACACAACAGTAAAGAGACATAGCAAACAAAGCAACCACGATACAGAACTATCCAAACACCAAAAGTATGATAAGGTGGAACTAACAAAGCCACAGAGTAAATGACTAAGTAATGCAAATTTAAAATGTAAACAAGCTTGCTGTGAGATCTTCATGCAAGAGGCAAATGCTCTTCGGGGTCGTGGTATACCACCATCTCCAATGGCATATAGCTTGCTAAAGGAATGGCATCTTCCACCACTGGGAGCCAGTCAACAGCAGCTGCCTTCAGACTATCCTTGAGGGGTCCTATCCAGTACATAACCATAGATTTGATTAGGAGGATAATTTGTCTAGCTGTCTGAGCTTGTTTATCATTAAAACAAAGGTCATTTCGATGTTTCCAAATATTCCAACATAAAGCACTAAAAACTATCAAAAATCCAGATCTCTGAACAGTAGGTAAATTATAAGCAAAATTGATAATATCATTGAAAGAGTTCCAAGTACGGAAGGTATCTTGACTCTTGCCTAACCAGAACCATATTTGTTGAGTTAATGGGCATGTGAGGAACAAATGGGATACTGTTTCAGGTTCAGAGCATAATAGATTGTTGGTCACCATTCCAGCCTTTGGTAATTAAGTTGGTTTTAGTAAGTATTTTATTATGATGAGTAAGCCACATAAACACACGAATTTTAGGTGGTACCGGTAATGTCCACCACAGTAAGTGATTTTCTTTTATATTAAAACTCATTTAAATTTCTAAAATTTTCATTTTATCATTTAGTAAAAAAAAGTTGTATGTTGTAAGATAAATGTTTAGTCTTCTGTTGGCTAATTTGTGAGGCAAACAATTCATTTATTTACTTGTGACACACACACACAAACATATGCCTAAATAATACTGTGCATGTGTCACAAGTAGAGAAATGAACCATTTGCCCTCCCAAATCATACAATTACAAGACTGAATATTTCTCTTACACTTGCTATATTTTTTTTAATAAAAAGATAAAATAGGAACTTAATCTATACATTTAATATGAGCTTTGATAGAAAAGATAATAAGTTGGATAAATTTGTCAGTTTTTAAAATTTAGACAGATAAATATGATATTACATATTTATAGAAAGAGAAATGCATAATTTTGATCTTTTTGAAGAGTATACATGAAATTTCTCTGATAAAATTTATAATGCAAGTCTCGCTCTATACACTTGTTTATTTGAATTTTATTAGTATTATTGACAAGAAAAACTAATTGAGCAAACAATTTTCAAGAAGAGAAAAGAACTTTATATTTTGTTTTTCTAATTTTCACTGATTTAAGGTGCGGTGCCAAATAAATGACAATTAAAGCTCATTACAAAGTATCTAATTGACAATTTTTTATAATAAAGAGAGATAATCGACAAGTTTAAAAAAATGTTGCCAAGGAGACAAACACCTATCTATTTTCAAAACTTCATAAAGGGAGGGTATTTGTGCAAATATGCCACATGAGATACACGACAGTGGTCTTGTTCAGTGGAAGAAATAAAAAATAAAAAATAAAAATTCAAGCAGATCTGCTGAGCTATCTGCAAAGTAGATTCCAAATTTTCAAATTTCTGATTTACTTTTGGTGCTTTCCAAGTCAATGGTCTCTAACTTTTGACATAATATTATATCATCGAGGGACATAAAGATATATATACTCGTTATTAGTTGAAGAGAGGGCTCAAAATGGAAGAAAAAACACATATAATAATTGTTCACATTTAGCATGCATGGTACTGTTTGCTTAATGATCAATTATACTGTTTACTCGAAAGATTAATGTGATCATAAAGTACTTCAACTTACCAGCTTTTACTAACTACTTCAACTTCAACTATTAATTATCTATTATAATAATTAAAGACATAATTTATTCTCACAAATAGTTTGAAAATAACACTACCTAATATAGGCATATAGCTTCTTTCACATCTGTATTTTTGTTTCAAATATGAAATTAAGTTGTTATTATAAACTAAATTTAGTCATTTTATGTAGGAATGTTTCATTTATTTCAAATCATATGTTATTAGTATTTGAAAAAGCTTAATTTTTAAATTTTTTTTTATTAAATAAATATGTTACTTACACATATAAAATGCGTATGTGTTGTTAAGAAGAAATAAACGTAATATCATGTTATAATAATAGCCAAGTTAAATTAAATTTATTTGATAAGTTATGATGAGTTAAATAAATTATTTTTAATAAATTATAAATTATAAATATATACACATAATTTTAATAAAAACAATTAATCGTCCGCATAATTCTAATTAATTGGGTGCATAAAACGTTATTACGGTTATGTACAACACTATGCTGTACTGTTTTGATTTTATTAGACGGGCGCTCTGTGTGAAGCAAAAATTATTCCGTCAATATATTTAGCCCGATGTAAGTTGCGCGGATCGGGACCACAAGTCCATTCCTCCTTAGTCCTTATCATTAAAATTGAAATGGAGACTGGAGTCAGTGAAGGGAGGGCTGAAGACTGGAGAAAGAAATGGAGAGGAGTACGAAGGAGACCAAGGCGTGTTGAGTAAGAGGTCAATTTGAGTCCGATGTCCATCGGACTCAAAGTGAGTTCGATGGGTTCCATGACCGTCCCATCTGCTTTAAGATTCGCACCCGCAATTTCGCGTATGCTTCAAAGTGTGCACAAATTTTGAAACAGATCGGACGGTCCCGAAACCCATCGGACCCAATTTTGAGTCCGATGGGCATCGGACCCAACCAGCTCGTTTTGAGTAAATGGATTAAAGCAGTGCGACAGTTCTTAATCCAATCATCGTTTTCTTTTAATTTCTCAATTAAATTGTAATTCTAGCTATGCTGAGGATATAAGTATCTGAAGTTCTGAACTCAATCCCAATTTTATCAATTTTACTTGAATTTTATTAATATTTCCTAAAGTTGCAATCTTGAAAGTAGTTTGCTTTAATATCCAAATTAATTATCCTAATTTCTCAATTCAGTCCATAACACTGAGGCTCCTCCTCCCTGGTGCATGGTCTCAATCTCTTTGAGCGTCAAGCCAACTCTCAACAAGGCAAAGCAAGACAGTTCCTCACTCTCTCTCTGTCTCTGTGTGTACCAGTACAAACTGTGTACACTCTCTGTGTGAAATCGATGGTTCTAAAACCGATTGTAAGAAATTTTATCGATAGTGATAACGTTTTCAACTGGAATGATGTGATATTTTCTGTTGAAGTAGATCCAATTTGTTGTTTTACAACTACACTGTTAAAAAAATTGACGCCTATTGCTTGATAATATCATTCTGTTATATAGTAATTTTTGTATTGCAAATAATCTGAGCCACCGGAGTTGGTTACACTGATAAAAACTGTCATGGAATTTGAAGTTTAGATAATCGGAAAATAAAAAAGTGCTGGTGATTAACAAGTGAAAAAGACTTGTCAAAAATAGTCAAAGAATTGCTCTCTTCTAGTCAAGGTCATTTGTTGCTATTAAATTAGTGGGATGCCCCCCCCCCCCCCCCCCCCCCCACCTCTACGAAATTGAAATTACAATATGTTGGAAGGGAGGATTTTTTTGTAATTTAAGAACATCACGCACATCTGACATTTTAGTTGAATTTGTTCTGATATATATATTTTTTTCAATTATCTTATTGAATTGTAAGTGTTAACTCTACTTATTTTAGGTGAGTAGAGAGGATGTAGAGTTTATAAACTCAAGAAAATCAATTATTTCTAAGCCAGAAGGACATGGACCTGGACTGGTAGAAGATAATTCAATTACACAGCCAAAGAGATCTTGTAAGTCTCTATAACCATGGCTCTGAATTGGCAGATTCCGAGTTGACTCGTCCGAGTCGGACCAGAATCGGTCGGGTCCTATCCTATTTATGAGCGAGTTATGTGGCGAGCATTTTTTCAGTGAAAAAGTGGTTGAACCGGGTTGACTCGGCCAATTATGACTTACAATCTGCATTAGCAAGTATGAAAGCCTGATTTTGTAGCATTTTGTGAGTCCAAAATTTGATATCAGCTATTGGTTGTTGCTGTACATGAACCTTTCTTTCTGTCATGTAAGGTTCAATTATCTTTTCTTAAACATGATTTTCATAACTGTTAGTAATTACTTGTATATTTGGGGATAGCTTAGTGCTTCTATGAAATTATTCAATTTCGTAAAAAATGGACAGTATAGAACTATAGATGAGGGAAAAAAATAAAGCATTGGAAGATAAATAATATTTATTCATATATAATTAGGTGCTGAAAATGGATGTTTTGGAAATCTTTTGGACAGTCCTGGTTTTTCTTTGATCTTGGTGCTGCCAATTTTATAGTTACCCAATTAATTTTGATACAATGAATGTAGTAGATATGGATAAAACTTGTAAATGAAATTTGACTAACAGTATCATTCTTTCATTGAAATTTTTTCCGATTCATGTTGAGATAGACACTCTGTAACAGTATTGCAACATTCCAGTTTGATGTAACTGGTCATCTGTACCAGTATTTTGCTTGCCTGCACATAGTTTCTTTCCTTAATTCATGAGATGATTTCTTATTTGTTCATTGCAAATTCTTATATGTAATTTTGCTTTTATACTTGTTGATTGTACTACACTTTCCTGACAGTTGGTACGCCTAAATTGCTGGCAATAAGAAAGGAGGATGCTTGACCTGCACATATATAACTAATACTAGACTTTGTTTTGATATACAGCAATTTCTGTTGCATATGAAATTGTCTGTGTTTAATAATTTTCTTTGTGCTATTCAGTTCTAATTTTTTATTATTCTGCAGCGCCCTGAAGCAACAATTCTTAGCAATGAAATCCAAATTTACTTCTGGAGATAGATAAATGAATGATTAACCTGCAATTTTGGTAATTGTCCTTATTTTATTAAATTTTTATCTTTTGGAATACGTGCTTAAATTACACGTATTTTATTAAACTTTTTTCTTAGTTGTAACTTGTATGGACTGAATTAAAAGTGTACACCCTTTGTCTGTTTTATTCATTTTCTTTAATGTCTACAAAAGTTAAGACACAATAGGGGCTTTTGTTAAGTTTCTGAGTTCCAGTAAATATTTTAGCAGTGAGTTCTCTTTCTTGATACTTAATTTTAAGTTGTTCTTGATCATTTACTAAGCTTCATTTAATTTACGAATAGGAAAAAGCTCTTCTACAAAATGCAAAGCCCGTTATTGATCTTAATTTATGAATGCAAAGCCCATTAATCTACAAAATCTAGAGCCCGTTATTGATCTTAATTTACGTGTACACCCTTTATCTGTTTTATTCATTTTCTTTAATGTCTACGAAATGCAAAGCCCGTTAAGCTTCATTTAATTTACGAATAGGCAAGTGCTGCGCTGCAGTTAGAGTGGGAAAAATGGCATGGCGGAGCCGGCACGGAACGGCACGGCACATTTACGTGTGTCAGTTACGTGCCGTGACTTGCGTGTCTCATGCCATGACCATTCGCGTGACGTGTTCATCTTTTGAAACTTTGGTCCGGTACGGCACGGCACGGCACGGCACGTGAAAGATTTAGTCACGGCACGGCACGACATGTAGTCACGCGAGTCACATGTAATTAGGACCATTAGATATTGATTTAATAATGAATCTTGAATAAACTAACCTAAATTATGATTAAATAATCACGCGAGTCACGTGAATCACGTATGGTCACGGTACATTTAGGCACGGACTCACGTGGCGTGACCATTCGCGTGCCGTGACCACCCCTTGACATTTTGGTCACGGTGCGGCACGGCACGTGAAAAGTTAACTTGGTCACGGCACGGCACGGCACGAGACCAATGTCCCAGTGTGTTAGTCACGACACGACACTTTTTCCATTCTAGCTGCATTCATATGCAGCACTGAGTTCTCTGACGTTTTGTTCAAGCCTGGCACTTAATTAGTAGAGCTGTAAGACCATTATTTAAACGCCTTGAAGTCTAGCTTGATCCATCAATGGGCACAGATTGCAGCCCAATCCTTACAATTAGGAAAAAGATATTAATTTTCGTTCAATTACAAATGGGCGACAGCCAATACAAATACACATTTACAGCTAAATCATAATTGTCATCATATTTATGACCTTATTACAGAAATAATTATCTTCTGTGAAATAATTTGATTATATCTAGACAAGATCTCAATGTTGCTGATAGATGTCAAATATGCTAGGAAGTGGGGCAAAGCCTTTATTTTTGTATTTTTTTCTAAATTTTGCTAGAACACAATAAAAGTGGTACTCAGGGGTGGTGCCTCCTAATGTAATTGCATTATGCTCTGATAATATAGGAGAGGTAGGTAAGGCAGGTGTATAATCACATGTCTGTATTTTGTTGGTGTCTTGTTGACACTGAATATTCTTGTCTTGTTTGTTTAACCTTAAAGGTCGGATGTATCATGTATGTACTTTTCTGAATATAGAAGCAATGGTCTTCAAGGTCATTTTCGTCAAAAAAAAAAATACAATTTCATGGAGCAAAACATTTTGTTTTTTGTTACTCAACTGTTTCCTTGTACTGACGAAATAATACAACAACAATCGCGTATAAAGCAACAAGGCAAAAATTAACAAAACTACAGAATTGACAGAGCAACAAAATCACCTCAATCTGATGATTGCTGATTCACAATTCAAGCCTATCAGACAATAAAAGATATTTTGCTCCATGCTATGATACGATAAACGCTATTTAAATCTTTGCTAAATCTAGTATAAGATTTTTAGTTTTATAATGTGACAGATATTATCTGGTCTCACTTGTTCATCCTGGACCTAGGGAAATTCAGAGCAACACATACATAGTTACATACATAAGACATAAATCAAGACAATTAATTCTGAAAAATAAAAATGGCCCACAGATTAAATTGGTCACCAACTGTTGCTTTTACTTGCAGTATTATGTAAGCAAACAAATATACTATTAATAAGATGCAACATGTACATGACAGACAAGAGCGAAATACCAAAATAAACATAGATTACAAAAGCAAGGAAACTCAGAAGATAAATTAGTTAAATTGAAACTTTCATCTATAAACCTTTGATAAAATAGATCATTTTAAAGCAATAACAAATTACTGATGTATCTTCTAGGTAAAGCATGCGCCTCCTTCAAAGAACATGCATGATTTATCTTTTGACCTGTTAATTCTCAACCATTAGAAAATTGATAAAGAAATTGGAGATACTTCTTCAGAAAACTAAATAATAGTAATTATAATGACGAAAATACCCTCATTTTCTGTTTCTAACTTCTGTTCTATTTGTTTCTAAAATTCGCTGCAATAAAAGATTCTACATATATTTTTATTTCTTTTGTCAACTGTGTTATCTCTCTAGATACAATATAATATAAATTTTAAGAGTGAGTCCGGAAATTAAAATGAAAATTAGCATAAACATATAAATTGAAATTCAATGAATATAAAACTAAACATAAAAATTTGGAATTCATAAGCTTCGATATATTCACTCGTAATTTTCTGTTGGATTAATTGTTGTTATGTTTAAGAGGTAATATCAACAAAAGTTTATTCATGATAATTTCAGATCAATAAATATCATATCAAAATTAAATTCATCATTTAAAATTTAAAGGAGTGTCCATAGTGAAAGGGAAGCTGCCCAAAGTAATCAACATCTTATTATAATAGAAGGGCCAGCCCTTTTTTTTATTTAACAATACTACTTTATTATATGGTACTACATATTAATTTGACTCATCCCTATCTAATTAAGCAGGAAAAAAATATTTATTTATCTTTTGCAACACTTCTGTTTTCCCAGAAATAAAAGCTATTAGGAATATGCCAACAAAGATTAATATTTTTGTAGTGAGTGAATGCTAACAATCGATTGACTTGCCAGTTGTCTGTGAATACAAAATAAAATTGAATTCCAGAACTAAATATAATGATGAACTTTTCATATAGTTAGGGTTACTCCTAACTTGTTCTTTGTTTTCTACCCTGTCAATCATAGTATTTTATCTTTATGTAGCTATTAATACTTAAGAAAAGCAATGCTGATTATTTTTTTTACTTTTACCTCATTTATAAATGGAGGGAGAACACTGAACAATTTCTGCCATTCTTATTGTTTTTGTTTACCAAGGACTTTTTTTTTGTAAGTAAAGGTTTGAGGTCAAACCACCCAACTATTTATACTCTTGCTATTACAACAAAGATTTCATTATACAGAGGGAAATTAAAGATTCAGGCCTTGCAAAGCTTCATGAAAAAAATGTTGAGCCAGTTCATGCATATATACATAATACATCTCCTAATTTTCTCAATTTGAAGTACTGAAGCTGAGCCCAGAATTTCATAATTAGATACACTGTTAGATTAACAGGCGTCCAACGACTAAAAGTAATGACGAGGTTATGAAGGAAAGAGAGATGTGGATTTGTATGACTTGTTAGATTTTATATATAATTCATTTCTATGGAAATTTTCTTCATTCATACTGTACGTCTTTTCAGTTTCAGTGATTCAGGTTTTCGACATGGATTAATGCATATATACTATAGTATTTTTGTCAAGGAAATTAAACATGCAACCTACTTATCTCTGGATGAAGACTTATTTATAATTAGCGTTCTAGTTGATACAAAAGAGATGATTAAATGTCTTAATCTCAGGAACTCCAAGCCAAAACCGTACCTATTACTAATGGATGATTTATTTGATTCGTACGAGCTAGTTGTTGTTGTTTTTAGCATGCAGGGGTCAATCATTGAACTTGGGCACAAATAAGGTTTTGTAGGTCACTAAGTACGAATTAGCCATCAAATCTTAGCCAAGCAATATATTTTCAAACTGTAGTTTCACACGTTATAAAAGAAAAGGAGCAACAAAGAGACAAAGAACAAGAAACGGATGTTTATTGTTAGATATTATACTTTATCAGAATCCTCTAAGAAACTAGAGATGGTCATAGGAGACTGATTGTTAATTAGTCAAGTGCGGATTCAAGTCTTCTAGAAATGTTATTTTCAAGAATTTGTTTTTTTTCCTTTTTAATTAGTACGACATAAACATGTGTTAATATGAACATAGCATGCCGGTCATCGCATTTACTAATGATACTAAGGGCTCATATTTCTCTGCAATTTTACTTGGTTAATTAAGTTCCTGCAACTTTATAGGCTGATCGTGTGGAGATAGATGCAAGGTGGCTAAGGCGAGGTGGCGAGGCATATGAGGCAGCGAGAGACAGGAGGCGACCGATCATGATACTGGTCATGATACTGGTAAATTAGGTGGTAGGGCAGGTTCTGTTAAGATTCGGGTAGCTAAGTTATAAATATAAATAGTTTAATATTAGTAAGTGTTAGTTTGTAGAACTAATGAGATGTAAATATTTTTTATCAATGAAAATTTGTAAGATGGCAATTGCCTTCTTACTCTCAAAATTTTACAGGCTAATCAAGACACAACACAACAAATTCTATGTTGTGGGGTTTTCAGAAATCAGTATGTATACCTTTCGGATTTTTTTCCCTCATTTAAAATTGAAATTTCGAAGTACTAGCTGTTTCAATCCCCCTTCTTTGAAGGTAAGCATCCTGTCAATTCTACAATTAGGAACTCTTGAAGTAATAACTGCAGCTCGGATTTACCGTGTCTATTCTGACGATTTGGTTCATATTTAGACCGATCTTAAAAAAAGTGACAATGATGGCCAGCTGATTTTATTTGCTAGTTCTTTTTACTCCTCTTTATACATCATATTTCACATTTCTTTTTCATGTGTTTTCGTACATATGCGACTTCTGTCTCCGTAATTGGGCAGAATCCAAACAAATCATACTTCATTGTTGATATTGACGCCGAAAACTCAAATGGGCTTCGGCCCAATAAGCCATTAATTTTGACGCAAATGACTTCCGTATGGGAAATGAAATGGAGCCAGAGAGGTAGCGTAAGTGAACTCCAAGCCGTCCCTTCTTTTTTTTTTTCTCTCTAAGCTCATTCTAGAGTTTCTTAATCGGTGCAATTTATTGAGCTTGGCTACTATGCTTATATAAGCAAAAGCCCACATATGCTTATAACTCATTTTTGCGTTTTCAATATTCAAATGGTCGATCCGACCGTTCATCTTGTTCTCCATATTAATATGTGCTTGGAGACTAAATTTTACATTTTTTCGAATTTTTTTACTATTTATTAAGCCACTTTGAAAATTGCTGATCTGGGTGAACAGTAAAAACAGTGATTCCAAAATTCTGGACCACCAGATCAGAAACTTTCAAAGTGGCTTAATAAATAGTAAAAAAATTCAGAAAAATGTAAAATTTAGTCTCCAAGCACATATTAATATGGAGAACAAGATGAACGGTCAGATCGACCATTTGAACATTGAAAACGCAAAAATGCTCATTTAAGCATATGTGGGCTTTTGCTTATATAAGCATAGTAGCCAAGCTCCAATTTATTCTACTAATTAGAACTAGCTTTTAGTATAGTGACAAAGTCAAGTGATATCTATATTAGAAATTTTTGTAATAATAAGAATATCAAATAGTTGGATAAAAAAAGTTATTCTACAAATCAATAATTTAATAACCCACGGTTTTAAGCAGTACCTTATCCAAAGATTATCTTCTCACATTATAGCCAGTGGAATAGGACTTTAATAGTGTTTCTCTCGTTTCTGAAAAAAAAAAAGAAAACATTAGTACGTGTTTCTCTCATTTTTCTCTCTCTACCTAGATCCTTTCTCCAAGTGTAGCGAAAGTTTTTACCATATTATGAGAGAGTAACTTCGGATTAAAATCAAGTGAGCCATGCGAAAGGGTACCTGTCACCGTCAAGCATAATTTTAAACTCTATCCAAAACTACAAATACAACACAATTGGTATGATTCCCTCAATCATCTTTATTAAATATCGTCAAAAATCTTTATAGCTCTTCATTATTGCTATTGAATATCTTGTGGTCAATGACGTAGCCACGTGAAGCCAGGAGAGTAAGTATTTAAAAATTACTAAAAATATGATTCTAATTTTATGCTATTTTCAGAAAAATTATAAAAAATTACTTATGATTATTTTTATTTTTAAATTGTCTCATACTGAAATTTTTCTTCAAATATATATGATATTGTTTCTATACTTTTTTCAGAAAAATTACTAAAATATAATTAATTTTTGAAAATATATGAATATACCTTAATCAAAAAATTTATACCAACTTATTAAATATCTTGACTCCATCCTGATTGTGACTCTTTATAAGTTTCTATAGTTCTCGTTTCATGATACTATATACAATTCAAAATCCTTTAACATTATCCCAACACTATATAAACACCTTAAAAAGAAAACTACAATAATACCTCACCGTAATATCTACATTCAATAATGGGACAGTATGATACTGTCAGTATATCCTCACGAATACCCCTGTCGCTAATAAAAAAAATACCTTTATGTCGGTATATCCTCGCAATAGTTACTTTTTACTCTTACAGATAGCATCGAAATTCCAATTACAATAAATAGTAAATACAATGGGGATTATACGTATTTGGTCCTAATGGAGTGGTCGCAGAACGGTGTTAGTTGGCATTAATTGTAACAATAATTTGTAAATACGCACGTGCATAACTAGCATACTGTAACAACAATTTATATGAGAAGTTCAGTAACATTCATATCCACTTTGAAGCAAACGTTTGGTGGATTGCAAATTGCAAGCACCATGTTATTGGAGAAGCTAAAAATTTGTCCGTATCGAAAACTCCAATTATTTTATACATGACTGTTATGTACCAATATGATACTGCAAATGGCCGAAAATATTAAAATTGAGATGCTTTTGCATTTTTTTGAATTATAACATGAATTTGAGAGTAGAACTAGGGTGTTCCTGAGTTCATCAAGTTTTTTTGTGAATTCAACTCTAAAATTTATCAGATTGACTTCAAATGATGAATTCGAACCATTAAAATTCGTCTATCTTATGAGTGATATGTCTACATATAAAATTTTTAGTTTTTCGAATTATTTTTTTATAGAATCAAGTGGTAAAAAAATTCAAAAAATAAATGCATTAAAATTAATTTATGATCTTTCTAATTTTGACCGCTTTATTTATAATAAATTAATTCGAAAATTTAAATTTTTTGCATGTAGACGCATCACTCGTAAAATAGATGGATTTCAACAGTTTGAATTCGTCATTTAAAGTCAATCCGATAAATTTTAGAGTTGAGTTCACAAAGAGACATGGTGAATTTAGGAACACCATAGTTCTACTCATAGTTCTATATGTATTTTTACAAAATGTAACACATCGGCATCACCACTATTTGAAAATTTATGAAAATGGATCGTGACCAACTTTAAATAGAACCAGGAGTTCTTTTTTGAAGGTTAGTGGAGAGTGTCCAGTAAGATATATCGAGATAAAAAAGTATTTACAAGGGAGTTATTCGGATCCCGAAATTTTTATTTATACCATTTTAAGAAAATCAATTAATAAAATAACCATCGTTTTTGGTCAATTCGAAATCTAACACGGCAGCAGAATGCCGGAGCGGACCCTCATATGGGTCCGCAGAATGCCGGAGCGGTCCCTGGGACCGCTATATGCCGGAGCGGACCCTTTATTTTTTATTTTAAAATACGAAATTGTAATTTGTTAAGAGTTATTTAGTTTCGAATGTGGTTTAAATTGATTTTTGATCGTATCGTATTTTAGATATGTCGTTCGTTTGAAATATTTTAGATATTTTAGATATGTGGTTTCTTTGAAATTCTTTTGTGTACTCTGAGATAATGAAATCAACAAAATAAATAAACTCGGCATCATCTCTGAGATGCTCGATCTCCTGTCTCCAGAATGTGATGCCGAGAGACGCGCCATGCCCTGCACCCACTCAAATCTTGGGATATTACTTGGCGGCAAATACAGGGCAGTTGTTCGGCTCGGGCTTGCCCCACTCTGGCACATCTGTCTTGCTGGCCAGGACTGGACGGCCAACAATCAGATGTGCGTAGGACCAGTGCTGTAGTAACATGCACGGTCCAATGAAGGTCTTGTTCTTCTTCAAGCAGGCTGTGTTAAGACCCCTTTACAATTTACAAAGTCAGTGTTACTACACTACGATGTATACTATTTGAAAATATTTATAAAAAGGTGTTTCTTACCTATATAGGCATGCCAGCGTGGCACCTCCCCAATTGAACCTGCCCGCAGTGGACAGGTCGCGCAGAAGCTCGAGGTAACACAGCCGCACCTGATCTCCATACGAATCCGGAAACAACCGACAGGTGATCTTCTCCAAAATATAGGCGCGCAGGTATCAATCAGTAACCACCTGTTATAGATTTAAATTAGAACATTACTTACAAGAAAATAAATATAATACTATTTAAATTAAATCTTGTACAAGCAAATACCTGATCTGGTCGATCCGGAAAATCCTTGAATCTCGCCCGCAGCTTTGCCAAGCTGATACAGCTGGGCGAGACCATGGTCTTCTCACCTCTTTTCTTCTCTTTCTGGAGATCCTCGTGCGAGATCCCCAACAGCTCCGAGCACAATGCCCGTAAGTCCCCGTACTCGACGCCCGTGACCGGCTCCCCAATAATAGTCATACCCCACAGGCAACTGACGTCCTGTAGGGTGACTGTCATCTCAGCATGGGGGAGATGAAAGCTGTGCGTCTCGGGACGCCATCGCTCAACGAGACCAGAAGATAAACCCTCGTCAGCATTCTCCTCGGCCATCTGGGATATCTGGTACAATCCCATCGAGCATAAAACCCCCCCGTACGCTGGCTGGTACCGTAGATGAGTGCGGTTGTGACGAACCGTAACCGCATCCAAACCCTGCATTTAAGTAAATAATCAGATCAAGTTCATTCATCAAAAATTCGAGATGACAAATTTATAAATATGACAAATTTACTTACCCCAGTGGCAGCCTCTAAAATTCGATGCTCCGCATTCGGGTACCACAAGAAGTCGCTGACCCTATCGGTGCGACTCCGGATACCCGGAACATCCGCCAATGCTGTCTCGATGTACTGAGACATCTCGTATGGCGTGGCTGTAGGGCCATGCTGTGTACCCCTACTGGAGGATGGTCTATCTCTACTGGATGCCATGCTGTATTGGATAATTTTTGGTCAAATATGAGAGTTTGGTAAAAGTCTGAATTAAATTTGGGTACAATTCTAATTAAATTTGGGTACAGTCCGGATTAAATTTGGGTACAATTCTAATTAAATTTGGGTACAATCTAATTAAATTTGGGTACAATTCTAATTAAATTTGGGTACAATCTAATTAAATTTGGGTACAATTCTAATTAAATTTGGGTACAATTCTAATTAAATTTGGGTACAATTCTAATTAAATTTGGGTACAGTCCGGATTAAATTTGGGTACAATTCTAATTCTAAATTCTAAATTAATATCTAATTCTAAATGCTAAATCTAAACTCTAAACCTAAATCCTAATCCTAAACCCTAAACCCTAAACCTAAACCTAATTACTACTCTACACTAAAAATTAAAACTAGAGAAGAAGAAGAAAACTTACCCGAAGTCGAAGGGATTGAAACTTGAAATGAAATGATATGAAATCGGAACCCAGCGGCCCCTTATATAGGCTAGGGGTCCGCTCTGGCATTCTGCGGCCTCAGGGACCGCTCCGGCATTCTGCGGACCCATATGAGGGTCCGCTCCGGTATTCTGCGGTACCCCGCATATGGGTCCGCTCCGGTATTCTGCGGCCATGCTAGATTTAGAATTGTCAGCAAAACGGTGGTTATTTTATTAATTGATTTTTTTAAAATGGTATAAATAAAAATTTCAGATTCAGATCAAATGATCCTTATAACCGTTAAGCTAGATTAGAAATATACTCAAATATGAAAAAGTTCCGCTAATAGAACTAAAAAGGCCCCCATTATGTCCAAGCCCCTCCTCTCACTGTTGCATCTAGCTAAATAACAACCAGTTGTGTATATCAATGGATCTATAAATGTAACACATAACACATCGGTATCCTCTCCTGGATTTTGAATTTTTATGAAAATTTATAAGTCCTGACCAACTTTACCTCTCTTTGAAATTTTATTTCTGATCTCTAGATTTTTTTTATTTGTAATTAGAGTTAAATTAGGATTAAAATTAGAATAATTTTTTTGAATTCTGATTGGTTAGTAGGATTAAAAGTTAGAATATTAAAAATTAGAAATCAAAGCATTGAAAATTATAAGTTAGAGTATGTTTTTATCTTGTAACCAAATAGCTATGGGTTTAAATTCAATTAATTATTTAAATTCAATTTTTTTTTTTTTTTGGTCCTTCCAATAAAAATCCTGAATCCGCGTGAACATAACGAACTAAATACTAATGTCATCTAGATGATAATGTCATTGATGATGTCAGTTAGTTGTATATTGTAGTTGGATTGCGTGTCATTTTTTAGATTACGGGTCATTCGAGTTTGGATTGAGTTGTCTTTCGATTGGGGTGATTTCAAATTTAGAGTAGAATTAGAATGTTTTTAAGTTCATCAAGTTCTTTGTGAACTCAACTTTAAAATTTATTGAATTAATTTTAAACGACAAATTTAAATTATTGAAATCTTTCTACCTTACGAGTGATGCGTTTACATACAAAAAATATATATTTTAAAATTAATTTTGTATATAGTCAAGTGTTAAAAAGACGTTCAAAAAATAAATATATTAAAATTAATTTATAAACATTCTAATTTTGACTGCTTGACTTTATACTAAATTAATTTAAAAATTTTAGAAATTTCACATCTAAATGCATAAAATAAAAAAATTTCAACGGTTCAGATTCATCATTTGAAATTAATTCAATAAATTTTAGCATTAAATTTACAAAAAAACTAATAAACTTAAGAACACCTAATTCTACTTGGGTCCGGATCTCCTAAAGTAACTCAATTTTTGAATTTTGAATCGAAACCGTCTGATTCAAATTCGTCGTCACAGTATATGCGCTCACTTCGAAAATATATTTTCGCAGATTCGTTGGTCTTGATCCAAAACTTAAAAATTGAGTTACTTCCCTGAATCCGAATTGGTTCTGCTCGGGATCAATTCCTTACACCTTATTTCTTTTTGCTTTTTCTATCATTATCCACCGCCTTCAACCCATTCTAAAACTTTATTTTTCTTTTCTTCGGAACCAACTCTCATCTTTTTCTTCCTCTTTCCCTTGCGCAAAAGAACAGACAACAGAGCAGCTTCCTCTTAAAAAAAGAAGAAGAATAGAAAACAGAGGGGTTTTGCACTCTCTCTCTCCCTCAAACAGAGTTAGGGTTTGAGACTTTGAGTCTCTTTCTGTCGCGCATGTAGTTGTTAGGGAAAGATTGTCGTAAAGAAGGCTTTAAGCCGATAATCATAGCCCTTGCGGTATTGTATTTCTCTTTTTTTTTTTCTCATCTTCTCTGTTCATGCTTAAATCCGCCATTAACGGTTAAAATTGTTTACTTAGAGCAATAAAAACGTAATCGTAGAGTGTAGAAAGGTTAAATATGTGGGTACGGGGCTGACCCAAACTTGGTACCTGTCTCAAATAGCACGATACCAGTGCTTTGCTACTCATGTGAGATGGGGGATGCTGTCCTGAGTCCTGACCTTGGTACTGATCGGTACCAGTAGGTCTTAGCCACTGTTTTTGGTTCTAGGGACCAATTTGTAAGAATAGAATGAAGGAGTGGTTAACCTATTAAATTTCCAGAGCAAAATTAGAGTGTGATGTGCTCATCAAGAGGGATTGATGAGCACACCTCTAAAAAACTATCGGATTGACTTCGAACTACGAATTCAAACCATTGAAATTTATCTACTTCATGAGTGATAAAACAACGGTTCAGCGGCAAAAAAAAATATAAAAAATGAATACTTAAAACAATTTAAAAAATAACTTATAAAATGTTTATTTTTTTTAATGTGCTAAATGAATTCAAAATTTTAATTTTTACATGTAGATATATCACTCACGAAATAAGATGAATTTTAACGGTTTGAATTTGTCATTGGAAGCCAATCCTATAGTCTTTTAAATGTGTGCTCACTAATCTCTTTTGGTGAGCACATCACATTATAGTTTTGCTCAAATTTCCATGTTGTTAGTAATATTAACTTGTCAGAAATGTTAATTTGCAAAATGGTGAACATTCTATACCCGGCTGGATATTAATAAAATGGGAATGTGATTTGAATTGTGGGCCTTCGGGTTTGCTTAATAAACTAAAAAGGAATTGAGTTGGGTTTTGGGCCTATTAAAAAGAATAAATGTAATAGGATTTTTAGGTAACTCTAGTGAATTCTGCTTAAATTATCTGCCCGAAAATGCATAATGAAAATAAATTGCATAGAACCTTGATGATTAATGGATTTGGCATTCTAATTATTGCTTTTATATACCAAGGAGAGTCCGGCTACTATAACACTAGTGTCATTTCAAACTAAATAACGCCACATCTTAAACCATTGGATCTACTTTAATATTCGTGCAAGACACTAGTGACATTCCAGTCCTATCTTGTACACGAATATTAAAGTAGATCCAATGGTTTAAGATGTGGTGGTGTTATTTAGTTTGGAATGACACTAGTGTTATAGTAGCCGGACTCTACCAAGGAGTTGCAGAACAGTAACTTATATTACCTATTTTCTTCTCTCTTATATTTGCAACATCTGTAAAAAATCATTCAACAAAACACTATCCTGAGTAGCACAACCCGATGCACCCGACTCGGTACCCATAATCTGCTGTTTCATCTTCATTTTACGCATGCCGGATTTCACTATGCTGAGGGAATAATTCCACCCTAGCAAAGCTTCTTGAAAAGGAGGCTTTGGCAGTTCATGCTTACATATACATATCTCCTAATTTTCTCAACTCAACTTACTGAAGCTTTGCCCAGAACTTCATAATTAGATATACTGTTAGATTTACTAAAATTTGACTTTCAAATGAGTTTGATTATATTGAATGATTTAGGCAAGAAGGTTCAAGCATCCAACACAGAGACTAAAGGACAAATTACTTTGAGTGAGGCTACGGTGCTATGCATAGCACGGATTGGATCCGTACTACGGCTCAAAATTTGACTTTTCAAAATCCTAACGGTCGATCCGAACCGTTCAACATGATTATAAAATGAATATGTACTTGCAAACCAAATTTTACATTTTTTCGAATTTTTTTACTATTTTTTTAGATAGGCTGTTTTTGGATGGTCCAGAATGTTCAGATCAAGTGATTTTCGAAAAAATAATAAATAAATTCGAAAAAATATATAATTTGATTTGCAGGTACATATTCATTTTATAATCATGTTGAACGGTTCGGATCGACCGTTAGAATTTTGAAAAGTCAAATTTTGAGCCGTAGCACGGACCCAATTGGTGCTATGCATAGCACCGTAGCCTCACTCAATTAGTTTTGATTATATCTAAGGGATGATTTATATCATTGCATACGAGCTAGCTGTTGTTTAGTTTAGCATGCGTAGGTCATCATTGAACTTGGGTACCAAGAAGGTACTGTAAGTCACTAAGGACAAATTAGCCATCAAATCCTAAATATATTTTCAATATGTAGTTTCACACTTTGACAAAAAAAAGGAACAAGAAAACAGAGAAAAAGAAACGGATTTTATTACTAGATATTATACTTTATCAGAATCCTCTAAGCAACTACAGATGCATGGTCATAGGAAGACTGATTGTTAGTCAACTGCGGATTCAAGTCTTAGAAATGTTGCTGTGAAGTTCACATGGAATCCAACTGAATCCATATATGTAGTTTTAATGGATTTTTATTTTGTTTTTTTATTAAACATGTGCTAATTTAATAGTTACCAAGGGCCCATATTTATCTGCAATTTTACTTTAGTTAATTTACGAGGGTGGATTGTTAATTCCATCAATTTTACAGGCTGATCAAGACCCAACACAACTAATTATATGTTGTGGGTGTTTAATTCAGACATCAGTACGTAATTACCGCTGCCATTTTTTTCACTTGTTTAAAATTGAAAATGCGAAGGACTAGCTTCTTCAACCCCACTTCTTTGAAGTTATGCATCATATCAATTCTACAGTTAGAAACTGTCTGATGTAGCAACTGCAGCTCAGATGTACCGTGTCTATTCTGACAATTGGTATCTCAAAAGAAGTGACAATGAAGTATGACCACCTGTGTTTATTCACTTGTTCTTTTTCTTCCTGTTTATACATAATATTTCACATTTCCTTTTCATGTGCTTTCGTATATATGCGACTTTCTGTCTCCGTCATTGGGCAGATACATATAATGTTTGATTTTATTGACTGAGATACAAAATTTTATTTTCCTTGAAAGCTATCAAATTGCAATGTTTCTGCTGCCATGGTCCTTGGATCTTGTTCATGCGTCATTCCAAGACATGGTCATTAAGTTATTGTTGAAAATTACATTTCTTATCATTAAGCTATAGTTGTTGTACGTATTATATACGCATGGAAAATCCAATATCATACTTGAAAAAAAAACATTAATAAATATTTGCTAGTAAGACAGTGAAGACATTAGTGGATAACAAAGACAATATATGAAGGTTGTTCCAGCATGTATTATTCTAGCAATCAACAATAGAATTGTGCTACTCCTTGACAAAATAATATTGAATTGGAGGACAGAAGTTAACATGCATGTCTGACATTTTTATATATATGACTACTTTATTGCTTAATTAACTTTTTACAAGAAGAAACTCAAAATTAGGTAGATGTATTTTTTGAATCACAAGCTAGTACATGCAATATATCGCCTCAAAATTATGTTGAAGTCCTTATTTCTTATCCTTTCACGCATAAAATTGATACAAAAATCACAGAAAAATAAATTAAATGGTCCTATATTTGGAGAAAATCCTCTGAAGCAAATCCTATCAAATCTCTCAACAAAGAATCCAAGTCCCATTCGCAATTTCTTTCAACCACGGATGCATTTGTAAAAGTATCTGTTAGGATTGCATCACTTGAGCATGAACCTTGGTTCAACAGTTGAGGCCTGGTCGGGTTGCACTCTTGCAAATGCGGCATTTGATTGACACCACTATCTGGTTCAATTAAACTAAATGAACTTGGTTGTAGAGGAGATGATGGGGATATTGTTTTGTGAAAATTGCATGTATGCGTATTTATGTATGTCACTTTGAACAAATGGGGGTCACTGTTGCTTGTTGGTTGCACTACCTTTTTCGCTTCGCAACCTTGATCTTTGTACGTGCATCTGAAGTAGGCCCTGTATAGGAAGATAAAATTATTTAAATTTTAAATTGATATATACCACAACATTTATCTTAAACGTAGTTGGTTAACTATATTCACTAAGTGTGAGCGTAAAATAAGTCAAAAAATAATAGCATTGACTACTTACCGTGATAAGTTAGTGGCAACAATTTTCTTGTCTCCATATTTTCTCCATTGATGGCCATCGTCATATGGCATGGTTGTGTTAGTTGTCCAGGAATTCTCCCCTAACCTGTATTTAATTCAAGAAATTAATTCAAGCACAATTTAATATGAAAATCATGTTGAGTGGTTTGAATCTGCTGTTTGAACCTTGAAATCGCAGAATATGGATCTGAAATAAAACATGGGCTTTAATTTGCGATGTACATTAGCCAATCTATATATATTTATCTAATGCTATGTCACTGACAATTATTGAATCAAGCCGCAGTCCATATATATAACAAAAGGTTGTTCAAGCATACGACGAACAAATCACATGACTTGACTAACATATATAATTAATTGGGTATATAGATAACATTACAATTTTTCTTTTTTTTTTTGAAAATCTTGGCAGTGACTGCCAAGGATGATGTATTGAAATTAGAAGATTTACATATAAGTCCCTACAACACTACTTATTCAACAAAATTTCAACCACAGTTGTTCTTCCTGCAATTTTTCATTGAGCTAATTTTCAGAAACAGATTTAAGTTTTTATGTAATCTCAAGAGAATGAATATATATTTCTGAATTTTGATTTATCAGCTTTAGCAAGTTTTTCCAAACAAAATATAGACATGTGGCAAATATGGTTGTGTTGTCACACACATTCATTAATCAAACTTGATGTGATTACTTATGCTTCATTAAAATTTGTAATCAAAGAAAAACAATATTAAATTTATACACAGAACTCCGAATTGAGAAGCCAATTTTTTCATAAAAAGTATGAAAATCAACATAAAAATTTAATTAACATATAAAAAATGTTTAGTGAATCATCGATTATCTATATATTTACCTTTTTCTTTTGCCCCTTTCATTCTCAGTTCTGTGATTGGTATCAGAAGAAACCACACTCTCAAGCACTGTATTCTGTGATTTAACCTCAACTGTACTGACACCAGACCTCATGATACCAAGTGCATAATTTAAAGCTTGCAAACCCTCTCTGAAAAGAGGCTCAGCCAACTCTTGGGTATTCACCACTTCCTCTCCTTTCCTCGATTTCAACTGGAGAAGACTCTGTAGTTCTTTAAGTATTTCATAGCCTCTACCAACTTTTCTAATGGCTGCCTCTTGATCAAGGTAAGAGTTTCTCATATATGTAGCAGAGAACTGTTGCTAGTTTGTTTGTTTATTTAGTTAGCTGGTGTTGAAGGAATAAGGATGAAGGTGAGAGCATGTCCAGGTTATTGATCATATATATGATCTTATATATATTGGGAAAGTAAGGATAGATAAATGCAAGTGGTCTTAAAAATAAACAAATAAGCAAATTCTAGGAAGACCTCAAGCCTTTTTTATGACACGCTTTATTGGTGATGAGCAATAAAAGACTTTCAGCGGTTCCTTGCATGTAGAAGGATCTATCAACAATTTAATTTTTATCTTATGAACTTCACGGTTTTGTAATTTCAACATAATCAGCTAGAAACCTCAGGTAATTTATCTATCTTAATTAAAAAAATAAACTATTTGATAGAGACTCCTTTCCCCATTTTATTTACCAAGTAAAATAAATGTATCAAAACATATACATATGACTGGATATATCTTATCGAACTGGGTGCCACAGAAGATCTGGTAAACTGACTTCGTTGCTCCAATAAGCTGGCGTGTAGAGGTACCGCTCATATGTTTGCAGGTACCGTAATTTAGTTTAATTAATTCTCAACACTGTAACTTAATTTAATAGAAGCAAGCTAACATAATTAAATATACAGATTATAGAGCACCATTGCCCCAGTCAGGTCATGAGACAGTTCGAGTTGCGTCAGACATCTCCGACCCTAGCACCGATCAGCTAGGGGGCGTGGCGACAGCTTCATCATGCCAGGGACACCACTGCGGGCAAGAACTGGGGAGTCATGCGTGCGGATTACGTGGCCGAGGCAAGATCTACAAATCCCCCATTAGCTGAGTAGCACCGTCACATGGATGTCGCGCCAGTGTAAGAATTATTTTCATAATTTGTTTCTTCACTATAGTTTTCTGATTGTAATATCTGACATTTTTGTAATTCATACAGACCTTATAGAGATTGGTACCAGGATCACGACGCGTACACTATATATCTGGAGGGGTGTATCGCCGACAACTCTCATGAGCAGGTACTGAGGCTAAGGGATCGGAGAGGACGGATCCATGGTATTATCCCCACCGACGCACTATTCGCATCCATAGTATGTTTAATTTTAAATTTCAAATGAAAAACTAGTAATATTTACATTTGTACAACATTTATATAATTTTTTTTTGCAGGCATTATATCTGGTCAAGAGTTGTGTCATAGCAGCTATAATGGCCATGATGAGGGGCTGGAAGAGGCTCGGGAAAGCCATCCTCAACCACAATGTACCCGCGGTGTGCCAATGTGGGTACAGGTTGCGCCTCGACTCTCTACTGAGATGACATATCCAATGAGCCTGATATCTACGTACCATACGCTGGTGACAAGGCATTGTTTGCAGCCGTCTAGGACGCTGAGACCATCAGTCAGGCGTTCAACCGAGGTACCAAGGCATTGCTCCGAGCCGCAGACCTCATGTCTACTCAGGATGCAGAGGTATATTTCAAATTAAAATACATAACTGTGATTTTTTTACTAAAATTCTTGATTAACTAATTTGTAAGTTACTGCAGGGTGAGAAGGAGCCGCTGGGTACAATATCTTCACAGATTTTGGCACAGAGGGAGATAGACTGTATTCTCAAGGTTACAGTCAGACTCAGACGGTACCTCCTGCCTATCAGCCAGGGAATGTTCAGACAGAGCTATTTTCGGAGTTTTAGGGTCATCCTCACAGCAGGCAGCGTACCATTAGCTCCATGATGACCCCATAGCCAGACAGGCTACGATTTTGGTCTTGACAGACTACGATTTTTGGTCTTAGAGTCCAGCAGACATCTGAGATTGAGGAGGTTCATGACGAGCCAGTTCAAGCAAAGGATGTCCAGACGGAGGACTCTACACACTCAGCAGATAATGATGAGACGCCACTCTCCAGGCGGAGTCGAGGGTTCAGGAAGAAGAAGGCGAGGACGGTATTTAGTGCTGACCCGTAGGCTTTGATTTGTACTTTGTTAGATGCTTTATCAGATACTGGGATTTATCTGTCACTTATTTATTTTGTTGCTTTGTTATTTATTTTATTTGTTTTTTGTTATTTATTTAGTTTGTTCATTATATCATTATCTCTTCATACACAAACAATATTTCAAACCAATGATATTTCCAAAATATTTGATCCTACAAGCGAAACATATTTTACCAATAAACAACATTTAAACCCAAAACAAATAAAATAATTTTAAAAACAAAAACCTAAACAAATAAAACAATTTTAAAAACAAAAATAAAAACACAAATAACAGATTTTATATTAAAAGAAAAAAGGGGGGCCACATCGGCATAGTGCGGACCCCAAGCTGGGGACGCACGGGTGTTCTACGGCCTGAGTAAAATCTGAAAAACCCGAAATTCAGAGTGTTTTGATTTTTTTTTTCAGAAAATGGTATATTTAAAGATTTCGGGCACTCCAACTGAAGATCTTTGCAACACCCTAGAAGTGTCTCCATAAGGTTAGAGAAGAGAAAGTTTGAAACCTCTTACAACACTCCAATTGAAAGTCTTTGCAGCACTCTAGTAGTGTGTCCAGATGGCAAGAGAAGAGGGTAGTTGCAACCCAATTACAACACTCCAATTGAAGGTCTTTGCAGCACTCTAGTAGTGTATCCAGATGGCAAGAGAAGAGGGTAGTTGCAACCCTATTACAACACTCCAATTGAAGGTCTTTGAAGCACTCTAGTAGTCTCTACAGATGGTAAGACAAAAGGGTATTTTCAACCCTATTACAACACTCAAAATAAAGGTCTTTGCAGCACTCTAGTAGTGTCTCCATATGGCAAAAGAAGAGGGTAGTTACAACCAAATAACAACACTCCAACTAAAGGTCTTTGCAACACTCTAGAAGTGTCTCAAGAAGGCACGAGAAGAGGGTAGTTACAACCCTATTATTACAACACTCCAATTGAAGGTCTTTGCAGCACTCTAGTAGTCTCTACAGATGGTAAGACAAAAGGGTATTTTCAACCCTATTACAACACTCAAAATGAAGGTCTTTGCAGCACTCTAGTAGTGTCTCCATATGGCAAAAGAATAGGGTAGTTGCAACCCTATTACAACACTCCAATTGATGGTCTTTGCAGCATTCTAGTAGTCTCTAGAAATGGCAAGAGAAGAGGGTAGTTGCAACCCTATTACAACACTACAATTGAAGGTCTTTGATGCACTCTAGTAGTGTCTCCAGATGGCACGATAAGAGGGTAGTTGCAACCCTATTACAACACTCCAATTGAAGGTCTTTGCAGCACTCTAGTAGTGTCTTTCGATGGCAAGAGAAGAGGGTAGTTGCAACCCTATTACAACACTCCAATTGAAGGTCTTTGCAGCACTCTAGTAGTGTCTTTCGATGGCAAGAGAAGAGGGTAGTTGCAACCCTATTACAACACTCCAATTAATGGTCTTTGCAGGACTCTAATAGTGTCTCCCGATGAGAAGAGAAGTGGGTAGTTGCAACCCAATTACAACACTACAATTGAAGGACTTTGCAGAACTACAGTAGTGTAACAAGATGGCAAGATAAGAGGGTAGTTGCAACCCTATTACAACACTCTAATTGAAGGTCTTTGCAGCACTCTAGTTGTCTCTATAGATTGTAAGAAAAAAGGGTACTTGCAACCCTATTACAACACTCAAAATGAAGGTCTTTGCAACACTCTAGTAGTGTCTCCAGATGGAAAGAGAAGTGGGTGGTTGCAACCCTATTACAACACTACAATTGAAGGTCTTTGCAGCACTCTTGTAGTGTCTCCAGATGGCAAAAGAAGAGGTTAACACTCCAATTGATGGTCTTTACGGCATTCTAATAGTGTCTCCAGATGGCAAAAGAAAAGGTTAGTTGCAACCATATTACAACACTCCAATTGAAGGTCTTTGATGCACTCTAGTAGTGTCTCTAGATGGCACGAGAAGAGGGTAGTTACAACCCAATTACAACACTCCAACTGAAGGTCTTTGCAACACTCTATAAGTGTCTCCGGAAGACACAAGAAGAGAGTAGTTACAACCCAATTACAATACTCCAACAAAAGGTCATTGCAGCACTCTAGAAGTGTCTCCGGCAAGTAAGAGAAGATGATAGTTTCAAACCTCTTACCACACTCCAATTGAAAGTCTTCGCAGAACTCTTGTAGTGTTTCCAGATGGCAAGAGAAGATGGTAGTTCCAACCCTATTACCACACTTGAATTGAAGGTGTTTGCAGCACTCTATTAGTGTGTCTAGGTGACAATGGAAGGGGGTAGTTGCAACCCTATTACAAGACTCCAATTGAAGGTCATTGCAGCACTCTAGTTGTCCCTATATATTGTAAGAGAAGAGGTTTGTTGCGACCCAATTATTACAACACTCCAATTGAAGGTCTTTGCAGCACTCTAGTAGTCTCTACGGATGGTAAGACAAAAGGGTATTTTCAACACTATTACAACACTCAAAATGAAGGTCTTTGCAGCACTCTAGTAGTGTCTCCATATGGCAAAAGAAAAGGGCAGTTGCAACCGTATTAACAACACTCCAATTGATGGTATTTGCAGCATTCTAGTAGTCTCTCGAAATGGCAACATAAGAGGGTAGTTGCAACCCTATTACAGCACTACAGTTGAAGGTCTTTGATGCACTCTAGTAGTGTCTCCAAATGGCACGATAATAGGGTTGTTGCATCCCTATTACAAAATTCAAATTGAAGGTCTTTGCAGCTCCCTAGTAGTGTCTTTCGATGGCAAAAGAAGAGGGTAGTTGCAACCCTATTACAACACTCCAATTGATGGTCTATGCAGCACTCTAGTAGTGTCTACCGATGAGAAGAGAAGTGGGTAGTTGCAACCCTATAACAACACTACAATTGAAGGACTTTGCAGCACTACAGTAGTGTAACCAGATGGCAAGATAAGAGGGTAGTTGCAACCCTATTACAACACTCTAATTGAAGGTCTTTGCAGCACTCTAGTTGTCTCTATAGATTGTAAGAAAAAAGGGTACTTGCAACCCTATTACAACACTCAAAATGAAGGTCTTTGCAACACTCTAGTAGTGTCTTCAAATGGAAAGAGAAGTGGGTGGTTGCAACCCTATTACAACACTACAATTGAAGGTCTTTGCAGCACTCTTGTAGTGTCTCCAGATGGCAAAAGAAGAGGTTAGTTGCAACCCTATTACAACACTCCAATTCATAGTCCGTGCAGCACCCCAATAGTGTCTCCAGATGGCAACAGAAGTGGGTAGTTGCAACCATATTACAGAACTCCAATTGAAGGCCTTTCATGCACTCCAGTAGTGTCTCTTGTTGACGAGAAGAGGGTAGTTACAACCCAATTACAAGACTCCAACTGAAGGTCTTTGCAACACTCTAGAAGTGTCTCCAGAAGGCACAAGAAGAGGGTAATCAAAAGGGTCTTTCCAACACTCTAGTAGTGTCTCCGAAAGGTAAGAGAAGAGGATAGTTTCAATTGTTACAACACTCCAATTGAAAGTTTTGCAGCACTCTAGTAGTATTTCTAGATGGCAAGAGAAGAGGGTAGTTGCATGCAACCCTATTACAACACTCAAATTGTAGGTGTTTGCCTCTAGCAGTGTCTCCAGATGACAAGAGAAGAGAGTAGTTACAACCCTATTACAACACTCCAATTGAAGGTCTTTGCAGTACTCTAGTAGTCTCTATAGATGGTAAGAGAAGAGGGTAGTTGCAACCCTATTATTGCACCACTCCAATTAAAGGTCTTTCAGCACTCTAGTTGTATCTACAGATGGTAAGACAAAAGGGTATTTTTAACGCTATTGCAACACTCAAAAAGAAGGTCGTTCCAGCACTACAGATGTGTCTCCGTATGGCAAAAGAAGTGGGTAGCTGCAACCCTATTACGACACTCCAATTGAGGGTTTTTGCAGCATTCCAGTAGTCACTAGAAATAGCAACAGAATAGAATAGTTGCAACACAATTACAACACTACAATTGAAGATTTTTGATGCACTCTTGTAGTGTCTCCAGAAGGCACAATAAGAGGGTAGTTGCAACCCTATTACAAAACTCCAATATAAGGTCTTTGCAGCACCCTAGTAGTGTCTTTCGATGGCAAGAGAAGATGGTAGTTGCAACCTTATTACGACACTCCAATTGATGGCCTTTGCAGCATTCCAGTAGTCACAAGAAATGGCAACAGAACACGATAGTTGCAACACAATTACAACACTACAACTGAAGGTCTTTGCAACACTCTAGAGGTGTATCCAGAAGGCATGAGAAGAGGTTAGTTACAACCCAATTACAACACTCCAATTGATGGTCTTTGCAACACTCTAGAAGTGTCTTCAGAAGGTAAGAGAAGATGATAGTTTCAAACCTCTTACCACACTCCAATTGAAAGTCTTCGCAGAACTCTTGTAGTGTTTCCAGATGGCAAGAGAAGATGGTAGTTGCAACCCTATTACAACACTTGAATTGAAGGTGTTTGCAGCACTCTATTAGTGTGTACAGATGGCAAGAGAAGGGGGTAGTTGCAACCCTATTACAAGACTCCAATTGAAGGTCATTGCAGCACTCTAGTTGACCCTATATATGGTAAGAGAAGAGGGTTGTTACGACCCAATTATTACAACACTCCAATTGAAGGTCTTTGCAGCACTCTAGTAGTCTCTACGGATGGTAAGACAAAAGGGTATTTTCAACCCTATTAAAACACTCAAAATGAAGGTCTTTGCAGCACTCTTGTAGTGTGTATGGCAAAAGAATAGGGTAGTAGCAACCCTATTACAACACCCCAATTGATGGTCTTTGCAGCATTCTAATTGTCTCTAGAAATGACAACAAAATAGGGTAGTTGCAACCCTATTACAGCACTACAATTGAAGGTCTTTCATGCACTCTAGTAGTGTCTCCAGATGGAACGATAAGATGGTAGTTGCAACCCTATTAAAAAACTCCAATTGAAAGTCTTTGCAGCACTTTAGTAGTGTCTTTCAATGGCAAGAGAAGAGGGTAGTTGCAACTCTATTACAACTATCCAATTAATGGTCTTTGCAGGACTCTAATAGTGTCTCCTGGTTAGAAGAGAAGTGGGTAGTTGCAACCCAATTACAACACCACAATTGAAGGACTTTACAGAACTACAGTAGTGTAAGAAGATGGCAAGATAATGGGGTAGTTGCAACCCTATTACGACACTCTAAATGAAGGTTTTTGCAGCACTATAGACTATAGATTGTAAGAAAAAAGGGTACTTTGCAACCTTATTACAACACTCAAAATGAAGGTCTTTGTAACACTCTAGTAGTGTCTCCAGATGGAAAGAGAAGTGTGTGGTTGCAACCCTATTACAACACTACAATTGAAGGTCTTTGCAGCACTCTTGTAGTGTCTCTAGATGGCAAAAGAAGATGTTAGTTGCAACCCTATTACAACACTCCAATTGATGGTTTTTGCAGCACTCTAGTAGTGTCTCCAGATGGCAACAGAAGAGGGTAGTTGCAACCATATTACAACACTCCAATTGAAGGTCTTTGATGCACTCTAGTAGTGTCTCCAGATGGCACGAGAAGAGGGTAGTTACAACCCAATTACAACACTCCAACTGAAGGTCTTTGCAACACTCTAGAAGTGTCTCCAGAAGGCAAGAGAAGAGGATAGTTTCAACCCTCTTACAACACTCCAATTGAAAGTGTTTGCAGCACTCTAGTAGTGTCCAGATGGCAAGAGAAGAGGGTAGTTGCAACCCAATTACAACACTACAATTGAAGGCCTTTGCGGGGCAATTTGACTCTCCTCGCTGAATTACTGAAATAGCCAAAGAGAAGAAGGTAAACTGAGTGGATTGGAGGAAGACTTTAAATCCTCGAAAGCAGGGAAAAGAAGAAAAATATCAAAGAAATGAGATGACTTATCGAAATGACACGCTGCTGCTATCTATTAGATAAGAAAAAAGAATCTAAAAAATCAAACATTTTTAGGGGTTTAATCTTCAAAGAAGAGGAGCTAAGATGCTGGTGAAAACACAATTTGCTACTAGCATAAAGGTTGTTCGTAGTGACAACGGGCAGGAATTTTGAAATCATGAAATCTACTTATTTTGCAAAACTAATGGTGTGATTCATCAACATAGTTGTGTTGACACTCCACAAAAAAATGCGGTAGTTGAAAGAAAGCACCGACAATTGCTAAACAATGCTAGAGCTCTTCGTTTTCAATCAAACCTTCCATTAGAATTTTGGGGTTAGTGTATCCTCACCTCACAGCAACTCATTTGATTAACAGGCTTCCTAACACCGGGAAATACACCCTATGAACTCCTTTTTAACAAAGTCCCCGCCACCTTCGTCTTTTTGGTTTTTTATGCTATGCTCATAATTCCAATATAAAACATAAATTTGATAGTCGTGCCAATCCAGGGATCTACTCTAGTAGTCTCTACAGATGGTAAGTCAAAAGAGTATTTTCAACCCTATTACAACACTCAAAATAAAGGTCTTTGCAGCACTTTAGTAGTGTATCCAGATGGCAACAGAAGAGTGTAGTTGCAACCATATTACAACACTTCAATTGGAAGTCTTTGATGCACTTTAGTAGTGTCTGCAGATGGCACGAGAAGATGGTAGTTACCACCCAAATGCAACACTCCAACTGAAAGTCTTTGCACACTCTAGAAGTGTCTCCAGAAGGCACAAGAAGAGGGTCGTTACAACCCAATTACAACACTCCAACTAAAGGTGTTTGCAACACTCTCAAAGTGTCTCCAGAAGGTTAGCGAAGATGACAGTTTAAAACCTCATACAACACTCGAATTGAAGGTGTTTTGCAACATTCTAGTAGTGCGTCCAGATGACAAGAGATGAGGGTAGTTGCAATACAATTACAACACTCTAGTAGTGTCTCCAAATGGCAACAAATGAGGGCAGTTGCAACCATATTTCAACACTCCAACTGAAGGTCTTTCCAACACTCTAGAAGTGTCTCTAGAAGGCATGAAAAGAGGGTTGTTACAACCTTTTTATTACGACACTTCAATTGAAGGACTTTGCAGCACCCTAGCAGTCTTTACAGATGGTAAGACAAAAAGGTATCTTCAACCCTATTACAACACTCAAAATGAAGGTCTTTGCAGCACTCTTGTATTATCTCCACAAGGCAAAAGAATAGGGTAGTTGCAACCTATTAAACCACTCCAATTGATGATCTTTCCAGCATTCTAGTAGTCTCTAGTAATGGCAAGGGAAGAGGGTAGTTGCAACCCTATTACAGCACTGCAATTGAAAGTCTTCGATGCACTCTAGTAGTGTCTCCATATGGCACGATAAGAGGGTAGTTGCAACCCTATTACAAAACTCCAATTGAAGGTCTTTGCAGCACTCTAGTAGTGTCTTTCGATGGCAAGAGAAGAGGGTAGTTGCAACCCTATTACAACACTCCAATTAATGGTCTTTGCAGGACTCTAATAGTGTCTCCCGATGAGAAGAGAAGTGGGTAGTTGCAACCCAATTACAACAGTACAATTGAAGGACTTTGTAGAACTACCGTAGTGTAACAAGATGGCAAGATAAGAAGGTAGTTGAACCGTATTACAACACTGTAATGGAAGGTCTTTGCAGCACTCTAGTTGTCTCTATAGATTGTAAGAAAAAAGGGTACTTGCAACCCTATTACAACACTCAAAATGAAGGTCTTTGCAACACTCTAGTAGTGTCTCCAGATGGAAAGAGAAGTGGGTGGTTGCAACCCTATTACAACACTACAATTGAAGGTCTTTGCAGCACTCTTGTAGTGTCTCCAGATGGCAAAAGAAGAGGTTAGTTGCAACCCTATTACAACACTCCAATTGATGGTCTTTGCAGCACTCTAGTAGTGTCTCCAGATGGCAACAGAAGAGGGTAGTTGCAACCATATTACAACACTCCAATTGAAGGTCTTTGATGCACTCTTGTAGTGTCTCCAGATGGCACGAGAAGAGGGTAGTTACAACCCAATTACAACACTCCAATTGAAGGTCTTTGCAACACTCTATTAGTGTGTCCAGATGGCAAGAGAAGAGGGTAGTTGCAACCCAATTACAACACTACAATTGAAGTACCTGTTCGGTAGCATGACTTAAGCTTCCTTAGAGCTCCTTATGCTCTTAAGTCTACCGAACATGTCTGCCTTAGTGGAGATTAGTGACTTCCTTAACTAAGGTGGCCTTCCCCTCTCCTTAAGAATGTCACTTCCTTTGAGCCACCTTAGAAGCAAAAATACAGAATTTTCAGACAATATTACCCTCAAAAGCTGGCCTCCTTAAGGACCCTTCTCTCTTTTTTTTTCTATTGTCTTTCTTCTCTCCTGAGGGAACGATTCCCTAGACGCTGAAAAGAAAAAAAAACCATCGTCTCCGGTGAAGTTTAGTCATGATCTCATGGCCGGCACTTTAATATGACAGCACTACGAGATTCGCACCGAAATGCTCTTTCCATAGACACCCTTCTTGGATTATCTCATCTTAAGCTGTCATATGGTACTTCTCTTTCGCTTCCTCCTCTCTGAATTGGTCTCTCATTTCCCTCTATTTCTCGTTGTTCTTTGGCTACAAAATTATCCATCTAATTTTATCAATCCAGCCCTATTCTTCACCTCTTCTTTACTCCGTGCTTGCTCGAGTGACTTCAACGGCCGATTTGTTGACGAAGTTGGGAACGCAGAGGCACACAAACCCCTAACTGCTCCTCCGTAGCCAATCCATCTTCACCGAAATTTGGAGCAATTTCAGGTAAGGCCATGCTGATTCTCGATTACTGTTTATACATGACTGAGCTTACTTTTTTTAGCTTACCGAAATTTGAAGAAATTTGGAGCAATCGACCTCCACCGAAAAAATGAATCAATTTCTCTGTGCAATGATTTGCTACTTGCTACGATCTTTGTACGATATATTTGTATGACGACTTTTTCTTGCCAGTATTGAAGTAACATGTCATATAATTATAGTTGAAATTAACCATGCTTCTTAAATGTTTATCTATACAGTAACAAAAAAGATAAATTAAATAAAGTATTATTCTGTGCAATGATTTGTTACTATCAATTGGGTGCAATGTGCCATATTCAATGAAAATTGACAGAGAAGTCTATTGTATACTTGTACCAGTCGGTACCATACTTTGAATCAAATGGAATTGGGTTATTACCACTGTTTGGTGTTTTAGTATATATTTTAGTTTTCTAAGAAGAGAAGTCTATTGTAATCTGTTTGGTTACTGCCTTCTGCCATTAATCCCTGACAGAAATACAAGAAGTACAAAATTGGTTTTTGGTTTTTTAGACTATTTTTCTCATATTCAAAGATATCCTGTGTTGATTTGGGGACTGTTTTTTGCTTACTGCTTTAGTAAAATTTCAAAGAAATTGTTCTTTTTCCTTCCTGATCAGAACTCCTCAAATTTCTTTTATTTTTGTAAGCAGTGTTACAATTTTCTTTTTTATGTCAGATAGCATAATTTGAATCATTTTTTTCTGAAAACATTGCAGATCATATACTATGGATGGATTTAGATTCAATCAACTATTGCAGATCATATACTATGGATTGATTTGGCAACAGATGAGGGTAGTTGCGGCCCTATTACAACACTCCAATTGAAAGTCTTTGCAGCACTCTAGTAGTCCTTATAGATGGTAAGACGAGAGGGTAGTTACAACCCTATTATTACAACACTCCAATTGAAGGTCTTTCCAGCACTCTAGTAGTCTCTACAGATGGTAAGACAAAAGGGTATTTTCAACCCTATTACAACACTCAAAATGAAGGTCTTTGCAGCACTCTAGTAGTGTCTCCATATGGCAAAAGAATAGGGTAGTTGCAACCCTATTACAACACTCCAATTGATGGTCTTTGCAGCATTCTAGTAGTCTCTAGTAATGGCAAGAGAAGAGGGTAGTTGCAACCCTATTACAGCACTACAATTGAAGGTCTTTGATGCACTCTAGTAGTGTCTCCAGATGGCACGATAAGAGGGTAGTTGCAACCCTATTACAACACTCCAATTGAAGGTCTTTGCAGCACTCTAGTAGTGTCTTTCGATGGCAAGAGAAGAGGGTAGTTGCAACACTATTACAACACTCCAATTGACGGTCTTTGATGCACTCTAGTAGTCTCCATAGATGGTAAGACAAAAGGGTATATTCAACCCTATTACAACACTCAAAATGAAGGGCTTTGCAACACTCTAGTAGTGTCTCCATATGTCAAAAGAAGAGGGTAGTTGCAACCCTATTACAACAATCCAATTGATGGTCTTTGCAGCACTCTAGTAGTCTCTAGAAATAGCAAGATAAGAGGTTAGTTGCAACCCTATTACAACACTCCAATTGAAGGTCTGCTGCACTCTAGTAATATCTCCAGATGGCACGATAAGAGGGTAGTTGCAACCCTATTACAAAACTCCATTGCAGCACTCTAGTAGTGTCTTTCGATGGCAAGAGAAGAGGGTAATTGCAACCCTAATAGTCTTTGCAGGGCTCTAATAGTGTCTCCCAATGAGAAGAGAAGTGGGTAGTTGCAACCCAATTACAACACTACAATTGAAGGACTTAGTTAATGAGGGGAAGTCTGGAGATGAGTGAGGGGACGTTTGGAGATGAGTGGAGGCCAAGAAATCTGATCTGGATATAGCTGGAGCAGTTATTCCCCAAAGGGCACCTTGGTTACGGACCATACTGGTTGGTACGGTTTGTATCCAGACCATGTCGCAGAGGGGTTTAATGCGTATCGCATTGTCTCCTGGTATGTATTTGGCTAGGTCTGTAGCAGTGATCACTCAAAAGAGAGCAATGTTTCTTTTAATATTTATAAACTCGTAAATGCTATCGGTTTGGACTGCAAGTGCACAATCCTATCGAGTAGTATATTCGAGGTCGATCCACAGGGAATATTGGTTCAATGCTTCGAGCGATCGAATCACAATCTTTCGAAAGGCTAGACGAAATCTGTAAATTGAGAGATATTGTTGTGATCAATGTAAATTAGGAAGCAATTAAAAGAAATTAAAATAAGATAGAGATGAGAATTCCTAGGATTTCGGCACACCATTGCCACTCAATCCGCCTTGACAATATATTCCTGTTGCGTTTGATTTCCTGGTGTTCTTTAATGAAAGACACCACATAGGTCACTGTGATTTATGTTACGCAAGAATGACAGATCTTTCACCGAGATTCTACATAGGACACTGCGATTTACCTTACGCAAATGTCTGATCTCTCAAATACCCCAAATTACTACACAGATCACTGCGATTTACTTTACGCAAGTGATGGAATTTGGTACGCATTTTGTTGGTCTGGTTTATGGTTTTCCCGCTAAGATTTTCTTCACATAAACCTAATAGATCTCAACGAGGCTAATTCATACAAATAGTTTCTCTTACCATTAAAGTACTGTCACTACCCTAACGGATTCAAACTAGATCATTGAAGTTAGATGAAGAGATAGTAAATCACAAAAGCATTTTGTTTCAACAACAAGAAATCATAATCAACAGAAATATATATATCAAAACATCAAGAGTAACAAGGTTTACTGCCTAGCCTAAGAAAAGGAACTTAGCCGCGGAACGGCATTGTTACAAGCACTCCTCTCTTCTCACTTTAATCAATTCTAACCCTAATTACAAAGATGATTATTCCTTCTGCCAAGGGGCCTTATATAGGAGTGGAGGGACGTGTAGAGGTTGAGTAGGGGCTAAGAAACAGATCTGAAAACAGCTGTCGACAGTTATTCCTAAGAGATGCTTTCGAATACGGGCCGTATCAGGTGATATGGTCAGTATTAGGTCCTTGACGGTTAGGGTTTAATGCTTCCAGCGCTATCTCCTAGTCTGTGCTAGGCCTGGTCCGTATTAGGCAATACGGACCGTAACAGAGACTTAGTCGATGAGCGTCGCTGATCCGATTAACCCGATTCTAGCTCCATTTGATGTAAAATAGTCCCAAAACCTGTTTTCTGCAATAAAACATAAAGAAGGGTGACAGTAGCATCTCTAATAAAGTAAACATAAGTGTGAGAAAATATGCAAAACCTAAGCCAAAACCCTACGTAAATTATCGTTATTTTGACTCTGATCACGCCTCCCAACTTGAATTGTTGCTTGTCCTCAAGCAACGACATCCCAGCTGGTTAAAGATCCGGTCTAGGTTAAACCATACAATCTCAAGGTCTTGTTTAAAAATTAAATTGGGGCTTCGGTTTGGTACAATTGGTATGACAATAATAATCTAGAATTTTAAAATATTCATGACCTCTCCCTTGAACAATTTATTCACCCCATGATTGACCTCATTATGCTTACCCTAGAAAAATTATTACCGAGCAATTTATTTCACAAATATCCTTAAAATTGAGAGTATTAATTTCCCCTTCGATTATAAATGGATCCCTTCCAATCAATATGAATTCTAATGATATGAATTTTGATTTTTCTTTCCAATTGATTGGAGCAAAGTATGACAACTAAGTGTGTTGGTACTTGTGACTATTTTTGAAAAATTAAATATGTACAAAATTTAAAATTTGGGAGGTTTTCTCGAGCCTATTGGTAACCAGTCTTGCGTAGGCACCCGTACTCTTTTTATCCTCCATCTTTTATTTTATTTTTTTCTTTTTTCTGGATTTCTCTATTTTTTTGGATTTTTCTCATTTCTGATTTTTTTTGTATTTTTCTATTTTTCTGAAAAGCTGTTCACACAAAAGTGTATCACAAAGTTTCACTATAGCAAGCTGTAGCTTTAACCCTATTCAACTTTCGACTAGATTGCAAGTGCACAATCCCGTCGTATAGTATAATCAGGTATCGATCCACAGGACGGTTCTTTAATCAATTCTGGAACTCTATTTAAATTGATTAGGTACTAGAAGTTGGAAAAATGTTGGTTTGGTTGTTTAAATCCTAAATTCAATCAATAACAGAAGTAATTAAATTGACCGAAAGTAAATTTTTGGTTTTATCAAATAGAGAAAAGCGTTTCCAGGGTTTTCGATTCATTATCAACCTTGCCTCTCGGTACTCATGCGACCCGCGTGCTTTCACACGCGACCCGCATGAAACACGCGACCCGCGTACTCTCATACGCGGCCCGCGTGGACCTCGAGCAAATGCAGCAGTTGTCTGTTTTTGCGTTGTTCTTTAATGTAAGGATTCATTGACCGAACCTAATGTTCCTAAACCTCAACTCTCATTTGTTGGCTTAATAAACTTGGTATCGGAAATGCAATTTCACCTTCTTAGGGTTTTAGTCTAAGTTAATCGTCCGGTTTACTAAAGGTAACCAATATCTCTCGATAATTGGTAAAGTTCACCTCTCAGTTACTTTTTGGTCTAGCCTTGCGGCTCGTAAACCTACCTCAGATACTAAGTTTGGTTGAAAGAAACATCAAGGCCAAAGTACAAGAAAGATGTTATAGGCATCTAACAGTAAACAAACATGAATCATTCAATCAACTTCAACAAAGCAATTAAGATAATACCCAAACAATTAAACACTATTGTTCAACACAAATCCAAACAACATACATACAAAACAAAGTATCAAACTACATCGTAACCCTAGAAACAAAGAAAACTACTCACTCATGATCAAAGAACAAAGAAAACAAATAAAGATAAAAGAGTTCATAGAAAAACTGGAAGAACGATGAAGATTCGTCGCAAAACTCTCGTCTTGCTCCTCTCAACTTCGCCTCCAAGGTAGCCGTCGAACTCCAACCCTAGAACCTGCCTCTTGCTCTCTGGAATGCACAATAATGAATGAGATACCCTTCTGTGGCAAGGGATCCCGTAATATACCCATTTGGCCGACCTTCCATCCTTGAGCCTCTGTTTCCTTTTCTGTTTTCTTTCCGAAATAGATTCATGCGACCCGCGTGTAAGTGACGCGGTCCGCGTGCTTGTGCTCCTCGTGTGTAGAATAGAGGTCGCGTCTTGTGGTCGCGTCAGGGGTTTGTGCGACCCGCGTCAGAAGTGGCGCGGCCCGCGTGTAAGGCGTCAGAACTTCATAATTTCCCTGATTTCGCTTGTTATCTGCAAAGTAAGAATGAAAACATAGCAGTACCACATTCTATAGATATTCAATGTGTTTTCAATGTAAAAGACACGATTCGGTGGTTTGGAACACAGATTTTGGTACAGAAATAGGTCGGATTTATAGATATGATAATGAGGCATCAAAAGTAAAATAAATATTTTGGTGTCACAAGCACCATGATTACACACAATTCCAAGTATTCATTCATACAAGGAATTATTGCATAGTTTCGCTAGGGGTCTATCTATAATAAATGGGTATTCTAAAACACTATCAAATTTAAAAGACTTTGCAAAAATGAATTACTCAATAAATAAAAATTCTAGGGTTTGCAATTTTTGATCAACTCTCATGGTTAGCAATTAATTGTTCATTTTGAGACCACCAATAATTTAAAAATTCTGAATTTTTGGTATCATGGTCAATTGTCTAAACCTTAGCCTGATTCAATTTAAAACAATTCCTATTTGATTAAACCTACTCCTAAGGAAAAAATAATAAAATGCAAGCTAGCTAAAAAGCTCAATCTAATCATTCTAGGATTTTCGGTAAAGCCTCTAACCCTAGTCAAAAATTGAGTAAAACTACTAGCACCTAAGAATTTAAAATGTGAAAAATTTAGATACATGGTCAATTTACCTCCTACCTCCCGAATAAAATTGAGCATTGTCCCCAATGCTCGAGAGATAAAAATAAAGGAAGTAGTAAAGTAAAAGGACCGGGGAAAGATACAACTCACTGCACCTCAATCCTGAGGTGGTGGAGGTGGTGGTGGTCGCTGGATCTCCTCGTAAAATGACGGGTCGAAGAGTCCATATGGTGGTGGCTGGTATGGCAAACCGGTGGTGAGGGCATGCTGGTAGTACTGCTGTGACATGTAGCGGGCCTGCTGTGCCTCCCGCCTGTTGTTGGCAGCGTACCCTTGTAGCTCGTCCATGCCCTGACGAACCTGGCCTGCATAGTGACGTGTCTCGTCACACTGCTGGTCAAGCCGGGCATAAGTGGTCCTGGTGTCAATGGAGAATTTCTCCATGTTTGCGTTGACCCTTTGGACGGCTTGGAGAACTCGGTTGTATCCACTTTGAGGGGCATCAGATGGTCCCGCCCCATGTCGCGCTGCTTCTGCTGCGAGCGCCTCTTGCCGAGCCCTTTGCTCATTTGCCCTATTTCTTGCATGTACGCGGCGGCTGCTGCTGTTTCGGCCCTGTCCTCTTCCTCAGCTTCGGCCTCTAGGGCCTCGAAATCAACCTCATCATCGCTTTCTTGAGCGGCCTGATTGCCGCTAGGGTCCACTTGCCTCCATTTTTGCTGGTTTTTGAGAAGTAGCGGCTTGCAGGGCATTTGAACCCTCCTGCTTTCGATGTGGTATAGGTATGGCTCGGGAGGTCTGCCGCTAATCATCCTTATCGCAGTGAGGCACTCGATATCTAAGAATCTCATACCAGTGCCTTCTTTCAAGAAATCCACCTCGAGTCTGAGTTGCCGAGCGAGGATTGTTGCTATGGCACCAATGGAGATGTTTCCTTTGCCCCTTTTGTTTGTTCCAATCGAGTGGATGTGGTTGCAAAGGAAGTGGCTAATGTGCGGAGGCTCTTCCGGTGTGATGAGCAATGTATAGCTCGGGGAAGGTGACTTTCGCATAGGTCTCACCTCGAGCGAAGAGAGAATTGCTGATAGCCGCTTGCATGTAGCGGAGCACTGGGTGAACAATGTGGCTGGCGACTCTCGGATCACTGATGCGGTTATTGGTGATCATCTTCCAAAAATTTCGGTCGTCATTGTATGCCTGTATGCCTTCATCTTTAAAGCCAAAGATGTCACAGAAGTCACTCATTGACATCTCCTACTCTATATTCATTAGTTGAAACTTGATTATGTTATTTTCGGAGGAGAAGGTGGCAATGAATTCACGGGTGAGGTCGTCATAGGTTGGGACATCCACCAGTTTGTTGAGAAAGTCCCAGATGTGGACTCTTTTGGCTAGGGTTTTGAATTGGGCGAGGAAGCCGAGCTCTTGAAGGGTTTCGGTGTGAATGGCCTTGTGATTGATGATCTTGTTGTCTTCCAACTTCTCGAAGACTTTGGCGTGTGCCCTGTAGGTGAATTTTATGTCCAAGGGGTTATGTTGTTGCCCCTCCATTGGTTGCGGTTCTTCTTGAGGAGGGGATTCCGGCAATTCTTCCCGTTCGGGGCTTTGTTCGGGTGATTCAGGTGGTGGATTTTGAGAAGAAGATTCCCCCCTCTTCTTCTTGCCTAAACCTGTCAAAGCTTTGAGAAGACCTCGTGTTTTCGGGGCCATTTGTGGTAATTAACCTTCACTGTTACGGGCCGTATTGGGTTGATACGGACTGATTACGGACCCCTGTGGTGGTAAAAATTCGGCCAAGTACGGGACTGAATACGGACAGTATTGACAGATACGGACCGTATTGGGCTGGTACTGGTTCTGGTAAAACTGGGAAAACCTAATTTTTTTGTGTTTTTCGTGATTTTTGGTTTTTAACTAGATCTAAAATAGACAACTAACTCTAAAACTAAATTGCAAAGGAAAATAAAAGACTGATTTTAAGAAATTGAAACAAAAAGTGAAAAATAAGAGAGAAACGGGGGAAGAACCGAAATGGCGAAAGTCGGTGCCTTGGTGGATACGGGTCGGATACGGCTCGTATTGGAGGTTAGTGGTAGTGCGAGAGGTGGTTGAGGCGATTTCCTTGGTGGCCGGCGGTGTATTGCGAGGTTGGCTCGTGTTTTTGCAAGAAAGGAGAGAAGGAGGAGAGGAAGGAGGAGGAGAAGTAGAGGAGGAAGAGAAGAGGAGAAGAGAAACGGGAAAAGAGGGGGTTCAAAGAATAGAATAACCTCTAATTTGAACGGTTACCCAACTTCGCGCCTCTCCGTTAACGGGTTTTAATTTCACAGATCGGTTTTGATTACGGACCGTATTGGCTGATACGGTCCGTATCCAATCCAAAACTTTTGAATCTCGATAACTGTTTCTTCAACTCTTCCTCTGAATACGGTCCGCATTGGCTGATACGGGCCGTATTCTCTACTGTCTTGCTTGTTCATTCAACTCCTTGCTCCGTACTCACTGTCCTAGTCCGTATTGGCTGATACGGTCAGTAACAGAGAATATTTTCTTGACTTTTCCAATGTTTTTAACCGAGCCCTTCCTCTAGCATGTTCACCTGGTCATAGAAAAATGAGTGATGTGATTCGTTCCCCAGTTAAAGTCCTAATTAAACTAAAAATAAAAATTTATAAGAAAATATAAAAGTGGCCTTGGGTTGCCTCCCAAGAAGCGCTTGTTTAAAGTCGTTAGCTTGACTTTGTGTTGCATCAGTTTTTTCCAGATATCCTCCCGTCAATGCAAGGGGGTTGCTTGTCGGGTGGCTCGCCTTCAGTGTCTTCTGTGGTTTCATCATCACTGCCCTTCATGAAGAAGTCGGTTGGTGTTTGAGGTCCAGGGTCGAATGCCAGGCTCACACCGAGCACTACTTCAACCTCGTCCAGTCTTTGAGAAATTGCATCGAGTTCTTCGCGTAGGTTTTTGATTAATGCAAGGGCTAAGAGAGAATAATTCCTGTTGTTTGCGATATTAGGACTCTTATTCAGACCATCGGTTTGTGCTGTCACGGAGGTCGGATGGATCTGACCGTCATCTTGTATAATGAACAATCTCTTCATTTCGGCTTCGTGCATTATCTCTTCGATGTCTTCAAATTCATCCATTCGCAATTCATCATTACCATACTCATCCACTGTTTCCAAATTATAAGCAAGATTTATGTCAGGTGGAACTTTGGTTTCATTCATGTTGAAGATCATCTTGTTCTCGCCAACATTGAGTGAAATCTTCCCATTCCTAACATCAATCATTGCCCCCACATGTGGCGAGGAATGGCCTTCCAAGGATGATCGGAATCTGCTCATCTTCTTCCATGTCAACTACCACAAATCTACTGGTATCCAGAATTTACCGACTTTGATTGGGATATCAAGCAACATTCCTTCAGGTATCGAATTGATCGGTCAGCTAGTTGCAATGAGATCCGTGTTGGTGATAGGTCTCCACATTCCAGTTTATCAAATACTACCTTAGGCATCAACTCACGCTTGCTCCTAGATCACATAAAGCTCTCTTAAAATCGGTTTGTGCCAATAGTGCATGGTATCGAGAAACTTCCCGGATCTTTCAATTTTGTCGGTAATTTGCTTTGCTCGAGCGCACTGCATTCCAGATTGAGCGGAACTGTGAGAATTCTTGGAGTCTGCTGCGGTTCGAAAGATTTCCTTCAGAAATTTAGCATAGGAGGTATGCTTGCAATTGCCTCAGTGAAGGGGATTGTGACTTGTAATTGCTTGAGTGTCCATGAATCTCGCAAATTGCTGCTCTATTTCTGTTTGGCGGGCCTTGGAGGGAATGGCAGAGGTGGCTTGTAGGGTGGTGGTGAAATGTATTCAGGTTCGGGTTGTCGCTGTCTCCACCTACGGTGTCATTCTGCTCCTTAGTAAGGTCTGTCTGCAGTTCGAATACGGGCGGCTCCGTGGTTGCGGCTGTATCTTCGGAATGCGATGGCTCTGCATGCATCTCATCGGAAGTTGATCGGGCATGGGAGGTCCCTTGTAAGCTGTACCGCTCCTAATGTATGCATTTGCAAGTCTCTTTGGATTTTCTTCGGTTGGCCCGGAAATTTGCCTTTTCGTGTGTAATACTCGAGAGTTCTTTGCCATGTTAGAGACACTGTCTTCTAAGTCTTTGTTACGGTTTGTTAAGGATTCGATTTTTATGCGATTTCGGCGTTAGCTTTGTCTTGCTTCTCTAGGAAT
>JAJGRW010000050.1:2459623-2482024 GCA_025461045.1 Carex parvula | reverse complement strand
TTTCCTTGGAAAAGATGGATATTGATTCTCACTTTGTGATACTGCTATTAAGATAGTATGAGTTATTTTGCGATGCAAAAATGTAATCCTCAAATAGACGTCAGAGAGAGAGGCAAAAACTGTAAACATTAAGTTAGTAAAGAAATCAGTTGTAAAACCAACGAAATTTCAAATGGAGTGATAAAAGAGAGAAATACTAACAAATGTAAGTACCTTAGCTAAGAGAGAGATCGGCAGTCGAAGTGGAGTTGCACGTACAGGTAAACTTTCAAGACGGTTCAACTACTGTACAGTGTATGATCGAAGTGTCGCACAGTGTACGGGAGAAAAGAAAACAACGATATCTGTGATGGTTGTGAAGAAGGAAGAGTGTTGGGAAGAGAAGTCTCCAGAAAGTGATATTTGTAATGGTTAAGAAGTTTCTAGTGAGCAATGTTAAAAAATTGTATAAATGGTCTTGAAGTTTCTAGAGAGGAAAGGAGAAAAAGGGGAACAGGTGGGAAAAAAAATAGAGGTAAGGTTGTGAGTCCAATGTCGTGAATTTTGAGGCAAATCTATCTATGTATTGTTGATGGAAAATGAGTAAGAAAACATGCATAATTCTTAAAAAAAAAATTAGTAGACTTGGGCCTTCTTTTAACATTGGGCCTTCTATCATTTTTTTTAATCTTCTTTTAACATTGGGCCTTCTTTTACTAATATTTGATGTAGACTTGGACCTTTTATCATTTTAAGATTTACTTTTATCAAAAGAAAGTTCAAGTTTATTTCATTCTTCCTATTTGGTCAATAACAGCGGGATTATGTAATCTTCTTTCAGTTATCACCCATTTTCCTAAATAGATGGTGGGTAAATATATTAACATTGAGTTTAAAAAAAATATATTTGAAAGCCTTTAGGCATTCCTTTTGATAATATTTTAAATGACTATGTTTCCACAAATTGATACATAGGGATAACTTGTTTCGAGGTGTGAAAATGAGCTGTGTGGAAAGACTTGGTCTTGAGATATCTGCGTTCTAAACTATGTATCGAGGTGGCACCCTTTTGTGATTTTAGATAAACTTTTTTTTTGTATATAAATTGTTTTATTTCGAGCAAGAGTAATAAGGGGGTATTTGTTATCGATTTGTTAAGGAATGAATAAGTTCTTACTTGAGAAGCAAATTGATCGAAGAGCCAAATGCGCAGAGAATATGCTGTGTTTTTAAATCATCTTGTAAATTTTGATATTTATGAGTCCGACAGTCTTCTGAAGGAGATCAAACACTTTGTCATTCCTGTCATATAGTGGATACAAACAGAGGCAATTAGATAAAAGAATATTTTGCATCTTTATAAAAAAAAATTCTAAATTGGTTCAAAGACCGTATTTCACTGCAAAAGTTTTTCTGGTTGAAGAAAACTTGCATAATCTGATTTGAAAATATGCATTTACCATGGTTAAGACTTTTGCATGCATGATGTGCAGTTGTGGCATGTGTGCTATGGTTCTTCATATCTTACATGTGTTTTCTGCACTGCATGGACGATAAAACTATTCCAATTCGTCAACCATGTCGTTGATCGCAGAAACAATACTGAATATTTCGTCCTGCATTTTTTTTTGTTTAGTGTTATTGTATAGATTTAGTATTTGGTGTTGTAAGTGTTGTTTTTTTTTTTTTTGTGCAAATCGATTTTTTTCACCGTTTTTTTTTTTTTGCTTTGGACAATTTGTGAAGTTCTTTGATAGATATTGTAGGATGAAGTTGCTGTAATCCTTCTGGAGTAGTGTATTCATGTATTAATTGTAGTCATTTTCATATTGTTTTGGATATGGTTGTTGTCATAGTTTTGTTAGATGCATTATTTATCTGCTTGAGAAAGTTAGAATTTTTTTTTTTCTTTTTATTGCTGATGAGTAGGTGTTTTGAAAATTTATTATCTGTGTAAGTGCTCTGTTGGTATAGTAGTGTTCTCAAATAAGCTGTAAGGCTAAATTCTTCTATAATTGCATGGAGCAGTTATCATACATACGAAATTTTTTGGTGTGAGGTTTTTTAATAAGAGAGCAAGTAAATGTATTAATTTGCCAAAAATGCAAAAACATTTACCTGAGAAATGAAAACTTTGCCAATAGAGGAGAAGCAAATGTATGGATGATGTGTTTTATCCGAGTCTTGTTGCATTTTTTGAGTCTCTGTTTCAGACCGATAACTTTTCCATACGGAAACCAACAGTTCTGTCATCTGTTTCTATATGAGTGAGCAAGATTAATTAAAAATACATACAATCATTTTTGTGAATATTATTGTGCACAATGTTGTTTATATATCAAGTGTATTCTATTTGTAGTTACATTGTGCTTCCTTATGTGCTTTCTTATGTGTTTATTTATACCAAAGAATATTTATACCAAAGAATATTTTCGTTGTGTTGTGTTGAAGCCTCATATTGCTGTTTTGTAAAGAAATAAAATTATTGTTTCTAATGAGAAGTGAAATTGATGAATGTATGTGAGCAGTATTGTAAAAGGCTGAGCAAATTATATTGGCATACCTGAATATTTTTTTTGACTGCTGGATTGCTTGTTGTTGATGGCCTAATTGTTTTTTCCGTTATCTTAGACGGCATATGTTACCATTGAACTTAGCAAGTGGGGTCATCATATTTTGCGCAGTCATCTGCAAATTTAGGAAAAGATGTGGCAAATGTTAGCAAAAGTAACATATTGTTTACATATTTGTATACTTATTTTGGTAATATAGAAATTTTTTTTTTAAACTGGTACTATTTTTTTAATGTTAAATAGATACAGTGTGTGTATGGAACTTTACCTAAATCTTTGAAGACCTCTGCATAAACTATATTTTGAGTATAGTTTGGGTGTTCCTCATTTGGATTCTCAATAAGGATTTTAACACCTGATCTAGAGGTTGCTCGAGATAAAGCGACATATAGTTGTCCATGAGTAAAAACTGGTCGTGAAAGATAAATTCCTATTTTGTTTAGGGTTTGTCCTTGACTTTTATTGATTGTCATTGCATACGAAAGTCTCACTGGAAATTGTTTACGTTTTAATGTAAATGGCCATTTTGGATCTTTTATATTGAAGACTATTCTCGGTATATAAACTGTTGTCCCTGTGTTAGAACATGTTATTATCACTGCCTCTATTATTTTTTGCGCTAACTGTGTCACTATTAATCGTGTTCCATTGCACATGCCATTTGCCTGATCTATATTACGCATTAGCATAATTGGACAACCTATCTTAAGTGTTAATTGATGGTTCGGGACACCATTTTGTTTGATAGAGTTGAGACATTCTAGAGGGTACATTGTCTGAAGCTCTTCCAAAGAAATTGTTGAGTTACTCATTGTATCTGAGCTCAAATATGTTGTAGAATCTGTTGATATCATTTGTAGTATCATATCATTGATGATATGAACATCTTCATTTATTGGAGTAACTATTGCTCTTTCTTTCAAGTACTGAGGATCTTTGTAGAATATTTGAAAATTGTGGTAAATATTTTCTATAATGGCCTTCTTCTTGTCTTTATCTGCATGTATTAGCAAGTCATTTGGTATTTCAATCCAATCAGTTTCAAGGTCATTGAACAATTTCTTTGTTGGAATAGTTCCACTTCCTATGGCCAATAGCCAGTTATTGAATGTAGTTGCATCTTCTTTGTCTTGTTGAGACATTTGAGGATGTTGTAGGCGCATATTCGTATTAAGTTTATAAACTTGACAATAGGACCATAGTTTTGATTTTGTGATTGATGCATTTAGTGTTTCATGTTTGTTGATGTACTTTGTCACTGGTAGAGTTTGTCTAAAGTCTCCGCCAAGCAATATCGTTTTGCCTCCGAAAGGTTTTTCTTTACAACATTCATTATGTGTGCCTAAGATATCTCTCAGTGTTCTATCTAGGGCTTCAAAACAGTAGCGATGATTCGTTGGAGCTTCGTCCCAAATTATTAGCGATGTCTTATAAATAAGCTCTTCTAGATTTGTTCCCTTTTTTATATCGCATGTAGAATTTGCATAGATATATATTGGAATTTTAAATCTAGAATGAGCTGTTCTTTCTCGTTGAAGTAATAAAGCTGCTAAGGCTGATGATGCAACTGGTAAAACAATTCTTCCTTGAGATCGTAACACTGAAATTATTGTTTTGTATAAGTATGTTTTTCCTGTGCCACCATGACCATAAACAAAGAATAGCAAACCTTTATCTAGTTCTACTGATTCGACAACTGCTTGGTAAATTTTTTTTTGTTCTTCATTTAATCCATTGTGCAAAGATGTAGCTTCATTTAGCAAATCAGATGCGTTATAAGACATTTCTTCTCTTATTAATCTATTGTCAAGCTGTTGCATATAATTTTTTGTAGGTTTTGGAAGTCCATATATTGATAAATTTGAATTATTGTCCATCAATAAATTTTCAATATCATATAGTACATAGTCTTTTAAATCCAAATCTGAGAGTTCTATGTTCTGTAGATGATATGTGTTTCTAATTTTGTATACAATGTCATCTGTCATTTTTTTCCAATAATGTTCAAACAGATTCAGTGGGTTTGCTATTTCGCAGAAAAGCAACATACTGACAAATAACTTACGTAACTGTGTTGCACTTGTCCAATTTGATGCTTCCTCAATTGCTAAGAACCATTCATTGTCATCATCTAATAAACCTAATGCATTACATGCTTCTCTAAATGTATTGTATACAGTATTATTTACTGTTCGAATGTTTTCGAATGTTGTCGCTCCTCGAGTGATATTAAGAAGCATTCTTAAGTAATACATTTCTCCTTGATTTGGATTTACATAATATATTCGTCCTATGCGCTTTCCTTTCTTTCTAGGATTCCAACACTTTTCTTTCGTTTGCCATGTGTATTTGCGAGGTATTTCTACGAATGTTAATTTTTTTGCTTCGGGATCTCTTTTGTTTAATTTCATCCACTCAGTCAACATTGTTCTATCAAATTTACCAGAATCGATTATATGCCGTACTCTTGATCATCAGTAAATATGACATTGTTCATATTAGGTAGGTGGATAGGTAATCTTTCAATGCTTGGAATATTGCAATGAATGTATATTGAAATAGTCTCCATGCAGCTTCATGTGGTGTTATGTATCTACAATCTAAATATATTTTTATTTCATTTATTTCGTCAAATTCGTTTTGTTCATTTCTCTTTGATTTTAATTGGGTACTCAATTCTGCAATTGACCTATCATTTCCTTTACATATATATTTAAACAAATATTTGATAAGTCTTGATGTGTGGCATTTCTCAACATTTATATGAGCCTGGTATCTGACTATTAGGTCAATGTTATGAGGAACAACAAAACGATTATCTAATTTCAATCCTTTTTTCTCAACGTAATATTCTGTTTTACGTCTTTTATAAGTTACTATTCTATCTTCATTTATAGTTGTTCTTTCATTGTATTTTTTGGGAAAATTCTTTGAACATGACCCATTTTTTATGCATCCAGTTTCCGATATGCCGCCACTGCATGGTCCATGCATCATGAACTTGGTGACTGCATCGTATCCACTCGGGTCTGTTATTGGGTTAGGTAATTCTGCCGATATGTATCGGTCAATATCTTGTGGTGATTTTAGTTTGTTGTGGTCTGCCAACCACAATATGGTGTGAACATGTGGAAGACCTCTTTTTTGAAATTCAATTGTATATACATCTGTTAATTTGTTAATGCTTGTTAGAAGAAGTAAATTGAATTAAGTTGATGTAATTATAATGGATAGGGAAATACAGGGAGTGGATAAATTGTACTTACATGCTATGGTCTCACCGAAGTGCTTATTGTCCTTGATGTCTTCTAATAATTTGTTTAATTTTATTTTGAAAATGCGTGCAACGACATCTGGTCTATCTTCAGGTTTTTGCTCTGGAAGTAACATTTTATATATTTCTGGCCATTGGGGATTGCATGTAAATGTAATAAAAAGGTCTGGCATTCCTAATTGTCGACATATTGCCATTAAATCATGATAATTTTGGAGCATATATCGAGGACCTCCAACATGAGATGCTGGTAATATTATTCTTTTGCCAACATTTTTACCAATTGTTTGACCTTGTGTAATTGCATTTTTAATGTTATTGTAATTTTCTGATCTAAGAGATTCTTGATTTTTATGTATGAATGAAAGTCTTTCTAATTCAACAGACAGATATGCATCGACAAGAATTTGTTGAAATAGTCGACCTGATTTGAAAATTGTGAGTGCATCATCATCACGCGAATGGAATCGATATGCATAAAATTCAGCCATCGTAACATACTTGCGATTTATTGTTAGCTGTCTAGTATTTGTTTCGACATATTTTATTCTTGGGTGGTAACCATCTTCACCATACGGGAAAAGAAGTGGATATTGTAATGCCATATAGCTTGGATGATTAGGATGAATACGTTGCAATCCATTTGTCCGATGTTGAACAATAACATCACAATAATTTTCTTTTTCATTAATATCTCCTACTACTAAACCAACAACTTCGCTTGCATTTGGCATACAATATTGTGAAAATTTATTTGATCGAGTGCTTGTTAATTTGAGGCTGAATTTTTGCATATCTGATTCGAGAAAGCGTTCTTTGAACATTCTAAAACGCTGAACTATAATATTGTTTTGATTTAACATTTCCATCAAGTCTGAAATAATATCTGGACGTAATTCATGTGATTTGTGTTGAATCTGAAAATTGTTTAATCTATTTGTTACCTCATTTGCTGTGTCATATATATATAGTTGTGCATATGTTGGTTTACATCCTTCTGATGGAATAAGAGATCCCATTCGATGATAATTTTGACCCGAAACTCTAAAAACATATGGTCCATGTCCGTCATTTATCTTGTTATCTATGTTGACTCCTATTGATGTAAAAGAAAAAACTGAGTTATATGTTCTAATATTTTCTCTAAAATGACTTGATCTAGGATCTCTTGAAGGATCTAATAATCTGTCTAATAATTCTGGAGGTCTTTTCAAAGATGGTATTGAAACTCTTCCTTCTCTGCAACAAAGGTTGTATTGTGCTTTGCTATTTTTTTCAGCAGGCCAATACGCTTTACAATACATACACACACAATTTGGAGCTCCTAAGTCAAGTGGGCACGTATAATTTCCTGGTCAATAAGTTGGAATTGATGTTTGTAACATGAGTTGAATGACAATTATTACAAAATAAATATAAGTTTCTCATAGATATATGATTTAACTCTATAGTAATTTATTAGATATCTAATTTTAAAAAAATAACAAGAAATTATATATAACTATGTGTTATGAAATGTACTTACTTTTTTGTACTTGATTGTGAAGACTATTTGGAATGTTTTGCAGAAATATTTGCTCTTGTTGTGGCAGATCAGCGAGACTCCTTGTTGTGTCTATATTAGAAAATCTGAATTCTGTTTCAGACACTGCTGAACTGGATGGCAATGGTTGTTGTTCTGTTTTGAAAACATAATCTCCGTTAACGTTTTTGTGCACTAAAAACTTGCACTTTGCTAAATTAGAATATGTAAATTAATGTGACCGTATAATGTTAATACACAGTATCTTTTAAGATTACCTATTCGACGTGCTCTAGAATAGATCTTCCGCCGTGACGTTTCTACCTCATTTGATAAAGTTACTTCGCTAACGGAGTTATAGGGATCCACTACACGCCTTTGAACACATCTTTCTCGCAAAACTGGAGAGTTATGCCGCGCCCTCTTTTGGGTTCTGATATCTAATGATTTATTTGTTTCCTCGTTACTCATGACCTAAGTCAGTGTGGCACAAAACTCATAAAAAGGTTCGAAGCGTTGATGTCTAAGCCCCAAAAAATATTGTTGTCTATTATGAGGAAAGTTTGTAATGTTGTAGAACAAAACTAAGAAAATAAAAAAACATATAAATAAAAAAGGATGAAAGGAATACCTCAAGAGTTGTAGTAACAGGAATTTGCAGAGTTGAAATGCAGGTGACGAAGGATCAGAGACCCTATTACAGATAGTTATTGCTGACAATAATTGAGTTAGTATCAATGAATAAGCTAAAAATAATGTGATGAATGAATCATTTAAAATGTGAGTTGATGAAGATGTTGGCAATTTAGTTCCATATTGATAAATTATTTAATGAAAATTAATTTAGATGAGTTATGAACATGTGGAAATATCTTTTATCAAATTAGAAGAAAAATTATAAAAAAGATGGGATTTATATATAAAAAGAAGAGAGCAATATATGTTAAAATTGTCACCAAGATAGGGAAGAGAAGCAGTACGTACAAGCTGTAAAGGAATTGGCCCTACTTTTTTATACTCTTGTTGAAATTAGATCTTTTCAAAAGAGAGATAGAAAAGTGTAAAATTCATGAAAAAGGTTGGAAGTGTTGATGTCTAAGCACAAAAATATATTGTTATCTACCATGAGAGAAAATTTTAATGCTGTAGAACAAAACTAAGAAAATAAAAGAAAACAAATAAATAAAAAAGGATGAAAGGAATACCTCAAGAGTTGTAGTAACAGGAATTTGCAGAGTTCAAATAGAGTTGACGAAGGAATAGAGACTCTATTACAGATAGCTGTTGTTGACAATAATTGAATTAGTACCAATGAGTAAGCTAAATAATGTGATGAGTGAATCATTTAAAAAGTGTTTCTGAGTTGATGAAGGTGTTGGCAATTTAGTTCCATATTAATAAAATATTTACTAGAAATTGATTTAGATGAGTTGTAAACATGTGGAAATATCTTTTTAACAAATTAGAAGAAAAGGTGTAAAAAAATACAGGTTTTATATATAAAGAGAAGAGATAGCCATATATGTTAATATTGTCACGAAGATAGGGAAGAGATGCAGTATACAGCAGCTGTAAAGGAATCAGCCCTACTTATCACTTAAATGCACATCAGAAGTAGTTAGTGCCACTATCAATCAAGTAAGACAGTTTTTTTTATTAGAATCAAACTTTACTAAAAGGTCCATTTTATCTGAAGGATCACATTTGTTAATTTGCACAATCACAAATCAACCGTTGGTTTATTAGTAGATTACAAATCGTACCAAAATTGCAAAGAGATACTGGTAATAACTGGGTCAGCAGCAAGTAGCGCATACATACAAATCATTTCCAATTTATTGGACACAATTAGTAACTTGAATACCCAAATTTCATCAAGGTGAAACTATTAATTGTGTGAAGCAAGAGATTTTCTAAGTTCACTTGGCTGCTATAATAAGCAATGATTAAAAATAATGAACAGATATTTAAAATAAGGAAAGATTACCAGAAAAGAGGATAAAAAAATGACACATCAGAAAAAATAGATAAAAATAAAATATGGAGTATGAAAAGTCATGCTACTTAATTTGCTTCAATCATTGACTAAATGATGCACATCCTACTCTCTCTTTCATATTCCAAGAAGATAATCACAATACAGAGATATCCCACAAAGTTTGTATTTTGAAAGGAAGAAACTGGAAATGTTAATAGATTGAAACACATTATAACACTTGTAAACTATAATCGCAGTTTGATTGAATATTTATTCCAACTTTTTGTTTAGCTTGGGACTGCTTTCAAACAGAACCTAATAGACTAAAAGGAATTTACATGAACTACGCACAATAACAGCTCCAATTAAACAAATAGCTAACGTAACCAATCTGATCACAACCTAAACCCAATAGAAATTTAACATAAGTAATTATATGAAACATGTACCAATTTATCAATTTCTATAATTGTCCTTTTTTTTTTTTTGTACCTGTTTTTTTGAAGTTCTTAAAGTCTTCCGAATAATAATCTTCTCGCTCCACTTCTGTAGCCAACCTGAACCTAATAAAAGGTTTAAAAAAAGTAAAGAGAGTAATTTTGTTTTGTGAGGGTCAAAAGGGGAAAAGAATTGCTGAATTTTTAAAAACCAAGAGAAACCAGTAGAAAAACAATGATAAAATCATAAATTTGACCACTTAGCACAGTACTCACATGATAAATTACAGGTCAAAGTACTAAAAAAAATGTCCAAATTAAGGTGAAATTGCAGAATCGAAGCTTAAAATGATAACACAATAATAATTGTTGCCACATTAGAAAATTTTCTGAAAACTTAGCACAGTACTCATAGTAGTCGTTAGATTTATGATAACAATCAAAGACACAAATTAGACCTGGAAACATTCAAAGTGGTAAATGTACCTACTACAAACAGTGGTCAAAACTTAGCACAGTACTCATAATCATAAATTACAAACCTCAAGAGATCACTGTATCAGCAGGAAAATATGTAAAAATGAAAGGAAGAAAATGAAAAAAATTTGAACTTACCTCAAGAAATCGTTGTGAGGGGTAACGGCGGCAAAGAAGTGGGTTCTCTGTCGCGTGAGATGCAGAGAGCAGAGACCGAGAGGGAAACGAAATTTGTAAGAGCGAACAGGGTTTCTGTTGCGGTGGAGAGGGAGAGAACGAATTTTGAGGTGACGGAGGAAGAGGAGGGCGCTGACCGTGGCAGAATTGAGAGATTGGTGGAAGGGAGAAACAGGAGAGGGGGATCGGTGTAAGGGAGTAGACAAGAGAGAGAGATTGGTGGAAGTCAGAAGAGGCGGCTTGGAGAAGCATCTGGAAAGAAAAACAAAGAGAAGCGGTTCCAGCCGCTGGAAAAATCTATCTAATAAAACCAAGAAAGGCAGACCAAAACCTTATTAAAAAAAAAAAAAAAAAACTGTCGCTGACTGGTGGGACCCACTTGGAAGTGTTCCTGTAGATCGTACTGTAGATGAACAGTACAGAGCCGATCCAAGATTAGATACTTAGATAGATATGTTACTTTTCTTGGGTACGGATGAAAAGTTTAGAACGCGTTTATTACTGTGAACCGGGCGCGTGCGCGTTACTCACGTGAGAATTAAAGAGCGGATCTGTGTAAATAGGTTGTATTACCAAGACCTGGTCCATAGCCTTAATGTACACTTCATAGCTACATTTTGATGGAAAAAGCAAAACCAATGCCGAATTATTGATAATAATGAGCATCCTACAAAAAATAAAACCAATGCCTTATTGATCGAGATTAAAATTTTGTAAAAATCTACTTGTATCAACATTTTGAACTGTTTTTCCAAGTTGTTCACACTAAGACATAGTTTAAATATTTAGCAGTTTTGTTTAGTCATTTGAATTCCAAATTTTTTGTTCTTAATGTTTTATTGGTGGAGTTATAATAGAGGCATGAAACTAAGGCGCTTGAACCTTATTAAATATCCATATTAACTTTTAAGATGTTTGGAAAAAAGAAATATAAGGAAGTTGGAAAAGGTGCCCACTTGAAATTTTAGAATCTTTTTGTACAGAAAGAGGTTAGAAATAAAAACCATATCGTTACATAGATTTCTTTAGAAAAAAGTTCGTTAAAAGATTAAACAACATCTGATTTAATATTAAGTTTTTTGACTTAATACTATTTTCGTAGAATTTATAGTAATTTTGTTGTCATAATTATTGTTGTAAACAACATTTATTTTGTTGTAAAAAAAATTAATTTTTGTTGTAATAATTAGGTTTTTAAACAAAATCTTTATTTATATCATACAATAAAAAAACTGTTATTTCTAATTTTTAGAATTCAAAATATCCTACTTGATAAATATTGCAAAAAATAGGCCAGACAAAAAACGAATCAAATATATTATAATAAAAGAAAAAATCAATAAATTAAAAAAATGAATAGTTTAAATGTATTTGTCAAAACACTTATTTTACATAAAATTTGACTACTACTTTGTAACCAAGAACATAATTAATTTCCAACTTCAATCAAAGAAACTTAAAAATTTAGTAAACAATTGAAATTATGAAATGAATTTCTTTTTTTGTTAAAAAAAAGTATAAAACACAATTCCTAAGGAGTTCTTTTTTTTTTTTTAAGTTATAATAAACAACATTTTACAGTTTCGTAAACAGTTGGTCAGAATTTTTTTTGTTTTTAGCCATTGTGCAAAACTAATACCTACAAAATTAATAATATTCAAGGTATGTTCAGGAGATTCTTCTTACTTTACGGTTTTAAATTAACTCTCAGCCTCTTTGAGATTCGGGCTAGCGCAGAGGCAGCATTAATTGGCTTTGAGATTCGTGCCAAGTTAAAAATGACGATCCAGCCATCCAGGTCAGATTATCTATTACGGTAGCTGTGAGGATCTGAATTCGGTATGTTCAGAGGTCTACGACCATATTTGAAACCGGGTCTAGTCAACAATCTGACAAGTCTGGTTTGTGGGAACCGGTGGAAGTACATCAGGGGTCAGATCAAGTCTAATTAGTGGGTCCAATAGGTGGGTGGTTTCTGTCTCAATTAAAATATTTAAAGGCTAAAGCTTAGAATTTCTCCATTGTATAAATGTAATGGATCTCTACAGCTTAAACTTATCTTCTTTTAAGACTAGTCTTTTCCAATTTTTAAATATATTAATATTGCTATAAATATGTAGTTTTTTCATTACAGATAGAAAATATCTACATCAGTGAAATTAATTTAAAGCATCTTCAATTGTAAAATTAATAAGAAATTGTCACATTGGTTAAAAATTAGAATTGGAAGTTCGATATAAAATTAGCAATAAAAATCAGGAAATTAGAATCCATAATTTTGTCAGCGTGAGAATTACAAAGTGATTTTTCTTTTCTTAAAAGGTTGGTAATTATGAAATTCTCAATAATTGCCACGTTTAATTAGACATTATCCAATATAAATACACCAATAACTCTTTTGTTGTGATACAAAGTGGAGGAGAGTTCAAATGCGTCCATTTTTAAAGTTCAAATAACATAAATTTTAAAACTTATATATCAAAATAAAACCGTTATATATGACTATATTATTTTTTCTACTTGTACATAAAAAATTTATTATATTTCGATTTTGTTTTTATAAAAATAAATAAGTAAAAAATCAACGTTCAGAATTTATCCTATCAATGCATTTTTATAAGCTCTTGATGCCAATCAAAATAAAATTGAAATGCCGTAATATTTTATACATGCATAGAAAATAATAAAGATCAAATATAACGGTTTTATTTTGATGTTTGAGTTTTAAAGTTTAAGTTATTAATGTTTTATTAATAGAGGTTTGATGAAGGCACACAAAATGAATGTATTTAAACCCTCCTCTATAAAGTGTGCTCAAATAATTGAAAAAAAAGTTGAAACCTGAAGGGTATATTTTCATCAAGTTGAAACTTTGAAAGGGTGAAAAATGGAATGGTGTTTCTCCAGTTTATAGGAAGAAAAAGAGATGATTTAGTTGCAAATCTTGTACTTATCCAAGGGCAGGTTCTATCTTCAAGTCAAAATGGCCATCAAGGAAGGATTTTTTTTAAAAACCATAATTAAAATAATTAATTTTAAATAAATAACATGATTGCGGCGAGATTTACAAAAACTATCAAAACCGAAATGCCAATTCGGTCCGAAGGATTTTTTTTTCTCTGGACCGAAATGGCAATTCGGTCTGGCTGTTTTTTACCAGGTGCAGAAAGAACGCCACAGAAAATAAAAAAACCGGCCAGAACGCCATACAAAATAAAAAAACAAGCCAGACTGAACTGGCAATTCGGTCCAGTTTTTTTTTTTTTTTTTTTTTTTTTAGAGATTTAGATTTAGACGAGCAAAATAAAGAAATCAAAATTTGAATTTTTTTTAAAATTATTTGATAGAAGCATATTCATACTAAAAAAGGACGGATCAAGTTACAACAAATTTGAGTTACAACAACTATTTTTTTCATTTTCAAAGTCCAAATCGTCGATCCAAACCGTTCAACATGATCTCCACAATAAAATGTGCTTGCAGATCGAATTTTACATTTTTATGAATTTTTTTACTATTTATTAAGTATTTTACAAAAAATAGTCATATTCAGACCATTGAATTTTGTACCCATCTTAATAAATAGTAAAAAATTCAAAAAAAATGTAAAATTTGATCTGCAATCACATTTTATTTAGATAATCATGTTAATGGTTTGGATCGACGATTTGGACTTTGAAAATGAAAAAAATAGTTGTTGTAACTTGATCCCTCCTCATACTAAAATACCTAAATTACTTGAAATTATGTTGAATTACACTATATTAAGTTAAATTACGCTAAATTACATTACATTACGCTAAAATACGGTAAATTACGGTAAATTACATATGAATAGGGACGATATCTTCACTAAAAAGGCGAAAAACGACGGCGAAACTTCAAACGGTCATAAAACGGCGCTCGAGTGTCCGATTTCAGCAAATGACCACTTTTCGGAAAGCTTGCAAAAATACTCATGCGTCCGTGCCAACGATGCCGGATTCTAAAATTCAGAATCGCCAAAAAACAAAGGGAAGAGCCTCAAAACTTGAGTTGAAGTTTCCGATTAAGATTTTCATTTCTATTATTCAATCCAAGTAGCTCAGTAAATTAGTTACATAATGAACTTGTAGAATACCAATTTTTACTATTTTTGGAATTTTTTTACTATTTTGTATAATTCATGAAAGGGGGCACAGAATCGGTCCACTTTAGCGTAATTTACCGTATTTCAACATAATTAGCGGAGTTATTGTAATTTAGCGTAATTTAGTGTAATTCAACATAATTTATCGTAATATAGTGTAATTCAACATAATTTCAAGTAATTTAGTGTGTTTTAGTATAAATATGCGAATCTGGCTAATATGCTACGCGTATATAAGGGCCTCTCCGTGCTACGGCTCACTTTTTGAGTTTTTAAAATCCTAACGGTCGATCCGAACCGTTCAACATGATCTCCATATGAATATGTACTTGCAAACCAAATTTTATATTTTTTAGAATTTTTTTACTATTTATTAAGCCACTTTGAAAATCGCTGATCCAATGGTCCAGCAGATTTTACTGTTGTGTACAAATTAGTGTTTTTTCAAAGTGGCTTAATAAATAGTAAAAAAATTCTAAAAAATGTAAAATTTGGTTTGCAAGTACATATTCATATGGAGATCATGTTGAACGGTTCGGATCGACCGTTAGGATTTTGAAAACTCAAAAAGTGAGCCGTAGCACGGAGGGCTCTATGCTACGCGTAGCACCGTAGCACTGTCCATAAATATGCTAATTATAAATCAAAAAAAGTAATCTAACAAAAAATTTAAACAAAAAATTTAAATTTTCAGTGTTAGATTTCTTTATTTTTGCTCTTCTTAGTATCTCTAAAAAATAAAAAAAATAAAAACCTGGACCGAATTACCAATTCGGTCCAGGCTAAAAAAAGCCTCCACACACCAATAGCTACACGGACGGCTATGAAATTGAGGGGGACCGAATTGCCAATTCGGTCCGGTGGAAAAAAATGCTGTCGGACCGAACTGGCAATTCGGTTTTGATGTTTTTTGTAAATCTGACCGCAATCATGTTGTTTATTTAAAATTGATTATTTTAATTATGGTTTTTAAAAAAAATTCATCAAGGAATGTGAACTTTGCTGAGAATATTAAATTATTTTTTCCTGCATTTATTAAATGCTCTTCACATCATTTCTGCATCCCTCTCGTAATTGGTGTTTACAAATATTGACTAGATTTGTTGAGAAGTCAAAGTTTAGTGCTTTAGAAGTCAACGACGAAATAATTTTCGCCGGTAGACGCCTAGACACGGTAGTTCATTTCTCAAAATTTGTTTTTTACAAATTAAAACGCTGCTATTAAAAAATAAAAAAAATTGTTTATAAAAGTTTCAGAAATTCGTGTCTATTGGATGAAGTTTGTGTCGATAAATGCTGATTTTTTTATTTGTAGCATTTTTATTATGAAAACAAATATATAGCAATCAAATCATAAATATTTTATTATAGTCAAAACGCTAGCGATCAATCTTATCAGAGTCGGATCAGACGATGATTTGGCAAGTTTCGGGTCAACGGTCAACTAGTCAGACCGATAGATTAACCAGTTTGTTTGCTAATTTTTTAAAATACTTATATATTTATGAGATAAAAAGTACTATTATAAAAATAATCATGATTTATTTCCTCCACATGCAAATAAATGATGTACTGTAAAAACAAATTTATAGATTTTTTTAAATGCAAGAAATATAATTTTTTGAAGCTCAAAATCGGTAGAAACTATTCATAAAATTATTAAAATAAAACATCATAGGAACACTATTTTTTCCAACAAAGATGTTTGATAGTTTTATACTCTGTTTTAAAATTGAATAACTACATATAATTCTTTTAGTTTTTTTTTAAATCAACCGAGCATTTGATGATCAATTTTTAAATTTCGGAATTTCAGAATTTTCTTTTAAAAAAATAACATTGTGGCAATTGTCTGATCATGTTAAAATTCATAATTGTTTAAAAAAGTAAAATTACGCTGCAAAACATAATACATAATTGTCTACAAAATAATGCAGTGCTATATTTTCTCCTCAGAAGCTGCTTATGAAAATAATAAATGTGCCGCCATAATCAAGAAATAAGAAAAGAAACGGTTTTTTTGGTTGGTTCAACGGTTTTCTAGCCGAGTTTTCTTAATTTTTTTCTAGTTACATGCTTAATTGAACCGGATTTGATTCCGAGTCCGATCTTTTCGGTCTACCATCTAATCCGATCTAATCCGGTTTTAATAACAATTATTTTGAGTCTTACATGGGAGACACTAAATTTACGATTTCGGCTATAAATAAAAATAGAGAGAATTTCATGTATACCACTCAAAAACTTTGAAATTACGTATTTACCATACTAAATTCTATAATTACGTATACCACTCTAAATTCTAATAACTCACATATTTACCTAATATTTTTTAAATATATTACAAATATATACAAAACTCAAATTAATTATGTTTAAGATTCTAAACCAACAATTAATTACAGATTAATTAAACCTGGACTCATTCTCCATATTTATATTGTACTATTGTCTTCTCCATCTCTTGTCTGCGGCCATTGCATGTTCATTATAACCTCTCTCGTTGTCTCCCGCATAACCCGCTATTTCATTATTACAACCAATTTCTTACACCAGAAGTGTTAGCGGTTGCGGTTGGCTGCTTGCGCGGGGTGGTAGGAGAAGGCTTGGCCAAGATTGTTGTCGCAATTGGGCTTGAATGAGATGGTGGCAGGAGACACGTTGGGGTGGTCGGAGAAGCACGACTTAATACTATTATTCATTGTCAGAGCGGGTACAAGGTGAATGAATCCAGTTTTAATTAATCCTTGATTAATTATAGTTTCTAAAATTTTACACATAATTAATTTGAGTTTTGAGTATATTTAATATACATTTAAGTTATATTGGATAAATATGTGAGTTATTCGAATTTAGAGTGGTAAATACGTAATTATAGAATTTGAAATGATAAATACGTAATTTCAAATTTTTGAGTGGTATATATGAAATTCCCCATAAAAATATTTCTGATTTAGGGTCACAACTGTATTTTTTTCCGCTGCGGATAAAAAAATCGGCGACAGATGCCAAATTGCGTCCTAGCAAGTAAATATCAATTTTAAATCAAATTATTAACCAATTATAAGTAAAAGCATCTGCAAAAACCAGTGTTCTAAATAGCGCGCTATAGCGGCGCTATAGCGTTTTTGGACCCTAAACGCTAAGCTATGGCATGAAAATACGCTAATTGCGCTACGGCCGCTATAACGGTAATAGCGGTCCGCTATAGTGCATAGCGTGTAGCGCGCTATTTGCGCGCTATGCATATTGGGCGTTTTTAGACAATTTATATGGGCTTAAATAAAGATCCATAAAATTTATTTTGTATAGAAAAAAAAATAGAATGAATCATGATGCTTAAGATATTTTATATAGAAAAAGATCGATAGTTTATGATATTATTATGGATATTTTGAACCATGGACTTTTGTACTAGTTCAATATGAATATTATAATTTCTTAATTAATTTGGTGTTATTTATTATTCTATGAAACTTTAGATAATGTTAATATATAGTACAAATATATAATATAATTTTTGTAAAAAAAAAAAACGCTATTTGGAATAGCTTCCGCTATAGCTACGCTATTCGCTATAGCTTTTTTTGTAGCCTTCCCGCTATGACGCTATAAACGCTATTTAAAACATTGGCAAAAACTATAAAATATCTGCAATTATAATTAAGAGGGTGATTCAATAATTACATTTTTTATACCTCTTTGTATGATCATAATTAATTTTTTTCACTAATAATTCGAAATGCCAATTTAAAAGTGAAACATCGGATAATATTTTATTTAATGTAACATATAGTCATGTACACATAAAAAATAAAAATATTCGGAGTTTGCCTTACACAAAATGAAGAACCTGAAAATCAACAATTAATTTTGATTAATTTGTACCGTTGATTTTGCTATATTTAGCCTTGTACAAAATGAACTCTCAATTAAACGATCTTTTTTTGTATGAATATATTACTTTAAAAGAATGTCAATTTTTCATAGTTAAATTTTTTTGAATATTAGTGAAAAAATATTTGTAGCCGTGACTAATGACAGGCATTGAACATATAGCTAGATAATCAATCCCAATTAAAAAGAAATTTTCCAAAGAAGCATGCTTCCCTCAATAATTGCAGGAAAAAAAAAATCTTTGCGGCCTTCATACTTATTCATACTTTTATTTCTGAATTTCAAACTTCAGTCAAGGCAAGCTGGGTTAATTGACATGTTCTTTAAGGAAGAATTTTACTAGCTTTACGAATAAGGAAGAAATTTACTAGCTTTACGAATAAGGAAGAAATTTAGTTTTAACCCATTAATTGACATGTTTTTTAATTAATTCCTGAAATCAGAATTGATGATGTCATCTATTGGTAGAAACCCAAAAACAACACAAACTTAGTACAATTTATTCTGTTATTCAAAATTTCAAATGGTAAAACAAACATTTTCTTTCAATGATAAATTTAAAAAAAAAAAAACCCAACATTCCCATTTGTTGGTCCTTGAAGAATGAAAGAGAGACCCTGTCCAAAAACAGTTTACATCATACACAAATTCACTGAATTAAGTGCATCAGTTGTTAATTAATAATTTTACCAGCATCACTAATTGGTTGAAAATTAATTACCTTCCAGCGGAGCTATCAAAAAAGCCTTTCAAGCCGCTATGTACCAGCCACGGGGACCGGCTGTCAGTGGGTCACATTACCGGAAATTAAGCATAGATGATAACTAAGATGTCAGTGACATTCCTGGTCGGTTTTATAGAAATTTGAAAGATGAAAAGAACTAATATTATTGATTGCTGATATGATTTTAATCTTTTACATAGTGTCTATTTAACAGCTACAGAATTTAAAAAACCATTAAAATATTGCCTATATCTATCTGCTAATTAATACTAATTGATCTCTAATTGATTTTTTTTTTTCAATACTCCCTCTCAAGTTGAAATCGGAGAATCCAACTTGTGTGTAATTCTTTCTTTTGCAGACTCTTTTCTCAAACTCACTAGCGTCTTCACAGTTTACCACTTAGTTGGTCATCTTTGATTTTTTTTTTTTTGTTTCAAACTAGCATGTGTCTCTACATCTTTCTACTTGACTGGTCGTTCTAACTCTCCCTTAAGCTGGTTTGTATCAGTTTGCACTTGCTTACTTGAGCGGCCACATCTTTAAATTTGAGAGTGGTGAGGAAGAAAGAAATGTCTTTGATTGTGTTTTTTTCTTTTACATTTTTCTTCTTCTTCATTCGTCCTTAAGGGATCGAATTATGCTCTGACACTATATAGAAATTTGAAATAGAAAAAAACTAATTTTATAAACTGTAATAATTTAAAAGACAATTAAAATATTTTCTTATTATAATATTTACTATACCTGCAAATTAATACTACTTGATCTCTAATGAATCTGTCATCAATATAATCGATCCATCTTCAACCAGAACATCACCTAACCACATGATGATGCGGAGCCCACGAAGCAGGAGTTCTGACTCTACTTGATTTATAATGCACTTGAGAGTAGGCATCGGACCTACTTTGGTTCGATGGGTTTATTCACCGTCGATTTGTTAAAATTCGTGTGGAACGCTTTAAACTCCGTGTGTGTCTGTTTCAATTTTCATGCGCGCAAATTTTAAATTAGGTCGGACGGTTATCATGCTCGTTGAACCTAAAAGCAGGTCCGATGCCCATTGGACCTACTCCTTTCTCGAATGCACTTGAGGCAGAACATAATTGTATTCTTATTGTATACATAAGCCTATTTTTTTAATTTTTCTGAAAAAAGTATGACAAAAAAATAATATTTTGAAATTTTATTTGTGTGTGAGAGATAGCTAATTGCCCTCCCCTGAACCCATGTAGCTCCATCGCTGTGGGTCATTTCGAGCAAATAGCCGATTGCGACTAGAGAGATGGATTTATCTTACCACATTTAACCCATGAGAATCACAGTGGATGTGATAGAAGTACCAAAATAATGTGATTGTTGAAATCCACCATGAAAAGACTAAATAAATGGATAAAGTAGCCTAACAGAAATGCCTAATGGGGGCAATTATGGGTTTCATGGCAGTTCAGGTGTTCAGAATCAGAATACAAACAAAGCCTGAAAAAGCTATTGCAGCTTTCTGTTGGGCTTTATTTAACTTCACTCAGCCCGGTAGCACGCCATCACAGCTTCGGCCTGTTATCGGATCAAATAACGAATTCTGATTTGAATGAAATTTATGGAGCAGACTCATAAATATGGAGGTCTTAAGATTTATAATTCATGTCAATTTGTAATGGACGGTTCGAATTTAACCTGAATTCGTCAAAAGTATTAAGGGACGGGACTGGAGTGTGTTCATGTCAATTTCGGACGGGCTACTAGTGTTTTGAAAACGGTCCGGGTCGGATCGGGTCGGGTCGGTCCAAACCCACCCGGTCGGCGGGTTGGCACGGTCCGGATCCGGCGGGTTGGGTTTGGTTTGGCCAATCTAAAACCGTCCTAAATCTGGCGGGTCCACGGTTCACGGTCCGGGCCGATCCGGACCGTTTTTTTCTGTTTTGTTTCTTTTTTCGTTTCTGTTTTTTTTATCCACATTAATATAATTTACTTCATCCATCTTAATTTTAATTGATTTGAAAATTATAAGATTATCAACATAATCATTTCCAAGTTATATTTCCTCATAATAAAAATACAAAATTTGTTACAAGGGAAAATACAAAATTTGCTAAGGCTAAAGAAACTATTTTTAGCTCAAAATGTTTTTTTTTTCAAGTTCTTCATTTTGTAGAATTTTTCAACTTCTTAATTCATGTATTTCAATTTATCTTCTATCCATATGCGGAAGAATAAGTTTTAAGTGCTTCAAATTTTAATCTATTCATGAGGTCTCTACTGCACAAATACTTAATATAACAATGTGAAATTTTATGAGTAATAATTAACCTAGTAAGAAATTGATATTAAAGGTATTGAATACTTTTTAGAAGATCTTAGTACCAAGGGGACAATTTAATTAGTACATAGCATGATGAAGTGTAGATAATTTATATACTTATATATTTTTTTAAAAAGAGATCGATAATAGTTATCTTGACAATTTTGATAATGATATTTCAAATCATATATTGAAACTTAAAAGCATTTAGAGATATGTCACTCGACATATAGATGATCTACAATTAAATTTCATACAATTTATTTATTTAAATTATAAAACAATTAGTTTTAACAATTTATTTGTATGGTCATTTAAGAAAAAAGGCACTTGTGAGAAATTAGAAATGTTGTGTGATTTATTTTAATACAACATGCATCACTTGTCATAACTATAAAATAGATCAAAAGGTCAGCATCAGACAACTAATATTAAACTTTGCAGGAAAAAACTTAAGGGTCAATATTATGACATGAGAGTAGGTCCTATGGGCTAGGTCTGATGGGCATCGGACCTACTCTGGTTCGATGGATTTAATCACCGTTTATTTACTTTAAAATTCGTGCAGAACACTTTAAAATTCGTGCGTGTCTGTTTCCATTTTCGTGCGCACATATCTTAAATTAGATCGGACGGTCATCATGTCGTTGAACCTAAAAGTAGGTCCGATGGGCATCGGACCTACTCCGTTATCCAATATTATAAATTTTTGCCATATTTTGCATATATATGAAGTTAAATCCATACCCCATGTTTGGTTGTGGCCTAAAGGTAGCTTAAAGGTTTTAGGCCACTGTTATTTCACCAAACATGATTTAAACTAATTGGCCTAACATGGAATAGCCTAAAAGTTAGGTCGGCCTAAACGGGCCTAAATTAAACCACCTCTTAAGGTGCCTTAAATTTAGGCTTCAATTTTACGCCACGGG
>JAJGRW010000050.1:2373604-2455123 GCA_025461045.1 Carex parvula | reverse complement strand
CCCGTGCTATAAATATCTGCAAACTTAGTTGTTGTGATTGTGAACTAAGTTGAGTAGTGAGCTATGGTAATATGCGTATTAATCGACCCGTGCCATAAATCTATCTCTATTTTAAAAGGTCAAATATTCAAATTCGAACCGTTATGCAATCTCTATACGAAAATATACTTGGAGTCAAATTTTATATTTTTGTTAATCAGTACAAAAGAACTACTCCAGGATATCCAAAAGTTTCCACCTATCTAAACAAATAGTAAAAAAAATATAAAATTTAATCTAGCATTTTCCATTTGGAGATCATATTTAACGTTCAGATCAACTATTTAGACTTTGAAAATAAAAATATAAGTCCATAATATAACCCAATCCGTACTATTCATATTACCATACCCTCACTCCTAATAGGGTGTTAAATTGTCAATATATCCATCGATTAATAGTCGTACGCATCATAATTGTCAATATATCCCCTCTTTTACCTAGATTAATAGTCGTAGGCATCATAAAGTTGATCACGACATAATTCACCAGAAAAACAAAGCAGCAAAGGTAATTTCATAAAAAAGAACATAGTGACAAAAAAACCATTGATAAAGAGATCCATAACAAATTAAACAGTCACCCCCATATAACAGGCTTTCAAGACCAATACACTCAAGAGAAAGCGCCTTTCAGATCCCAAAAAGGTAGGAAAATGTTCTGATAAATAAAGACGCACACTACAATAAAATAAACCTGACGCCTTTCCCGCCAACCAAATTTTTACTGTGTTCTAACAAAACAAATTAGTAGTCAGTAGGGGAAATGACATCATCAATCTTAAGGATCATTTTCCGACCTGAGTGGCCAAGAGGATCTGTTGTTGCTTCCCAATTAGGGTTCGAAACACGTTCTGCTCTTTCATGTCTAGTTGTACCAACATCGTTGCAATCTATACCGCAGAACGGGTTGTTCTCCTGAAATAACAAAATTCAAATAAACCAATTTTTTCAACTAACAATACAACTGCAATGGCTGATAGGCATTTTTTTGTTTGTTTGTTGAAAGTAGAGGCTTCTGGTTGTCAAATGCAAGCTATGCAAGTGATCTTAGCTCCAGTGAAACTAGAGCCACCATTATTTCTTAATACTTTCCAAATATCATTTTAAAGCTACTTGTGAGTCCAAAAAGTGAAGCGAAGGACTCACAGCAAGGTTGATTTTAACATTCCAATTGACTAGTGAAATTTTTTAAGGAAAGAGTTGACTTTTCTGCAACATTCAATGTTTTTTTTAACATTTTCTAGCAAATTCCTTTACATGCATCATAAATATAATACCTTGATTTGCTGAGCTTTGACAGCTGTAAGTGTATCAATTGGTGGGAGGCCACTGTTCTCAGCCAGAGCCAATGGGACATGATCCAGTGCCTGAGCAAATGACCTAATTGCATACTGACGTATATACAAGGAAAGACAAAAAAAAAGAGAGCTAGAGTTAGTATTATAACTCGTGAAACAAACTATCAAAGCCCCTTTATGAAGACATGTCTGAATTTAAGGTATTTCTCCATTAGCAAGAACTATTAATAACAGGCATAGAGCTAGCTGATATTTACATTTTCATTTAAGGCCATGAAAACATAAACATTTTTGGCCCTACAGAAGCTCAATATATCATAGAAACCCTTGCACTTCCAAAATTTGTGGTTATCCTTAGAGATACACTTGCAGAGCAATAACACAGAAAAGCTTCACCCCAAGGAAAAATGAGAAGATGAAAAAAGACACTAGAAAGAATAAACAACCCAAAAAGGAACATGACAACACATGCCCCTCCAAAGAAATAATTGTTTCCTCAAGGAGGACAGGATCCAGTTTCATAACAGAAAATTGATTCTGGCATAGTTGATATTCTGAGGAGCTTCTCAAAGATGCTGCAACTAATGTTAAGTTCTAAGGGCTACACTTGAATTTTCCTTGCAGCCAACATGTTTAAGATTTTCTAAAAAGCTACTAACATCACCAGCAAATCAGAACTAGAGCACAAGGGGGAAGAAATTCATACTTTGTAGAAAGAAAATATAAGTACAAAAATTACCTGTTCAACACCAGGATAACGATCCGCTGCAGCTTCGACAGCAACAGAACATGAAATCTCAGCAGACCCACCACCATAGACAATTGAATTGTTGCGAATTAGGTCCTCGCCACACAAAGGGCATCGTGTATACTACGCTTTGTCTCTTCTATCATCATCTTATTTCCTGTTATTCACACAAATTAATTGTTTATTATTTAGGCAGTCCCACAATACCTGGAATGAACTTGCACCAGTACCAACAACTCCCCAATTTTTTAATATACATTTTAAAAAAAATTAAGAGAATGTTAAAACTTTTAATGTATTTTGGATGATCTATACAGTTACGGGTTTAGACTGCAGTAAGCAAAGTATGCAAATCAGTACATACCACCACGAATGAAGATTGTTACAGCCCTGGAATTTGCACACCGCTCAATATAGAGCATGCGATCTTTAGTAGTGCCAAATGATTTCTCTCGCACCACTCCAGCCTGGTAAAATTATTTTATTAAGTGTAATAAGAGTAATTTAACAAGCAGCTAAGGGAAAAGAAATCCCTAGAGATGTTGAATTTGAATGAGATAAATACCTTTCCCAGCTTCTCAGGAGTCAGCTCTTGGAACCTTGGAACAATTCTTCCACCTGCAGTAAAAAAAAAACATTATAGACAAAAGCATGACTCACAATTAGTAAACTCACTTTAAGACATGGTTACATAATTCTACGGAAGTTATGTATAAACTCACAATTAGCAAAACTAAAGCATGACTGACAAATTACTCCATATCATAGCTCAGAATACTTCACGACATCATTAATCATGCACTTAAACCTAGCTAGTATTAACACTGGTAAATAACAACAACTATTACTAAAAGAAGTTTTAGAGGGTATACACACTAAGTCTCAAATATTTACAAAAAAGGTTGAGCATGTCCAGAAAAAAAAAATAATAACCTGTCGCAATAGCAATCAACTCCAACTCAACACCACCAACCCATCTGACAGCTGGCAGATTGCGATGCATCAAAGATGGTTTGCTTCATCATCAAAACCCCACTGACAGATGACAAGGGTTGCACCAACATCCTTTAAAAGGGGACAAAGAAATGTATTAGAATAAGAATATAAAAAGTTCCTAACATTATACAAGGAGACAGCAAAGAATTCCTGACCATAAAATGGTAATTAGATGAAAATATAAGAGGTACACAACATACTCCTGGTTTTCAAACTTCTGGCCCTTTTTTGGGTCCCTTATATATTTTTTTCATAACATGCAATTAAGCATAAACAGGCTCATAAGTAGGCTTAAGGCAAATGAAGGTCGATAACTCACCTATGGGAACTGGCAAGTACCATGTAGTTAAAAAAGAACTCCAGCCAGGCACACATAATAGCAGTATTTGTAGAGAAATTTTGCAGATCCCTGCCTCTCAACCAAGAGAATAAATAAGAAACAACAAATTTTAAAAATCTAACCTTGCATTTCTGGACCATCTCATCAAAGTATTTCACCTCCTGCTGCCTGAGTGTCTGAAACTTCTCAACACTGTCAATATCAACCTTATGCTTAGTTTTCGGCTTCGGGGGCTCAAATGGGCATGTCAAAATGGCTATCTTGGCATCCTCGATGCGTTTCGGCATCTGTGGGTGGCTCATATCCTTGTCTACCATTATCCCTGTTATTAAGAGCTCACTCAAATAAATATGGTATCTATGATCACAGATGATTATTGTTCATAAGATTCCAACAGATTCCCATTGTGAAATGATTTTTATTTGCAACTGATGGACAGTTACTTTAAGAGTACAACTTAATATACCATATATTAACTCTGTATCTTCTAATTTGCCACCAACTTTGCCTTCCACCTTGATTAGGTCAAGGTTCACATCTTTCCTCTCCAAGTCAGCAACAGCAAGAACTGCCTTCACTGCAATTTCAGCAAGTGTGCGCTTGCAACGGTTGACACTGTGCAAAATTTGATAGAACTTCAATTGGCAAGTATATGGGCATGATTGCATCTACTAACATAAGCAAAACTAAAAGCAAATCATACAATTATTTTCTAGTACTGTATGCCTCTAGTGATCATATTGACCCACAATGTTACCATGGAGGTAAAAGAATTTAAGTTCTGCATATTCACCATTTCTATCGTGCTATATTACCATTACCTACCAGCAACCGCAAAACCTCAATTTTGATCCTATAAATTTCTGCATTTAATGTAGTATTATGCTTTACGCCAACTATTCTCATAAAAAAATTAATAAAGAATGCATGCTATTGAAAAAATGTGAGCCCAATAACCCATAAAAAGTAAGCCTGTTATGAAAAAATGTAGATTAATCACTCAGTATTCAAGTACTCACATCTTGGAAGACAGAGTGGTCATGCATGTTTGAACCAAAGGCTCGATGTTATCTGCGCTAAACTCATACTTTTGAGATATTTTCTCCAGATGCTCAAATGCAATCCTCGAGGCCATCTCATACCCCTCGGCAACACGAAGCGGGTGGATGCCACGTTCTAGAAGCTTCTCTGCCTGTTCTAGAAGGGCACCAGCCATGACCACCACACCAGTCGTGCCATCACCAATTTCATAGTCTTGGCTTCGTGATAGTTCAACCATTAGTTTTGCAATTTGATTGTCTACATCCATTTGCTCTAGAATGGTTGCACCGTCATTTGCTGGTTAGAGATAATAAAAAAAAGTACAAGCTTAGAATAGACTAGAATTATCCTTGGGCTTTTTTGTAAGATGGCAATATAATTCTCACAAACAAAAAGGCTTAGAGGGTACATAAGTTAAAAATTTTAACAGGTCTAGCAGGACATATAATTGTATGGTATGAAACCACCATATGATAATGCTCCTCTTTGGGGGATCCACATATGCAAATAAATGAGCAACTATAGGGAAGGGGGCAAGGAATGCTAAATGTAGTATGACACAATAATGTTGCATATGACAAACACTGCTTAATAGCGTTGCCATTTCCCAACTAGATAAATCAGCTAATAAAATTATCAGTTCTCTTTAAAAACTCTTTAAAATTGACCATCAATTGGTCAGATACAAAAGTTAAAAAAAAAAGTGCAGTTTTAACTTGGTTAAGGGCATAAGTGAAAACATGCCTTGTTTGTACAAGAACAAACAGAAGTTAAAAATCATTTGAGAGTTCAAAAGTTCTATATGCTACTAGTCTGATACAAAATTTAGAGCTGATTTCAGAATGATGCATGGATAGAAGCACCGACAACTAATTTGCAAAAATGGAGGTGAAAGACTTAAATCTATGAACAGTGACGAAACTATTAATTTGGCAGATGGTATTACCATATTACCAGTTTAGCTTAATTTGAAACTAACATCTAACCTATATTTAAGATTAAACAAAACTAGATCAGAATAACCAGGCGTTACAAAAAAAGAATGGCATATCAGTCCATAATTTCTTTACATCCGCCCACTAAAATTATATTAATGCTAGATAAGATCTTCTTCTGAAAAATAACACCTTTGCTTTTTAACCATTTTTCAAATTTTGTCAAATAAAAAAACAGCACACAAAGCCATGATCCCACGAAACAACTGACCCTCAACCTCGACCAGAATAAAACAACATGAACATCAATTTCCACTCGCCATTTCCACCTAAACCCTCACAAATCGAGAGCAAAATCTTAGATCAAATGCAAGAGACAACGACATTCCAGATTTAAACAAAAACTTCAAACTTTCAAGGATCTATAGTTCAACTTCCATATCCAGACAAATCTGATCAAAAAGCGAAATGCTTAGAAACATTAATGAAGCCATAAACACAGAGAAAGAGAGAGGGGTAGTACTGATGATGACTTCACCGTCGGGGGACTGGAGCATCTTGTCCATTCCCTTGGGGCCGAGAGAGGTCTTGAGGATGCGCGCCACCGCACGGCCGGCGGCGATGTTAGCCTTCTGCGCATCGAGACCGCGCAGCCTAGTCTTACTCTCCTGTTCCCTCAGTATTATAAACGGCCTCCCATACTCGTCGAACGCAAGCGCCATTTTTCTTGTTCTTCTTTTCTCTCAGAGTGAGAGAGAGACGGCGAAACGGGGGCGAGGGCTTTCTAGACTCGTGGAGTCTGAATTGGAACGAACGAAAGGGAGGGTTTTTCTGTCAATATTTGCTAGGGTTTCAACGAGGGATAAAGATATCGGCAGAGCTATTTAATTATCACGCAGCGCACGACTAATAGAGACATAATGAAAAAAATATTACAGATGCGCTTTGTTAAATCAACATAGCTCTGTCAATATCTTTGCTCTCAATGAGCAGAGGCTCTTTTCGTCTGTTTTTCTTTTGACGGACTGGATGCATCTTTCGGATCCGGACGCTAGCTGGATCTGAAAAGAATTCATTCGTGGTGACGTCCATTTAGGGGTCCGGATCCCCTAAAGTACCTCAATTTTTGGGTTTTGGATCGAGACCGTCCGATTGAAATTCGTCGTCGGGATGTGTGCGCTCACTTCGCAGATGGATTTTCACGAATTCAAATCGGACAGTCTCAATCCAAAACCAAAGATTGAGTTACTTCACTGGATTTGAATTGTCCATTTAGGGTGTCAATGGAACACGTATCATCTGCATTAACTCAACCGTCTGATTTTAAATATGAGTTAATAAATCTCAACCGTCTGATTTTAAATAGAAACAATTTAGCTCCTGCTTATAACATAGGAGGTCTTTTAATATTAGTGCGGATCTAATTTACACGAATCTTAAAATAAATTGGACGGTTGAGATTCATTAACTCAAAAGATTCCCTTTTGAGTTAATGCAGAGGATACAAATTCGTGTCGATACGGATAGGGTGGAAGTATTTTCATACTCATACCCACTAAAAATTAACCTTACTCATATCATATCCTTATTCATTAAGAATTGATATTACCCTATCCTACTCTTAACCGTTAAAATTATCGGATAACAAAATGGTAGCGGGTGCATAACGAATAGTACTAATATAATAATTAATTTTATTATATTTTACGAATATAACATTAAAACTCTTTCATTTCACACATATGCAATCACATTATTAATAAAAAATAAAAAAACAAAAATAAATATGTAATCAATTCCAACTAAATTGTTTTTTATAATGTAGGAGAATTTAAAAACACAAATATCATTTCGGACAAATTTAATTATTTAACTAAATAACAAAATTTGTAAATAAAAGTAATATGATTAGTATTTTTCTTATAGCAAAAATCATATACTAAATAACATAAGTACATAAAAATTATTGCTCAAACATTATTATATAAAATATCACACAAATAAATATAACGGGTACGAAATAGCTTCTTACCCGTACCCTTACCCGTTTAGTTAACGAAAAAAAATTCTTAACCATATCCATATCCAATTAGCTAACGAAAAAAATATCTTATCGAATACGATACGGGTAGGGTAAACGGATAAAAGGGTATCATTGACACCCTACATCCATTACCCATTTACCGGGCTGTCTGGGCTGAATCATATCACCAAAGGTAACAGAAAATTTGAGTTTAGATCAGCACCGTTCCATCTATTCTGGCACGAATATTAAGGATACCTCGAGCGTTCTTCCTTGAACCGAATTGGCTCCGAATTCTTATCGAACGGTCATGATTTAAACTCAAATATTCTGTAACCTGAGAGGATGGGGACTCGGTCTGGGCCGGACTACATTTGTTGACTGACGGACCCCTAAATTTCATTATATTCTTCAAAAATCTTGAAATTATATATATATTTTTTTAAATTCGTAATATCATATTTATTCTTTTAAACTTTAAAAATTAAAAATTTATTCAGTTTATTACGTTTTCTACTAAAATTAATTTTAAGTTTATAAAGTTCTTATTTTATTCCTTATTTAGAAATAAATAAATATATAGGAAGATTTTCTATCAGGTGTGTTTGACAAATTCTTTAAGTATTTAAATACTTTAACAAATAATTTTAAAGAAATCAAACGCAATACTTCTAAGGTGAAGTAAATTGAGCAAAACTAGAGTGTGATGTGCTCACCAAGAGAGATTGGTGAGCACACCTCCAAAAGGCTATCGGATTGATTTCGAACTACGAATCTAAACCGTTGAAATTCATGTACTTCGTGAGTGATGCAAGTACATGCAAAAATTTTAAAGTTTCAAATTCATTTAGTACATGGTCAAGCGGTCAAAACAATGTACATTTTATAAGTTATTTTCTAAATTGTTTTATGTATTCATTTTTCATCATTGTTTTGACCGCTTGACCATGTACTAAATGAATTCAAAACTTTAAAATTTTTGCATGTACATGTATCACTCACGAAGTACATGAATTTCAATAGTTTGAATTCGTTGTTCGAAGTCAATCCGATAGTCTTTTGGAGGTGTGCTCACCAATCCCTCTTGGTGAGCACATCTCACCCTAGTTTTGCTCAAGTTAATTTAATGAGCTCCATGAATATTTTAAACTTGAATCATCAAATCTCTAATTTCTGATACTTTCTATTTTATCATTGTATTTGTTACATTTGTTAACACATTATAGAAGAATAATTTGATTTGATTTGTTTTATTCAACACTTTGCAAATATCAAGCCAAAAATGATACCTTTTGATAATTAGTACAAATCAAGGACAATGCTTACAATAACAAGGAATGATTAAGTTTTTTTTAAGCTTTCTTTCAACTTTTCTAGTTTTTTTAGTCATTTCAGTCTTTTTTTGTCCGAAATCTTAATATTGTCTGAACTTTAAGGAACCTCGACTCTTAGATTAAATCTATTTAGCGTATATTTACGGATTAAGATAACCGAATACAAACTCCTTAACATGAATTAAGATTCACCCTTTCAATTTGTTCACCTCTCTTTTTTCTCCTTCCAATTATTCCAATATAACAAAAACATAAAGTGGTTTCCGGATTTGATATCAGAAAGTGCTCTTCATTTTATACACCAGTAAGAATTTATTGCATTTTTTTGGGCTTTAATCACACCATTTTTGTATTCAAAGTCCAAACACACTGTTCCTTTGTACTCAGATTACTGAATCACATGTGTTACAAATGTTTTTAAAACTCTTATGTCAATATTTGCTAGATGTGATATATATTATTATTTTTATATACACATAAAATGTTATTACTTTTTTATTTTGTGTTTATAAGAATCAACAAGTTGAAGATTTAACATTCAGAAATTATCTACACAAGTGTATTTTGTAAGCTCATATATAATACCAATTAAAACAAAGTCGAAATGTCGTAATCTTTTATACGTGCATAGAGAAAATAATATAAATCATATCTAATAGTTTATATTGATATTTGAATTTAAAATTTTAAAAACAAAGACATAATAAAAACATGAAACTAAAGACATTTGAACCTCTCATTTTCTGATGCTAGAAAGGAATCTGTAGCCTCGCTTTCAAAATTTTAAAGAAATTTATCTGAAGGGCATTAGAACTAGTCAACTTGAGATCTATTTTGATCCCAAAAATATATTACAATGGGTCTAGTGTGCATTTGGCATTTTGAACAAAAGAAGAAATGTTGGTATAACCTCAAAATAGAAGTGAAAACGGTATGGATAATATCCGATTCATATTTGATCTGTATTCGAAAAATTAGATGTAGATATCTGATATTCGAATATCCGTGTGGATATGGATACTGATATGGTTTTACGTTTCAATTATCTATATCCGAATAGTAGATATATATCATATATTTTAATATATATTATGAAAAAATATTGTTATTTATCATTAAAATTAGATAAATATTATGAACTTTGATATTTTTTAATATTATTTTAATAAATATCCGATCCGATCCGTATCTTTATCGGTTGATATCTAATCCGTATCTGCATCCGGAAAATTAAAAAGAAATATGAATATGATTTTACCACTATCCGCTCCGTATCCTCTCCGTTTTCACCCCTACCTCAAAAGGATGGCTTAGTGTTGGACATTAATTGTGAAAAAAAAAGAAAAGATATTTCTTTGTTTTGTTTTTTTTCCTGATAGGAGAACATGGTTTTCATGTTGTCAATAAATAGAGTAGCTTCTTGACGTATAAATTTCCTAATTACCTTTCTTTGGATATTGTTTTGTATTTGCTTGTAAAACCTTTTATCATTTATTTTATTTAATGAAAATTATTGGTTGGTAATTGCCAAGTCGCCAACTGACTTAAAAAAATAACAACAGATTTTGGGACGATCAAAAATCATAAACAATTTATGTAATTGAAATGTTGGATTTAAATTGGTTGCTATCTAAAATCTTGCCACAATGGATGACACATTATTTTTAATTGGAACAAAATTCCAAGCAATTATATACACAAATGTTCCTGGTTTGGATTTAACTGCGTACCAGAAGGCACACTAAATGTCTAAGCTTTATATATTTGGATTTTTGGACCATTTTAACACCAGGATAGCATAGTAAACAAAAAACCATATGAAAATTAAATTCATGGTCCAGCAAAATCAGCACTTATTATTGCAAAATTTGACAATAAATACATAATATCAAAGACAGCACAAGTAATTATTGGCCCAGAAGACTGAAGGAACCATTTCATCAATCAAAATTAGTCTGGTAACCATTTCAAAATCAAAATTAGTCTTAAGGTACAAGTTGGATTGAACTGTGCACACTGCCACATTTGAGTATGGAAGAAGGCGGGAACTGCATGGTGCATATCTTGTGCACGGTCACGAAAAATGGGAATTGACCCTCCCATCCTTTGTCATTCAATACTTCAAACACCTCTTGTGCGGTCAACGCACCCTTAAAAAATTAGAGAGATCATGTTATATGTCAATACGAATAATGTACATGCAACTATACGAGGTACTCTACTTGCTGACTCTTATGGTACCTATGCTCACCCTATACTGTACCTGATGAGTACAACACACATCTGGATCGCATGCTTGGTCTCAACTAAAACCTTTTTCTTGAAATAATAAGTTTTGAGTGAGGCTATGGTACTATGCATAGCGCAGTATGGATCAATATCTCCGTTTTTAAAGTCCAAACAGTCGATTTGAACCATTCAACATTATCTTCATATGAAAATGTATTAGCAGACTAAATCTTACATTTTTTAGAATTTTTTTACTATTTTTTTTAGATAGGTAGAAAATCACTGCTTTTGAATGGTCTAGAATTTTTAGATCAAGTGATTTTCCATTATCTAAAAAAATAGTAAACAAATTCTAAAAAATATAAAATTTGATCCAAAAAATGTAAAAAAATTAGCATAATTATAAAAGTTCAAATGAACTTTCTATGAATCTAAAAAAATGATTATATGAATATATGCAAGATTTCGAGTTCTACATATCTGAACCCTATTAATATAATATTAGTCAAATAATTATTAATATCATTTTCTTTTACCTGTAGTTTCTGGCCTTGCAATACCCCTTCCTCAAGCTCATTGAAAGATCTATACAGCAAACCAAACATAAAATATAATCTGGATTTTGTTATTATATTATGAGCATATGCCATGTAGATTTACCAACCCATAGATTCAGCACTAATAGATCAATGATACATTTTGCTTGCTTTACTGCAAATTAGGTTTCGACTCTGATGCTATGTTGTTTTATCTTAGACTGGGAATTCCAAAAAGCCAAACAAAAGAAAGATTCCTTAGGAAATTAACAAATAAGAAATTATAATTTACATGGGCATATCTCTAAAATCAAGTTAGGTTTCATATTTATTTGCTTATTGCACAATTTGTTTAGGCTCGAGATTGATATGTGGTTTGTCTTTGACTTGGGATTTCAAATGGCCGAACAAAAGGAAGATCTAGGCTGTAGACAAATAAGAAAATTATAGGGGCATATCTGTAAAACCAAGTGAGTATTCATATTTGTAAATAGAAAATATAAATAATTAGGAGCTTCACTTTTTTCCACCACTTCTTGCAAAGGCCTCAGCTACCCTTCGGTTCCTCCCCCCATCTAGACAATAGCACATAATTATTTAAACTCAGTTGCAAATGAAAATATAAAAAAAGGGAATAAAGTTCAATGTATTTCCAATTTTGACCCTCTGTAATTTAAAACACATCATTTTGGTCATATTAAGCTGAATCATTCATGTTGTGGGTTCCACTGGAACAATGTTGAACAATCAGGGGCAGAGCCAGACTTCCGAACTATGGGGGTCAAACACGTAATGGGGTCAATCATATAAAATTTTCATGTTAAGAATGGGGTCAATCTATGACATTTTACTATAAATTATAGAAAACTATATATAGATACAAAAATAAAAAAAAATATGGGGGTCAATTGACCCCCATTTATATACTCTACATCCGCCCCTGTGAATGATGATAAAAGTATGAAACACATCATTTTAAGGTGAACATTGATGACCCAAGTATAATGCATTTGGGTTGATCTTCTGGCATATTAGTACCTTCTATTTTGAAAGAATCTGTACTGTTTTCTGTAATAGACTTTGCTGGTCTTCTTTCAAACTTAAAAAAAGGACTATTTGTAAAAGAAGAAAACATAATACTTTGACAAAATATCAAAAGACGAAAACTGATACATACAACACGAGGCAATGAGATCACCCACACCACAGCTCTCAAAAAACGTGCTATCTTTCACAGAAGGAAACAACAACTTAGAAAATGCTCGCATCTCCTTTAATCCTATGCGAATTATTGCAGCCTAAATAATTTGCAATAGCAGATTGTCAGTCAAAATGAACTATAATTCTATTTTTTAACATTACCGTATAATGGCATAAATCTGTAGAAGAAACCAAAAGCTACAGTAGGCAGGGAAAAGTTTGGTTTATGTTGGTACCCTAATTGCATCCACTAGTACCAAGGCTAACCAATCTGAGACGGTACCTGCTGATCTAATTTATTTTCAATCCTTTTTTTCCCTAAAAACTCCATGCAATAAAAATTGTTTTATGAGTCACTTAATCGCAATACACAAGTAAAATCCACCCACAAAGGGAGAACTCTGGTATTGTCTTAATTTTATACTGTACTGACTACTGACAATAACAGTCTACCAATAGCAGCACAAAATTTTAAGAGAAGTGTGACATGAAATTCTTTACCTTTTTGCTCAGAATATAAGTGCAAATAATGCAATTAGAAAACTCCTATACTGAAATGTGTACCTTTGTATTATTTCCCATCTCCAAACCATCAACAAGACCTATAGCAGCACACAAACAAAGTAAAACATCAGACTAATATGTGATACCCTGGCCTGTACAAAGTAAAACGTCAGACTAGAGTTGTCCATTAACGATTATACTAAAGAAATTATAAGTTTTTACAACACCTCCTCCTTGGGGATAATATTTACAACTACACAAAATAGCTAGCATAACACAGAACAGCCGTAGAAAGTATATTATTTGTCTCTGCGGTCTCTCATGAGCACCAAATCTAGAGTTGAGTGCAACACTGTTGTATCTGTATGCTTGAATCATTTATAAGCGAAGCTACGTTCTTGCTCTTCAATCATATAATCAATATATTAATCTGTCGTGTCATATTGACCAGAATTTATTGATGCATCCCAAGTAAACTAATAAAAAATCATCAAAACCAAAAAGTATAGATGAATTGGTGAAAATACACCGGTTTCAATACCCTTTTTTCCCTTCAGGGGGTAGAGGCCAATTATGGTGGATATTATTCGGAAGTCAACTGAAATTTTGCAACTCAGGAAAATTGATTATCTTCATAATACCTGCTGCTATGGCCACCACATTTTTTAAGGTTCCACATAGTTCGACTCCTATGCTGTCCTCAACCTGCACACACACACACACACACACACACACAGAAATAATTAATCTCTGTCACAAATAGGATTATTAATTTGAATCCTTTTCATTTATCTTCTTTTCTAGATTGCTTTTTTTTTTTTCAATTGCAAAGGAAAATAGAAAACTAACAATGGAAACAAGGAAATAAGGGGTTGCGAACAGCTGAGCCCATCTATTTGCAACTTCCTTGTCTTCTGTATATCCTATTGTTGCTTCGCTCAATTTCTCCTCTGCAATCTATGTCAAAATGTGAAGAAACAAATAGTAAGAAAGAAAAGTAAATGCAGGCTGAATTACTTTTAACAAATTAAGAAAGAAAATATTTTTTTTACCCCTGGATTCTGTAAGTACCTACATTACATTTATATCCTTCAAACCTGATTGTTCTCACAAATGCACCCTCAACCATATATAAAACATTTTTCTGAAGCAGATATATAAAAAAAAATTCCGATAGGATATTGAGGGCAACTTTCATGAGGAGATTGATATACCAATGGCATATTTAATGAGGAAACCAGATTATTGTAATGTTGATGCGCAAATATTCGTAAAGAAGTTGATATTTCTTGTTTGTGAGTATCAAATTTTGAAAATTGTTCATGGTGAAAAAACTCATGAAAAAGAACAATGGAGGGTATGTTGTAATAATTATATGCTTGCCTCATTTGCAATATTGGCACCCATAAGAACACAACAGTTAATACCGAGAACATCTGTAATAAGCTTGGAGATCATGCAAGAGCCTTCTTTTTTCACTTCCATCCCCTTAATTAGAGAAATCGCCTTCGCTTTGGGTTTGATTTTTCCAGCAAGCCTCTTGCATATTCCCTTGGCATATGAATGTGGGGTCACAAACACTAACATGTCTGCATCTCTTACTGGATCACCCCAAAAAAAAAAAAAAAAAAGGAAAAAGGATTCAGTGAATACTCAAAAGTGATTCAATATCAGATCTCAATACAAAAACAGGTTGAGCCTATTCAGATTAAAAGGATCATAATTGTGCAAGTTTAAATTATAAATAAAGATCACCTGTATTCTCTAAGTCTGGATCTGCTATCACATTGGATCCAAGATTTATTCCTGGCAAATACTTGCAGTTCTCCTATTGAACAAAAAAAAAAAAGTTGCAATATGCAGGGTCATTATATCTCAGACGAAGATTATACGAAGATAATCAAGAGCTCTAGAAAGAAATAATTACATGGTTTCCATTGATGGTTTCAGAAAGTTTCTCACCAGTCGGAAAAGTTTCTTCATAAACCCACATCCTCACTTCATCTTCAAATAAATCAAATTCAACAAAAACAAAATAGAGAAAATTGATTAATTCTTACAATTTTATTTTTAGATCCTTATGCAATTGTGATAATAGATTAACCAGTTATGACAACAATCAATGCCAAACAGTGATGCGTCACTATTTTGTTTTGAACAGCAAATTTTCACAATATAGGATTTCAACTTGGTGGAAAAGGGACTAAAGATTGAATATACAGATTTAAGGGTCAAGAGCAAACTATTGCATTTCAGTCATCAATCACGACGCACTTAATCCCACCATGAAAAATTCTCTGACAATTACCAAATGCCACTAAATTGTGGTATGATGATGAACTGATAATAAATAGATAGTAATTTTTCTGGTAAAAAAGGATGAAATACAAGTACCATGAAAAATGTTTTGCTTGATAGTGTTAGATGCAATTATCTTGGCGGCAACGCTGCCCCAATTACCGCTGCCTATCACCGCCACCTTGTACACTCCTTCATTTTCCATTAAAGGAGACATGTCCAATTCTTCCCTAGGGTTAGACGGGATTAGGAGGAGAAGCGAAAGAGAGAGATTTTTTTTTTTTTTTTGTTATTTTGAGGTAGTGGGATGAACACCTCTTAGCTTTGAACTAATCAGCGAGCGTTATTTCTTTTTTGTAGTTTCCAGGCTTCAAATTGTTGTAAAGAAAAAGTAGAAGAAACGGAAAATCACGCCACGTGGCTGCACCAGAACTGACATCCTCTGCAGCGAAGTCCGCATGTTAAGCGAGATCCGACCGTCCGATCTTACTGTGATCGATTTGGCACGAATAGTGTGTAGATCGGACGGCAGAGATAGTAATAGACTAATGATCGATCTTAAAAATTCCGTCGCATCGTTCTCTTCGTTTTGACACTTTTACTTGGATCTTCTACAATGCACGAATTTGATTTTTCTTTTTTTCTTTTTTGATTTACTCACGTGACTCGAACCCATGTTCTTCCTTGGGAGAACTAATGCCTTATCCATCTGCTCTACGCAGTGTTGACCGAAGTTGATTGGTTGAATTGTTGTAGCCATTGTCTGCACCGAATTCGGATCTTCTGAAATAACTCAATTTTATGTTTGGATCTGCACCGTCGGATCTGCTCGAATATTAAAGGGACCTGTGCATCCCATCTCGAGCCGGATTGACTCAGATTTTGATCGGACGGTCCGGATTGACTCGGATTTTGATCGGACGGTCCGGATCTAAAATAAAATTTGGGTTACTTTAGGGGATCCGGACCCCTCCGCACCAGGCTCAGGCTCAGATCGATGAGCCCAGATAAGTGCGTTTCCTCAGAGATATCTCATATTTTGCATTGAAGGCCCCTATTTTATGCATTGGAGGTCACTGGTCACATACAGTAACCACACTAAAATAATTTAATGTTTTCACCTTGATTTTATACTAAAAAGAACATATTTTACAGACTTGCAGTGCATCCAATTGGGCGTAATAAGGAATTCGTATCCTCTGCATTAACTCAAAAAGAATCTTTTGAGTTAATGTATATGAACCGTCCGATTTATTTTAAGATTTGTGCGGATAAGATCTATACTAATATTAAAGGGCCCTTGAATTATAGAATGTGGCCGTATTGGCTCCGTTTAAAATCAGTTAGCCGAGATGCATTAAATCTTTTTCAAAAGATGCTCTTTTGAATTTAATGCAGACGATGCGGACTCCGTAATAAGACGAGCACTGAGAGTTCAGATTTCAGAGCATAGTGACAAGATTCGCGTATAATTCGTTTTTTCGACGTTACCGAACCAAACTCCGAATAAAACGCAGAAAAAACGTATAATACGTTTATTCGCGAATAAAACAAGTATAAAATGCGAGTTGAATAATTATTCGCGATAAAACGCGAAAAAAAATTTCAATTTTTTTTTTTTTTTTACGGTTTTTTTGTTTTTTTTTTTTTTGCTTCTTTGTTATACCTAATCATTCCTAAATTATACCCGAATTATGAATTTTTGACCTCGTCAAACTGAACCCAAACTATTAATATGTCACTATGCTTCAGGTTAGTACTGTAGTAGTATGTCATGAAATTACACGCGTGCAATTGTCTGTTGGTGCCGTAGGAAATCACTAGGCAAAAGCCTCGCGTTGCTTCGGCAAATTTTTTCGACACCTGAAGTAGTGTTTGAAGAAAGTTTATATATATATATACATATAAAAGATAAATACAATCCATATTCCAAAGTTTGACATATATATTACAAACGTTGGACCAGTTATAGTCATGTCTCTGATCTTGTTGCAACAAAAAGTTTACAATATGTTATAGTTAACATTAGTCTATAGGATATGTTTGGAAGAGGGATAACTACTTTAGGCAAGTGTGCTATCCCTTTGATACAAATCTTCCAAACATAGTGATAACTAATTTGTTGACGGTTACATGAACACAAAATATTATTCACAGTTCACAAAATATGTCAAAGGTTTCATATGATGATTGGTATCACTATTCTTCTTTCTCCTTTGCTTTGCTGCTTTCACAACTGTTGAAAATGAGAATATAAGTTAGTTTGCTTTGCAATGTCAAACTGATATGTTTATTCAAATATGATTTACAATGTTTGATGTAGCGTTGAGGTCCCAATTGAGAAGGAGATGAATCAGTTTTTGCCAAAACTTATCAATCCTTGATTCTATTTTTTGATTTGTGGTTCATAACGTGCTTTACCTTGATTCTATTTTTGAGAGGCATCTCATATTAGAATAGACCTAAAGTTGGATATGGTTGAATGCATATATCAGATGGTGTACAACATTTGCTGTCTTTATATTTTTGTGTATTGTGTTAGGAAGTATTAGTGGTAGTAGAGTCGAGTTTACTTGTTTTTTGGTTTTTTAGATTGATGTTCTGTGAACTGCTGCCTTCTTATGCCCTTTGTATTTGATGTTGCTGTAGTTTTTGATCCAGAGCTGCGAGAAGAAATTGGTAGTAGCGCTAAGAACTGTTTTCACAGGTAGAATAATAGAGTGATGTGTTTTTTGCTGAGGTAGGCTTGTCATACATACATACATACATATATGTATGTATGTATGTACTTATTTATGTATGTTTGTATTTTGTCTGAACTTTTATAATTATAGGATCGTAATTTTTTTATTAAATAAAGGAAATAAAACGAAAGAAAAGTAAGAGAATGTTTGTATGTTTTTATGTCAAAACTTATCAGTGAGTGAGGGTGATGTTTTTGTACTACTTTTTTGTACTTGATTGTGAAGGACTATTTGGAATGTTTTGCAGAAATATTTGCTCTTGTTGTGGCAGATCAGCGAGACTCCTTGTTGTGTCTATATTAGAAAATCTGGATTCTGTTTCAGACACTGCTGAACTGGATGGCAATGTTTGTTGTTCTGTTTTGAAAATATAATTTCCGTTACGTTTTTTGTGCACTTATAACTATGTGCTATGAAATGTACTTACTTTTTTGTACTTGATTGTGAAGACTATTTGGAATGTTTTGCAGAAATATTTGCTCTTGTTGTGGTAGATCAGCGAGACTCCTTGTTGTGTCTATATTAGAAAATCTGGATTCTGTTTCAGACACTGCTGAACTGGATGGCAATGTTTGTTGTTCTGTTTTGAAAATATAATTTCCGTTAACGTTTTTTGTGCACTAATAACTTGCACTTTGCTAAATTAGAATATGTAAATTACTGTGACCGTATAATGTAATATACACAGTATCTTTTAAGATTACATATTCGACGTGCTCTAGAATAGATCTTCCGCCGTGACGTTTCTACCTCATTTGATAAAGTTACTTCGCTAATGGAGTTATAGGGATCCACTACAGGCCTTTGAACACATCTTTCTCGCAAAACTAGAGAGTTATGTCGCGCCCTCTTTTGGGTTCTGATATCTAATGATTTATTTGTTTCCTCGTTACTCATGACCTAAGTCAGTATGGCACAAAATTGATAAGAAGGTTGAAAGCGTTGATGTCTAAGCCCCAAAAAATATTGTTGTCTATTATGAGAAAAGTTTGTAATGTTGTAGAACAAAACTAAGAAGATAAAAAAAACATATAAATAAAAAAGGATGAAAGGAATACCTCAAAAGTTGTAGTAACAGGAATTTGCAGCGTTGAAATATAGTAACAGGAATTCGTAGTTTGATTGAATATTTATTCCAACTTTTTGTTTAGCTTGGGACTTGATTTGAAACAGAACCTAATAGACCAAAAGAAATTTACATGAACTATGCACAATAATAGCTCCAATTGAACAAATAGCTAACGTAACCAATCTGATCACAACCTAAAACCAATAGAAATTTAACATAAGTAATTATATGAAGCATGTACTAATTTATCAATTTCTATAATTGTCCTTTTTTTTGTACCTGTCTTTTTGAAGTTCTTAAAGTCTTCTGAATCATAATCTTCTCGCTCCACTTCTGTAGCCAACCTGAACCTAATAAAAAGTTAAAAAAAAGTAAAGAGAGTCATTGTGTTTTGTGAGGGTCAAAAGGGAAAAAGAACTGCTGAATTTTTAAAAACCAAGAGAAAACAGTAGAAAAACTATGATAAAATCATAAATTTGACCACTCAGCATAGTACTCACATGATAAAATACAGGTCAAAGTAAAAAAAAAAAAAAAAAAATGTCGAAATTAAGGTAAAATTGCAGAACCGAAGCTTAAAATGATGACACAATAATAATTGTTGCCACCTTAGAAAATTTTCTGAAAACTTAGCACAGTACTCATAGTAGTCGTTAGATTTATGATAACAATCAAAGACACAAATTAGACCTGAAAACATTGAAAGTGGTAAATGTACCTTCTACAAACAGTGGTCAAAACTTAGTGCACTCTGTATTCTCTTTTATCATTAAGAATTATGTAATAATAGAATCTAATAAATTATAGTTTGCATATGCACACATTAACTTTTGTATTCTCTTTTATTGATAAGAATAATTTGTTGGTATATATAATAGATGTATAAATAAATTGTCATAATATAAAGGAAAAAAGAATAAAGAGGGAAGATAAGTACCTGCGCACACGCTGACAAAGAAATCAGAATATTTTAATTCACCTATTCAGTTTGATCTAATTGCTGTGAATTTTCCTATAGAAAGAACAATTTAGAAGATAGTAAAATAAGGGTTGTAATTCCAAATATGAAAGATATAAATTTTAATTCTATTAAGAAAACCAAATAATTCCTACGTGCTTTACACCAACTTTTTTCTTATAAGTAAAATAAGGGTTGTCCTAATTTATCAATGATTAAAAAAACATTCATAGTTAAGTGGGTTATGTTGTTAGATTCACTAATGAATCCAAAACAGGTATATTTTGCAAACCAATATCCTTGGGTGCTTTCTGGATTACAGCTAATTAGTGGTTTCTGTTGTAAAGTAAATGTTAAAAATAGAAATAAAACATGGTAACATTCCCATTAAATTGATAAATTTACCATCAGAAGGCCACTGATTTGGCCCATAAAATGGTTTATTTGCTTGTGGATCATCTTCTGGAACCTCTATACCAATGTAATATCCTTCTTTGTAGTCCCCTATTAGTCAGAAAAACAGATATGTAATATTAATAAGAGGGCCTTCTACATATATACTGTAGAAAACTTTACAGTTTACCAAAATACCATGAGAAACTAATCAAAGTTGAAAAATGCCAGAAATATAGATTTTCAAAAAACCTGCAAAAGAATGCGCAAGGGGTTAATAGAATTGGTCCAGGTTGGAGCACCTTGACCAGGCAGTATGATACCCAACCTAAACTGACCCTTTTACCCTGATAGCCTTTTTGCTTTTTTTTGTTAAACAATAAAAAGATTAAGACTATGGATTGACTCGGGAAACAACAAAAGAGAACCTAATTCAATATGTGACCAAACAGATATGAATGTTGCAATTTCGAATGAATAACCGAATCTGATCCCCATGCCGGTTGGAAATCAATCTGGACCTCTTGTAGTAAGGTATAGCTATACGCTCTGAAAATGTATAGCATGTACTAATTCACCTAAAATTGAAAATGTATAGCTCTGAAAATGTATAGCATGTACTAATTCACCTAAAATTGAAAATGTATAGCATGTACTAATTCACCTAAAATTGAAAATGTATAGCTCTGAAAATTGATAAATTAGTACAACCCTTGTTTTGGATTCTAGCATGTACTAATTCACCTAAAATTGAACAATTTTTTCAGGAACAATAAGAAAAAAATCTCTAAAAGAAAACAAAATCAGCAAAAACAAAATCTTACCCTGGAGTCACAGCAGTCCAAAATCGCAGGTGGAGATCACGCTGGAGTGTTGACGGAAGAGAAAAAGGAGTAGTCGGAAAAAGAAAGAGAGGGATTTTCACAGGTGGAGATCGCACTAATTCCGCTACGACGGAAAGAGAGGGAGACAGAAGGAAGGAGATCGCGGGAAAGCAGTAGTCGGCGCGAGACAGGTTTTTTTTTTTTTTTCTTTGTTGTGCGAGCTGTAGAGAAGAGCAAGGGGGGTGAAACAGGAGAGGGGGATCGGTGTAAGGGAGTAGAGAGATTGGTGGAAGGGAGAAACAGGAGAGGGGGACCGGTGTAAGGGAGTAGAGAGATTGGTGGAAGGGAGAAACAGGAGAGGGGGATCGGTGTAAGGGAGTAGAGAGATTGGTGGAAGGGAGAAAACAAGAGAGGGGGGTCGGTGTAAGGGAGTAGAGAGATTGGTGGAAGGGAGAAACAGGAGAGGGGGATCGGTGTAAGGGAGTAGAGAAGAGAGAGAGATTGGTGGAAGTCAGAAGAGGCTGCTGGGAGAAGCATCTGAAAGGAAAACAAGAGAAGCGGTTCCAGCCGCTGGAAAAAATCTTAATTAAAAAGCTATCGCTGACTGGTGGGACCCACATGGAAATGTTCCTGTAGATTGTACTGTAGATGAACAGTACAGAGCCGATCCAAAATTAGATACTTAGATAGATGCCTCGGATGACTAGACTTGGGTTTGTGGGTCTCTAAAAAATCTCAAAATTCGAGTTCCTTAAATATACGATTTTTTCTGTATACTAAATAATAACCCAAAAAAGAAATATTTCGGCCCGGATTTACATTACCCAACAAAAACAGGTCTTTATTTGGGCCTGCTATTCTTGGACAATCATGGGCCTGTTTAAGAGTGGATGAATGTAGCCTTAATAGATTTCTTTTCTACCTTCCGTTATAAAACTTGGGATGTGCAAAATATTAAAGGGCAAAACCAGCCATGCACGTCAGATATCCCAATTAATTAACTTTATTTGATTTATTGATGTCAGCGACTTGGGCCTGTTTATAAACTTTTATGTATTATTTGAGTCGGAGACGGAGTGAAGACTGAAGAGAGAGTCGGAGCGGAGATCTGATTTTGGAGAAGAAGAAGGAAAGACGGAAAAAAAAATATAATATGGCGCGCGCTGGTATGATTCCGCGGAGCGGGAATGAAGAAGTTCCGACTTTTTTTGGCTATCGAGTACATCAGGGAATCAGAATAGCAAGGAATCATCTATTACCGTATCTATTATTCTATTTCCATGTTAATTTTGCCAAACATGGTAATTACATTCAGGGAATTGTGATGACAGGGAATCACCTCTTAAAAGCATGAACCAAACGCCCCCCCAAAAACCCATTTCTCAGGTTCAATCCATCTAACAATTTCTTCTACCTATTTCTCTTCTCTTCTCCCTTCTCTTGTTTTTATTAATACTCATTTATTTATTCTCTCTTTCTCTTTGATCTTTACCCTCAAGAGGAGGCGCAGAGGCGCTCTCTCTGAAGCGCTGATTTCGCTCTTGGATTCAACTAAACCCACCTCAATTCTAAATCTCTTGGATTCAACTAAGCGTTCTCTCCTGTTTTTATTACTTCAGTTTGTAAAACTAAGAATAATAGGTATTTTAATTTTAATTTTATTACCGATTTGTGAACAAAGTTTGGATCTTTTTGCTGGAAATTAATATACTTCGGTTTGTTTTGTTCGGTTGAGTTACCGATGAACACCCCTGACAAAGATCTTCCTGACCACCTACTTCACCATATCATCCTACCTCGTCTTTCTTTCAAATGCCTCAACAGATTTAAATGTATTTCAAAGAATATGTATGAACTAATCAGCACTGATGCCAAATTTGCCGCCGATCAATCTCGCTCAGCGGACACTTCATCAAGCGGCTTTGTGTACATGACACATAGCGGCCTAGCATTCTTTCCCGACCCGGCATTGATAGGTGTCCCTGATCCGTCCCTCAATTTCCTCAACCCAACCTCTCCGACTAAGATCAAGCTAGTCACCTCAACAAATGGCCTCCTTCTACTTTATGGTGAATTTAGTGGCATGGAATCCTCTGTGTGTGTAATCCTGCTATCAAAGAGATGGTATTTGTGCCATTCATTGACCGGGGGAAAAAATTCTCTTGTGAAATGGGTCTTGCTTATGATCCTTGCGAGTTGCCTGATCGGTACACCATTGTTGACCCCCTGGCGGACCACCATGAAAATGGTATCCTGTACCAATTTGATGTCTTTCTTTCAGAGACCGGCAAATGGACCCGTTCGAGCCAGACGGTAAATATTCGCACGATTTGTACACCAATTAAAGCAGTGTGTGCGAAGGGGGTGATATATTGGCTCGTTGAGAAGTTCCTTCTGTGGTTTGATGCAAAGAGGGATTTAGCTGGGTCCCTCATATTGCCAGTGGTAGAAGCAACTACGAATGTTTATTCGTGTGATGTAGGAGTCTATGCCGGTGAAATAACGTTTTTTTGTGTTTGGTTTCGCAAGATCAATGTGTGGAGACTAACTGGAGGGTCCCGCTGGGATAGGCTACATGCAGTGCGTTTGACCGGTGGCATGGTGGATGGATTTAGGTTCATATGCCCGGTAGGGTTTGATGGGCGGTTTGTTTACACTGTGGTGCCACTGAAGGACAAAGATAACACAACAGAGGTTGCTTGGTTGGGAAGCTGAGACGGGACGGGTTGAAGAGAAAGGTCTGGTAACTCTAAATGAAGACCGGCGCGGCGATAGAATCTTTAAATATGCTAACAGCATGGCCAGAGTGCCGCAAATATTGAACGGGACTTCTTAAGGAAATTGACATTTTTTTTTGTACCGAACTCTGAAGGAAAAGGCGATATGTATCTTAGACTGGTTTGTTAATTAGAGTTATATTCTTAATTTTTTCATCATTTTTGGATGTGTTAGAATTATGCGTAGAGTGTGTAATCTTGCAATTTTGAGAGTAGAGAGGGTCGGGTCTTCCTCTATTGAGTTTCAATGAAAGGGAATATGCATAATCATGTGAGAATTTTTCTTAGATTTTGTTTCTTTCTAGTTTTAGAGAGCTAAATTTAACTTGGCTATTTTGACTAGTATATTTAGTTGCTTCATAATAAATTGTTATATGGCACATTTTTGTTGGGAATAGGAGTTTGATAGACATCAGATAAAAATTTAATTTGATTTCAGGTCCAAAACCATTCAATCTGAATTGAAATTCGTAGAGATTGATAACAAACATACATACTTTATTATGGCAAAATACACAATTCACAATTTCAGCATGCATATTATGTTATTTTGAACTATCATGTTGTGCAAAATCATGATTCTAAAAATATAAACTTTGACTATGTTGTCCAAAACCAGGTGTGTTTTCTATAGAAATGAGCATCTAATTGTAGTACATGACTCATTATGTAAAATTGAGCCTTCTACTGATGTTTTGATGAACCATTCATTTATTTTCTTACTTTTTTGCAACAAAGAAGATATCCTTAAATGTTAAATGAACCAGTCAAAAGAAAATTATGGCAAGACAGAATGAATAAAATATTTTAATGAGCATAAAATAGCTTACAGAATGAACAAAATATTTTAATGTTATACTAAATAAAAGGGCATAATGCATTTTTCTAAATAAAATCAATTGAGTACGATTCTAGTTACATTGTTATTTTTTTGTTCTAATTTTTTTTTCCAAGTTTAATATGAATATAATTGTACTGTGACAGGCAAAAAAACAAATCTAGAAATGAAAATCAGTGGCTCTGGTTACAAGAAGGCACCTCCAAGTGTGCCGAAAGAAGATTTGAAAACATTGATTTTTCTTATGGAAGAACTAACCTATTGTATGGAAAGCTGAGAATTTATAATTAGCAATAGATACAGAAAATAGATAGCTAAAAATTGTTTGATGTATTTCTGATTACTGATTATGTCATTTTTGTCCAATTTGTTGGGTTCATCTATTCCAAGCATTTTCGTACGAATCTTGTGACATGTTGAAATATTTTGCATGTCAAACATACCATTTTCTTTATATAGGATGATAATTGATATGCTTTGGATAAAAATGAAACTGTGCTTTAATTATGACAAATAGCTTGCTTTATTCGTCAGGGTAATTTAATATTGTTTTTATTACACTAGAATTCTTGAGAAGATTGGAGGGAATCCTCTAATATTGTTTATATGTTGTAAATTGCAACTTGAAATATAAGACTCTAAAGTGTATTTTCTTTTAACAAATGGCGTGATAACAAATAGAAAAGAAATATAGCGTAAAGAAAAAAAGGTTTACAACAATTACAGTAAATAATAACGTCAAAGTAATAAAAAGAAAATGATTATACTTATAATTACCATAAATGGAGAGATGTTTATTAACTTGGAGATAGAGAGGGAGGCGAGGGAAAGAGAATATGGAGCCCGCAGGGTTATTTGTTAAAGAATTTGGAGAGAAGGTATTTTGTCCAACTTTTTTCAAAGGTAGATTATTTGTAAAATTTCCCACTAGCATAATCTCTCGTTTTAATGAAAAATTAATATGTTTATTGAAATAAGTAATATTCTTATTTTTTTATATTGCTAATTAAAGGTTACTACTTCGGAAATTAATATGTTTATTGAAATAAGTTCACTGTTTTGTGAAACTAAAAGATAACTTCGGTAAAATTTCTTTTTAAAGTCAATATTCCTTCTCCAGTCAACCTGTTGTTATCTGATTATGCCAAGAGGTTCCACGAGATAAAAACCCCTCGAAAGCTGATGTGGAACAAAAACCTGGGAATAGTAAAGATTGTGAGAGCATGATATTTTTTAATTTTTTTTTAATTTTGTGCTATTTTAACTTATTTTATGTCCTATGTAATCTCACTAAGTTCTGTTATCAGTTGGAGCTGCAATTTGAAGACAGGAGTATGCTATTCACTGTATCACCTGTTCATGCTGCTATTATAATGCAATTTCAGGAGAAACCAAGGTATTGGATATGAATCATTGGTTACTTGTCTTAACTTCTCTTTATATGCCGCATAATTGTAATAATGCTTTATGGTTTCTTTAGTTGGAGTTCTAAAAGCCTTGCAGCAGAAATGCAGAAATTTTTAATTGGGATGCCTGTGGATGCTTTATGGTTTCTTTAGTAAGGTATTGTACAATTTTTTTTATCATGTTTCTATAGGCTTCTAATTCATGAAAATGAATGTGATAGCTTTTGTAAAGCAAGTTATGTTAATAATCGAAAAAAGAAAAAGGTGAGAAGAGAGGCAAAAATTAAAATTTGCAATAACTGTGTCAGAAGGTCTATTTCTATAGTGAATTCCTGTGTATTTTCACATTTCCAGGTCTGAAAGTTATGACCAACCAAGCTAAGCAATTAGTGAAACTAAGCAAATAAGTTCAAATTCCTACACTTATTACAACTCAAGCTATACAGCTTAATTTAGTAGTCAAAATCAAAAGCTATTAGTGAGGCCATGACATCACCACATCACCGGGCTAGATATTCAACAACTGAAAAACAAAAATATGAGAATTAGAGGAATATATTACAAGTTCAGAAGTTCAGAAAAGGTTACCGGAAAAAATAATACATGTCATTTTTTTTTTTTTGCCAAATTTTCTTTGGGCTTTCCATTAATACCAGAACCATTTTACAACTTTCCCCAACCTTGATACACTATTTTTTAAAAATAGTGCTAACCCTCATATACCAGTTTACAACTTTCTGGTAATTGAAATGTGCAACCTGATATACCATGTTGCTAACCCTGATATACCAGTAGCTCCTAAGAAAGAAATAATAAAGTAGCTCCTAAGAATAAACAAAGATATAATAACCAAAAGCTATGAAATATGCAATGCAAACAGAAAATGTCAGGTTTCGCCAAATTGGGGGTTACCGTTGGACAAAAGGAGGGAGAAGGTAGTTTAAACACAGATGGAGATGGGCCTAGTTTTGGGCTTTTATCCATTACAGGAAGCATTAAAGAAGTTGGGCCGAAGTGAAGAACCAAGGATTGTCGACTTATGAGAAAGAGTTCTTAGCACTTTTGACAGCAGTTCAGAAGTGGAAACACTATTTGCAAGATGGCCCATTTGTGATAAAAAACTGACCATATGAGCCTAAAGCATTTGTTGGAACAAAGATTAACACATACTCTACAGCACAAGGGATTGTGCAAGCTCTTGGGTCTAGATTATACAAGAAGGGTGTCTTGAACAAGGCTGCTGGTGCCTTGTCCAGAAGAGAAGAGGGCAAGGAAGGGGAACTGGGGAAGTACTTACAGCCATGACAGTACTCATTCCTCAATGGGTAGAAGAGCTCAGCCATAGTTATGAAGGTGACAAGTGGGCCTTAAGAGGTGTTACAGCAAGATCAAACATGTACAGATAGTTCTGACTCAATTTCCGTTAGTCAGGGAATTATTAGGGTTAAAGAAAGGCTATATGTGGGAACCTGTAAAGATTGGAGAAGTCAAATGATACAAACTGTGCATTATTCTAGTGTTGGGGGACACTCTGGAATACTTGGTACCTATCAAAGAACGAAAGGAATTTTCTATTGACCTGGAATGAAGCATGACATAATTGAATATGTGAGGAAATGTGACGTATGTCAGATGAATAAGGGAGAACACATAGCTAATCCAGGATTATTAGAACCTATTCCAATTCCTGATGGTGCTTGGGATTTAATTACAATGGATTTCATTGGGGGACTGCCCAAGAGTGAGGGGAATGATGTAATCTTGACTGTTGTGGACAAATTGACAAAGTATGCCCATTTTTTTGCTATTAACTCATCCATTCAAAGCACCCATTGTTGCTACTCAATTCCTAAATACTGTATATAAATTGCATGGGTTGCTAAAGGCAATAATTACGGATAGAGATCCAATTTTTACAATTAACTTTTGAAAAGAAGTGATGACTGATGAGTCAGTTAGGGATCCAGCTGAAATTCAGTAGAGCATACCATCCCCAAACAGATGGACAATCTGAGAGAGTTAATCAATGCATTGAGACCTATTTGCATTGCATGGTGTTCTAGAAAGCCAAAAACTCTCTTTTCTATCATTCTTTCTTTTTCTCAATTAAACCAACAATTATCTTTCTCATTCTATCTATTTAGTTCATAACAGAAAACTTACTTGCACGAGGCGTTTCTTTGAGAGGACCTCGCAATGGCAAGCTCTGCATGCCATCACGTCAATATCAAATTCCAAACGACCACTTCTCTCCACAACCTAGACATTTTTAAATAAAAAGTATATATAAATAAAAGCAACAACATTATTGAAACTTGTGATGAACCAAGTCTAAAGTTGGGATCTCATGTTTAACTAAGAGTCAATTAAAATCAATATTAAGAAAAAAAATGACTTTAAAATAATGCAAAAAGATCACTATGATATTTTATATATTAAATCTTACCTTTTCCTTTTCCTATTGTCTGGTAGATTTGATGATAATAATCATATATATATTTGGAATATCCGAATAATGCATATTTATATTATATTTCTTTTTTTCTAGTTTTTTATTGATTTTCTTCTAATATCTTATTTTAATTATATTTTAGTAAAATTTTATAATATATTATTATATAGTCTGCATTTTATTTACTAATTTTTTTTGATAAAACTATATCATTATTGAACTCAAATTTTGTCAAATCTATACCTATAGTAGTAGACTAAATATATACTATACATATCATAAAATTTGTGTGATTTAAACAAATTATATGCACAACTAACACATGAGTTATTCTTGTTGACTTATGTTGGCATTATGTTTGATAGTTTGTTTTTGCATGAACTAGCAGCATGAGATAGTTGTTTTTTCATTCACGTGGTATGCTTAGGATGATTTTGGGAGGAGTTAGTTTCAAGCTAATTTGAGATATAATAATTAGTCTAGGCATAACATCAGCTCAAATTTATTTGTGTTTTGATCATTATAATAGTTTTAATTTTAAATTTAGGGCCCTTTAGTACATATAATTTTTGTATTGGTATACAACCATATATGGAAATCCTATATGAGAAAATTTTATAAAATGCTCTACTTTTTTTAATACATCATACAATATACTCTTCCTCCACATTTATTGACAAAATACTCACGTAGAATCCACATCTACTCTTTTCCTTTCCCTCCTTAAATATGAACCATGATTACAAAATAGAGAGGTTACATTTTTCTATAGTTAACTTTTGTACAGTCTTCATAATTATTCATTTATGTAATAGAAAATATTAATTATTCGGTTATCATATTTTCTAATTTTCCTTTTTTTATATTTTATTATGCAAATTAAATCCAAAGTTAATACTTAATTATAAAATTAAGAAGTACAAAATTATATGTTCAAATAAAAAATTTTAAGTTTTTATAATTTTACAATTTGATCATTTAATTTCACCTTTAACTAAATATATATTCATAATTCAAATATTGAAGTAAACTAGGAAAATGCCTCGCTTTGCTTCGGCAATGATAATTATCTATGTTGTATGAGTTGTTGATGAACAGCAAAAAAGAATATAATGCATATCATATCCATACTAAACTAATTCATAGTACATTTATCATGTTCTTATTGATAATACATATTCCAAGAAAAATCATTGAAATTTTATTGTGCAGATTGGAACATTTTAATGTCCCATATCACTACAGCAGAAAGGGGCATCAGCGACCAAATTTTTGGCCGCTGATAGTATTTTCGCCGGCCGCTGATACTCATTCCGGTCGCTGAAAGTCAAATTTGGTCGCTGATACTCCGGTCGCTGTAAGCATTGTCGCTGATACTCTTCTGATGACGTCACCGGTCACTGATATACGTCACCCGGTCGCTGATAAGTTTCTGCGACCAATTAAATTTTTTTGGTCGCTGTCGTTTTTTTCTGACGTCAGCAAAAGCTTTCTGCGACCACAAAAACGGTCGCTGATACCTATACCCGGTCGCAGAAAGTCTTCTGTCAAGTTTTAGAATTTTTTTTATTATTTAAATTTGCACCATTTAAGCTCAATCAAGTTTCAAAATTTCAATTTACCCAACATTATACAGCTTACAACAAACATGCTAATTTTATTCTTTATAAACATTTTACATTTCAATAAAATTCAATACAGAAACAATTACAAAGCCAGAGCCTTCAAGAATTCAATACAGAAACATTTTACATTTCAATGAAAATTCAATACAGAAAACAATTACAAAGCCAGAAACAATAACTATCCGAAATAATTCAACCTTCAAGAGATGTCCAGCAATACTCTCTGTAACTCCATCATCACAAGTACACTGAATTTGGCGGAAAATGAGCTGCAATTTTAGAGGCCCCTGACAAACTTGAACACTGAATTTAGGATACAGAGTGGGCTGATCTCACCATTGTTATGCAATTATGAACGGACAAGCCACTGTAAGTATGTTGCGATGGTCTTAACCCAAGATCATGCATCTAAGAAAAAAGGTAGTGTTAAAACAACTCCTAAAGTAGTAAAGACCAAACCTGCAAAAGTGTAATAAATTGAAACCCATGTATTATGTACCTGTACAAACAGCTTATCAGCTAAGTCACAATTTCATTTACCGCGAGAAGATTCTTCTGTGAAACTGCAAGCTGAATTCCCAATTTACTATCAATTATAGAAAAGAAAGCACCAAAGCAGATGCTAATCAAAATGGAACCAGTAAATTTACAGTAACATATATGTATGCATCTAGATGTTTACAATACCCCACATATGTACTGGCAAGATTACATCATATACTAAAATAAAATTACCACAACTTCAGCAGTTAACATTGTGAAATTGGAGTTATTGATCCATAGTACGTACCAATCCATGCTATGCATAGTACCATAGCCTCACTCAAACATAAATAACAGAAACAAAAATAAAATTGTACCTTGGGATTAGCAGCATTCTCAAATTGCTGAAGGATGTATGAATTCGGTGTTTTCGCTGCCAATTCCTCAGCCTTAGCCACTGCTCCTTTCATACCGAGAAGTGGGTCTGTGAGTACCAACTCAGCACCAAATGCTTTCAAGGCAAGTATTTTTCTGTTCATCTAGCTACAAGTTTACCTAATTAATGAAAGTGATCAAAGCAAACATTAATAATTTTCTAAGGCAATTAATACACTATCAAAGCAAGTATTTTTCTGGTACCAAAAATTAAAATCATAAAGAGTTAAACTCACTGGTACAGTGACACTGGTACCAAAAATTAAAACAAAAAATTAAACTCACTGTACCACTGGTACAGTGACAGTAAGGCAGCAGCAAACGGAGTGTGTGTCATAACGGAGAACCTGATGGAACTGACGTACCTTTCAGCCAAGAATTTGGGTCTTTTTGAAAAAGACCATTCCTTAATTTTTTATCTCCTCCGCAACCTGATCTGGTACATTCTGGTAACCAGTCTTCATAAGTTGCCCCCATACCTTATGGAACTGCAATAAGACCATCAAATGAAAAATAGTTAAAAAATAAATTCATGTAATTCTTCAAATTGTGGAATTTCCACAGAGAACAAAAGAAAAATGTCATGCCAAGAACTGGTTGCTCTAAAAGGTGCAAAATTAGAGAGTGCTTACCATTTGATGGGAATTTCTTTGAGCCTCTTGATGCTTGTCAAGGTCTTCAAAGCTACATCAATGTTCAATGTTCAGAACCAACGATGTTCAGAACCAACGATGCAGCATAATATGTGACCGTATGGGAGTGAATTGCTTGCTTCTAATGAGACCAAACCAAAGTAAGGAAAACTTGAATTTTCTTGTATCACATCATAACTTTGAGCCCGAGCTGAATAAAATAAGCCTGTTGAAATTGTTCTTTGGTTGGATCTAGTAACTCCATCTATTAATCAGTTCAAGCTTTTTTGGTCTTCAATTATCAAAGAAGAAAAGAAAAACTGAAAACTAGGTTTATTTTACAACAGCATCCGTACCTCAGAAATTGTTCCTTTTATAAATCAAAGTGATACAACCACCCTTTTTTATTATAAAAAAAGGAGACTCAAATTACAACCAATTTAACTTCAATTAACCCCCGTGTGCCCCCATTACCTTATTCATTGAATTATTAATTGAAATTATGGAAGCAACTGTATGAGTTCAGATGATAGTTTCATTGATACAAATATTAGTTTAAGCTAATTTTAAAGGTAGTTACAGATAAAAATTAGTCATTACCCGATCTGAGCTCGTTGACACTGAGATCTCTTCAGCGAGGTGCCTGCACTGGAGCAGAGACTCCGCACGGCCTCCGCCTCGTCGGCACACAACGCCATCACAACGCACTCCCCCAGCGCGCGGTTCAGGTGCCAACACTGCAACTCGCGCCGCCGTGAGTCGATTCCTGATCGGCGGTGGCACTCCGTCAGCGCTCGGAATAAGCGATCGCAGTTCGCGGGGTGGGGCAGAGACGACTCCTCTTCGGATTCGCTTTCTCTCTTGTCGGATCTCATTAGCGGTGACAGCGGGTTTGATTTCGCTTAAGGATTGGGAGTGGGGCCCGATTCTCAGCGACTGCCTTCCCTTGGCCTTCGTGAAGGGAAGCGGAGCAGGTTTTGGGTCTGATTCGTATTCATTAGTAGTGAGAGCGGGTTTTTCTTCTCTGTGAAGGATGGGAGTGGAGAGAAGAGAGTGACAGAGAGGGGGTAGCGGAGACAGCAAGATCAGGCGGCAGCGGCTAGGGCTTTTATTTTCGCTAAACCTAAAACAAATTAAACGCGGGACAGAGAAAGAAAAGGAAAGACTTTGGCGGGGATTTAGGAATACCATCAGCGACCGGGAAAAATGGGTCGCTGAAGGATACATGCGCCGGTCGCAGAAGGTTTGGTCGCCAGAATTTTTAACTTTTTTTATTTTTTATTTTTTTAGTACCTTCAGCGACCGGCGATTCTACCGGTCTCTGATGCCGGTCGCTGAAAACTAATTTTGTTGTAGTGTATGTTAGTTCCATAAAGCTTATGCATTCATTTTGTCATATATGAAGGAAATTCAAGGATAAATGCAAAGATATTTAATAAATTTGTTATATGTTTTGCATTTTACATAATGTACTTAGATTTCTTACGATTCATACATAACTTCAAATAAAAAAATTTCAATTGCCGCTACCTTCAACAATAGCAAAATTATATTTTCGTAGCAAACCCTCAAAATAATGGGTTCTGCATCATACCCATTGAAATCACTCAAAATAATGGATTTAACACCATTTTGCACCATATCAGCAGTTCTTGCTATTGCACTGGTTCACCTCTAAATAAGCATGAAAGATAGTGACTAAAACAAAAGCAGAAAGTTAAATGTTTCCTTTTGACTGAGTTCCCATGGCTACGGTTGGAATTTCTATCAAATTCCATCGATGCTTTCAAGTTTCAAGTAACATTAAATTTAATCATTTCGGTTTTAATCAGTTTTAGATGGACTCTTTCAATATTTAGTGTTGGCTGATTAGTTTAAAAAAAATACAACTTAAAATGTAGAAGCCTAATTTAACATGACCATAAGCTACTTGTACAACCTAAAACCATAGAATCCTAATCCTTTCTCACCTTGAGAACTATATATAGGACTTGAAAGAATCCTCTCACTCTCAGCTTGACTTTGTATGTCATTTTTGTTTTTGAAGCCTCATCATTTAAGCCTACAATTCAAACTAAGCATGTAATAATTAAAAGGTTAGAAAAGGGCTTACTGACCAATATATAACTAAGCAATTAGTTGTAAGGTTTGACATGAAGTTTTCTGAAAGACCTAATTAACCATAATAATAACAAATCCTTTCATCCCAACTAACATGCTCCCTAATAAGTTCTTGTATGAAAGGTTCAACATTAGTGTTTAGTGTCAATAGTATACCATTTTATTATAATTATTATTAAGCAACCCTTTTTGGATCAAAGCAACGCAGTGCACAATCATTATAAAAATTCAAAATACACTTGGTTCTGGTTAGTATAGAGCTCACTGTACCAAGGATGCAACAAAATATGCTATCAACACTTACATCCTCAAAAGAAGAGTCCGCTTCAATAATAAATTCCTTTGTAGGATGCTATTTGGGTACACAGCTTTAGCAACTTTCTAACCTAAATATTGATCTATCTGTCAAATAAAAATGGACATCCTTTACAAAAAAAATAGAAGCAAATATAGAAGAACACATTAAACCAACTAAAAATGGCACCTCTTTATGTGTCCGCATGATGAGACTGTACATAATTAACATGGCATACAAACAACTGTCTCTAAACAACTAAAACTGATTTGGTTGACCTAACTTTTATCAATTGAATAGGGTGACATTTGTTATCATGGTTAAGCCTATTAGCAAATACCCAGTAACTATAGTGTTAATTGCAAATATGTGAAATGTTGGGTGTTAATTGCAAGTCAGAGCTAATAAAGGGTAAAAATTTGTTTGAAAAGTGACAACATTCACAGAGCCACCCCAAAATTTCACTCAATTATTAGTTGTCATAGTTGTATTTTTATGCAGGGTGCATGTAACAGACACTGCAATAAGTAACTATTAAAAAATGAGGAGTTCATGGAGTGCATACCATCACTGCAGGTTGAGTCTTTAGAGGTGCAGCAGCTTCCATTTGTAACAAATGTTTCTTCTTCAAGAACAGAAAACATGCTCAACTGTTCATATTCTTTCTTATTTACATCCTTTAAATTACTACACTCCCCCTTTTGTAAAGCCTGAAAAATGAAATTGGGAGAAGGAAAAATGAAGAGCTTATCAAAAGCTTATCTATCTAAGCGCCAATGTTAAACTCAAAATTTATCAATATTACACTCAAGCTAAATTATTATTGTTTTGCAAAAACAACTATACCAGCAAGCAACTACATCAAGGTTATACTAACAAAATCTATATCATATATTGGAAAAAAGTTGAAGATTATTGTTGTCTGAATATAAAATATTGTAATTGTTGATTGTTTGTTTGAAATATTATTAAAATAATTTGGTAAATAAATAAAATTAAAAATAATGGATTAACAGTAGCAGCAAAATGTAGTTTCCTAAAAAAATAATTTTTGTTTATAGATATATAGATAGATATGGATAAGAAAGTTGATTATATTACAAATATGAAGCAATTCAAACAAAACAACAAAATAATATGACTAATAAATTAGTAAAACAAAAGGAATAAAAGAAATTAGAGAAAAACTAAAATTAAGCAAGACATATTAGAAATATACAACTATGTGAAACCAAAAGTTAGAAATATAATCCTCACATATCTATGCAACAATTCAGGTACTAAATGACGTAAGCTTAGATGCCATTGCAATTTACTGGTACTTTTCTTTTTTCTGAACAATTTTGCATTTGGACCAATAGGCATCTTTTCCGTTTCTAAAAACAAATTGCAAAGGGATATACTGACACTTCTTCATCTATAGGCGAATTTGAACTATTAAAATAAACATGGTTCGCAACTGTTAAAATAAAATCGAAGCTAGCTGAAAATGGTATCGCTAACAGATGGGACCTACTTGTCAGCGATACTGTAGACTGAACTGTAGATGAACAGTACAGTTGGGATCAAAGATTAGATATATAGATAGATTTGATTTGTTGTAGGCTTGTAGCCACTGTCTGCACCGAATTCGAATTCCCTAAAGTAACTCAAATTTTATGTTTGGATCCGCACCATCCAATCTGCTTTGGTACGAATATTAAAGGGACAGTGTATCCACTTCGGAGCGGATTGACCCGGATTCTAATCAGACGGTCCAGATCTAAAACTAAAATTTGAGTTACTTTAGGGGATCAGAACCCCTCTGCACCGGGCTCATATCCATGAGCCCAGATGAGTGCGTATCCTTGAGATATCTCATATTTTATATTGAAGGCCCCTATTTTAGAATTCGCATGCTCTGAGATATCTCATATTTTACGTGACTTTTCAGGAAATCACAACCGTTAAAGTACGTTCTCCACGAATCACAAAGTTCAAATAATACTGCCCCTGCGCTACCCCGAATAGCCACCGAACACGTCGGTCACGCAAAATATGAGATATCTCAGAGGATACTCACTCCCTATTTTATGCATCGGACGTCACTAGTCAAGTACAGTAACCACACTAAAATAATGGGCCTGTTTTAAGAGTGGATGAATGTAGCCTTAATAGATTTCTTTTCTACCTTCCGTTATAAAACTTCGACTGTGCAAAAATATTAAAGGGCAAAACCAGCCATGCACGTCAGATATCCCCATTAATTAAGTTTATTTGATTTATTGAATGGTTTGAATTCATTATTTGAAGTCTATCCAATAAGTTTTAGAGTTGATATCATATGACACCGATATTATACTAAGCCGGACTCCTATGTAAGAACTCAAAATTGTTAGAAGGCTAAATATTCTTTTGAAGTTCTCTTTATGTGGAAAACTATTTGGGATTTTCTGCAAACTAGGAAAATAGAATTACGATATATAATTTGCAATCCAGAAACATTAGGGTGTTGTTCGGCAAAGAACTAAAGGGAGATCAAGTCTACGTAAATCTCTTTAAATCTCTTTTAATTTCTTAGTCGCTTAACTTTTTCAATCATTGATTCTTTAGTGATAATTAAGATAATCTCCTTTAATCTTTTTCTTTTCCAAAATTTTGTTAATTCATACTTGGGTATCAAGGTATCTTTACCTCTCTAGATTAAGTCTCATTTAGAGTGGAAAAATGGCACGGCGGAGCCAGCTCTGTCACGAAACGGCATGGTTACGATACGGAACGACACAACACGCATGTTGGTTACGTGCTGTGACTATTTGCGTGCTGTGACCATCTTTTGAAAATTTGGCACGACACGGCACGTCACGCGAAAGATCTAGTCACGGCACGACATATGGTCACGCGAGTCACGTGTAATTAGGACCATTAGATCTTGATCAAATGGTGACTCTTGAATAAACTAACTTAAATTATGATAAAATGGTCATGCGAGCCACGTTTGGTCACAACATGTTCGAACACAGCATGACTAATGTGGCGTGACCATTCGCGTGCTGTGACCATCCCTTGACATTTTGGTCACGACACAGCATAGGCGAACGGCACGTGAAAAATTAACTTAGTCATGGCACGGGACGGCATGACACGAGACCAAAATCATAACGTGTTAGTCACAACAAGGCACAACCCGTTTTTTCCACTCTAGTCTCATTATCTTCTACTTATCTATAGCACGAATCAAGATGTAATGTTGTTACTTTTGTCTCTATTGATTGGGTTATGTATGGAAAGCCAAACTAGCTCAACCCCACAATTAGCCGCAAGCACCTCGTCACATATGAAACAGGATCTTTAAGTTTGTTTATTTGTCTTCTTTTAGAACTAATTATTTCATTGCTTTAGCTTTTGTTTTCTCTCCTCTTTCTATCTCTTTGTGCTTTATCATGCAAATGAAATTCACAGACATGGATGGACCCTTTGTCTGACAAAGGGTTGCTCTTCTTTTTGAGATTCTTCAAGTACTTGGTACAAAATTTACCTTTTACAACGGTATTTGTACATAAAGCCTGTATAACTTGTGTCAAGCGCAAAAGCGCCAATTAATTATATTCATTTATATATATCCATACATACAAATTAAGGAAAGGACAGTGCATAATTTACTTAGTTAATACCACGCATATTTATTAAAGCTCTAATTAATGGTTGTTTTTGGACTCAAAATGCACGCATATTTATTAAAGCCGTGATTCCAGTTTACATTGAATAATATATTAATCAGAAAAATATATGGATATAAATAGTTATTAAAATAATAAATAAAAGTATAGACATCTATTTAGACTTTCAATAGATTGTGTATTATTTGGTACAATTTGAAAGATCAGAATAATTAACTGCTCAATTTTATTGGCATTTAATTTGATGACCGGACAATTTTCAAGTTGCACCACATTTGTTACATAGCCTATCTAAACATCTATATATATTTTTTAAATTTGATAAATTTGTTTAATTGTTGTCACGTCAAATAACAATGGTTGTCAGTATCTCCCTTTCCTTGATAAAAAAAAAAAGTTCTAACGTGCATCTAGTTTTTATGTATATTTATTTGAAATTTCGAAAAATATTGTTTTTTAGATAAAAATACGGAGGTCTAATTTAGTAACTTTCATTTAATTGTCCATAGAGAACTCTCATTTGAGTTTCGAAATCACGACTTTTCACACAGAGAGTGTTATCTTTTGCCACTTGATCAAAAACTAATTTAAAAAAAAATTATTATTTAAGTTAGAAAATTAAAATTGCAATGCATATGTTTTAAATAGCAAGTGCATCAAATTTGGACCTTGATAGCATTTGCCTTCCATCAAATAATTTTAATTTTTTAATAGTGGAGTTTAATGATATTATAATGAATGCTCACTCTACTTTTAAATTCACTCAAATTTAATACACATCCTATCTAAACAAATAATTAATAATACATCATCAATTTTTAAATTTTAATTTGAATAATATTTTATAATATGTTAAATAAATGTACCGTAAAAATTATATGTCCTTAATCAATTTTTTTTGGTTGAAAACCAGTAGGCAATTGCATTAATAGAAAATATTATAAAGTAGTTGTTATATAAGATTAGACAACGAGTGTCTGTGAAAACATACAGCTAAACAAAACTAAAAACGCACAGGGGTATGTGCATCATGTGGACGCATATTTGATCTCCTTGCTTGATTAGAGTGATAGGAGCCTAGTGATGGTTTTTCCTCTGTACGCATATCACAGACGAGAAGGCACTGAATCCAAACCAGACTGGTGGGAACTGAATCGACCGGACTAGAACAATCACCCATCAGCTAAGAAGGCACTGAATCATCAAATCAGACTGGGAACTAAATCAACTAGGCCAAAACAGTCACCTCTAAATAAAAAGAGAAGAAGAAAGGCAGAGAAAGAGACAGAAAACAGCACAAAACAACACACAAACATCAAACTAAAAATAGAAGATATATATACTGTATACAAATGGAATACCACTCGCCCTTCTGTCACCGAAAAGAGACATCCGCGACTGATCTGTTACTTCAGTCCGACACTTTATTCAAATACAGAAGCGACGGAGACGTCCAAAGCTTTTTTTTTTCCCCTTTCCTGATCGCCTCGGATCTCCTTAATCAAATTTGTACTAACATATAGTAGCGATCCAATTTGATTGAACCCGACCCAATAATATTTGGACCACAGATATGATGTGGGCTGGTGGCTATACCCCACAAAAGAAATCTTAGGAGACCTGATCATGAAGCAAAGCAATTGTTCTATCCTGGCTTTATTCCATTGCTATTATCATCCTCATCTCTTCTATCAATCTATTAGGTTTTGGTTCTGCTATTCCACTTGTTTTGAGGTTATTTGTGTTGTCACTTGTTTTAATGCTTTACGTATTACCATAGTCATAAGATTCACGAATTATTCGCGAATAATTTGTTTTTTGGTGATGCCGAACAGAACGCCGAATTATTCGGTTGACTGAACTTTGACTGAATTATTTGCGAATAATTCGCCGATTTTATGAAATTTTCCCGAATAATTCACGATTTTTTCCCATAACTTTTTTCTTCTCTCTTGTGGACTGAGATCTCTGGTCCGGATAATTCCGAATCATTCCAGAATTTTATCCGAATTATTCTCGAATTATTCTCAAATCACGAAACTTTGACCTTGTCAAACCGAGCCTGAATAAATCATTTGTCACTATGTGTATCACAATGTCTTCGTTCTATAATTTTACCGTAAAAAAATTTTATGAATTATCTTTAATTTTATACCATTTCATCCAAATTTCAATGCCCATATGACTCTTCCATCTGGATTTTGAACTCACGACCTTTCACATAAAATTAAAAACATTATTGTCTTTTATCACTAGATCAAAACTGATTGTTTTTATATTTATGTAATTATTAGTTACAAACTAATTACAAGTTGATATGCTGATATTAGATAGATTGATATTTTAATATGTAAATTTTTAATTGCAATTACTCTACATCTCTACAATTAATGCTGTATAATTATCTCATCAACATTTGAAAGTTTTTCTCATGCTGTTCCTACTTTTTTCTTTGATTTACGAGAAATTAAATAAATAATGTGACTACGCTTTGTTTAGATGCAATCCTGTACTAGCTGTTATAAAAAACTCTTCAAATATATCAAATGCAAAATCAAGTATATATGAAGCACCAGGGAAAACAATTATCCATATACACCTAAGACACACAGAGTGCAACAGCATAAAGTATCCATACCAGAACCGGACTCATCCATACCGCAACTACTATAAATAGGGTTTCCAAGAACCAAAGATATTACACATGCACTATAGCAAGTGCACCTCAGGTAATTAGTGAGCGGTTGGGTGAGAATTGACAAACCATCTAGCTAGTAAAACCTCAAGTATTTCTTCTTCTTTCCAATGGCCTTGACTCCAGGAGCCGCCACTGGTACCATGGCCCATACACACAAACCGAGTATGAGGGGAGAGCGACACATGTTCTCCTCCTCTGACGACAGCATGGTGATGAAGCAGATCGAGGCAACGCACTCCCCTGATGGACGGGACATTGATGTCAGGCCTCTCATGCGTGTAGTTGAGGATGCGCTTCGCCGTGCCTCGCCCATCACCGTTATAGTATATATTGCTCTTTATCTTACCGAAAAAGTGTTACATTATTATGGTGTTGTGTTAGGATAAAATTCTAACCATTAAGCTACAAGTACACATTTAGTACTTATGAGGGGGTTGAATGAACTTATAAAAACTTAAAAAAAAATTCTTTTGTTAAATTTCAATATACATGATTAAAATATTTAAAATCATGAGATGCCTTAGCACCTCCTCATAGTTTGGCTGTAGATCCACCCCTGAGTGTTAGTGTTGGATGAAATACGAGAATCTGAGTCATTTCAATATCAAAATGAATGAAGTGATTTAAAAAAAAATCAATGATCATAATTCAGAAATAGTTATTAAAATTAGGTTTAGATGAATTTACTTAGGGTTGCCACTTCATTTGTGGGGTTCTGATTATAGTTTATTTGGTTCATTTTCTTTTTGGTATTTGGCTTGACAACATGACAGACACCCCAAGCTTCAAATGAATTGCTGGAAGATAAGGTGCATCAAATTGACTCAGTTGAGCTCCTTCCCTATACAATTCACAAGATCGCTTCTGAGGTAATTGAATCTAACAAAAAGTACTCATTATTTAAGTAAATATATGTGCATTCCCTTAATTAGTTGTGTCATCCAATGTATATATAATCAGGATACATCATTAATTCTCTTAATAATGTGTATACTGTCATCAGAATAATAATGTTTAAACTTCATTTGACGCCTAGAATGTTGTTTTCATATTAGCTAATTTTTTTTTGAAAACTCATATTATTTAATTTTTAATCCATGAATTGCAGATAACATACAGGTGCTCAGGAACCGCCAGCAGCGATGCGCATGCAACTACATTGGGGATCCTGCACCTGCTGTCGACCTTCGACTGGGATGCCAAAGCGGTCCTTGCCATGGCCGCATTTGCTGTCAACTATGGACAGTTCGGGCTCATCGTGCAACTGCACCCCACAAATCCACTCGCTAAAGCCATTGCGGTGCTAAAGCAGCTCCACGACATCTTTGAGCACACTGACATCATCAAACCAAGGTTTATTCTATTAATCAATCTTATATAAAAACCGCGGGCTTAGTGCAGTGGCATGAATCCTCGTCTCTCTTCGGAAAGACGCAGGTTCAATTCTTGAAAATAAAATTTAAAAGATTATGGTGTGTACCGGGACCCTTTTAATAATAAAAAACAATACTGTTCTTATATTTTCAATCAACTCTAAAAGAGGTTTATTTATCTGGTGTAATTAATTTGCTACATAAAGTACTTTAAAAAAAAAAAGCAAGGGTACTTGGATGACAAAGTGCACAGATTTATACAAAAAGCTATTTTGATATTGCATTGAGGTGACTCTGGGCCAAAGGGATCATATGGAGCCTAGTCCATTAAAATTTTAGCCCATAGCCCATATACTTCAATATCGTTATGAAGAATATATTTTTCATATACCAATCAGCCAGTTAGTCAGAACTAGATTCTAAATTATTTTTTTCATCTTCTCAATCAAAAGGTTTGATGCTGTGAACAAGCTAGTCAAGGAAATGCTGGATGTGACTTGGTGCATAATTGAATTTAACGAGCTCCCACCTGAGTACTTGAGTGCCGAATCCCCCGAAATGCAGGTGGCGCTGACGCATATTCCAACTGCGGTTTACTGGACTATCAGGAGCATCATAGCATGCGAATCTCAGATCACCGGACTGATCGGCATCGGTCGCGAGTAATTTCAATTAATTAATTAAATATATGTAGCTTATCCAAATGTTTGCCTAATTAAGAATTAGATATATGTTTACTTTGTTCTTCTTTGATGTAATAGTAGTTACATATCCTCCACCACCGAGACATGGGAGCTCTCGAGCATGGCTCATAAAGTAAACAACATCCGCAGCCACCTCACTAAGCAACTCGACCAATGCCGCCGTCATATCGGTCAGTAGAACAAATTATGTTTGAGAATATATAGTCTTGCAAAATTAATATTGCTTAGGGACATGCATAAGATGTAAGAAGGTAAACATCGATCAATTGTTAGTTTCTTACTTGCTATACATTAACTGATCGGAAAAAAGGTTCAGTAACGACTCCCTTAATTTTTTATTGGATCTTAAACCATGCATGTATTCTTGTGCGTATATGGAAATTGCAATAGTCGCTTTAGCTCTTCGATTCGCATAAATCCCATATGGAATCTGCCCACTACATAATTATAGTTAGATATCATCGATCAATTGTCAGATTTCATGAATTTTATTTTGGTCACTAGAGGAGAAGCAATACTTGGAGGCATACCAAGCCCTGGTTCGCCTCTTTGAGACGGTGCACATAGACAACATGAAGATCCTTCGCGCACTCTTCTACTCCAAGGATGAACACCCACTAATTGACGGTTCCACCAAAAAGCGTGTTGGTGTTGACGTGCTTCGGCGCAAGATTGTCATGCTTTTCGTGTCTGACATCGATATCAGCCCTGAGGAGCTCTTTGTGCTGGTCCAAATTTATAATGATACTCACGGGGGACAACTGGAGCGTCGTTATGAGGTTGTTTGGTTGCCTATAGTCGACCGCCACCATCCATGGGATTCGATCAAGTACGTACAGCTGCCGATGAACTTTATATTTATATTTTTATATTTCTTTTTTATTTTTGAAAGGTTGGCAGTAAAACTGCCAACAATATATTGATAAGAAAAAGGTTTAATTACAGGGCTAGTATGCTAAGGTTGGCAGTAAAGGTTTTATATTTCAAGAGCAGGCATTTTATGGTTCATTAATTTGGAAGATTCTCACCATGCATTCTATTCTTGAATCTTGATTGTTGAAGTAATATCAGTAACAATTAATACTGTAATGATAAATAGATAAATAATAAATACTATTTACTTTTATTTGATTGTTCAATTATATTCATGCTAACTTGTACCATGCATGCATCGATATACTAGAGAAGAGAGGTACAATCGCTTGGCATCAAACATGCCATGGTACTACCCCCACAACCCATTAATGATTGACCCAGCTGTCGTGCGCTACGTTCGCCAGTCATGGCGCTTTGACAAGAAACCCTGTTGGTAGTCTTAGATCCGCAAGGTAAAGTAGTGTGTCCAAATGCCTTGCACATGATGTGGATTTGGGGCAGCCTCGCATTCCCATTTACCACTGCCAGAGAGGAAGCTCTTTGGAAGGAGGAGACATGGCGTCTTGAGCTGATAGTTGATGAGATTGATCCCGCAATACTTCAAGCGGTATAATATTTCTCTTAATTATTCTTATATTTAATCCATCTGATTTACTTTAATATATTTTCTGAGCATGATGATGGTAATTAAACTTGTACATTATTAATTAACAGATACGAGACGAGCGATTTGTATGCTTGTATGGAGGCGAGGACATCAACTGGATTAAACAATTCACAATCCCTTCTCCGGCGCATAGCCCAGGAGGTGAAAATTCCTCTCGAAATGATCTATGTCGGCAAGAGCAACCCGAAGGAGCGTATCAAGAAGGTCATGAATACAATCGCTGCTGATAAGCTCAGCGGCTACTGGCAAGACACCACCATGGTGTGGTTCTTCTGGGTACGCCTTGAAAGCATGCTCCACTCCAAGATGCAACTACATGACAAAAGCTTCAACCCCTTCCCAGGTCACAATGCCATTGTTCCCAGTCACCAGAGCCATGGTGGCCTTTTTCCCGGCAATCCTGACCATGGTGCCATTGTTCCTGGCCAAAATCATGGTGATCCCGAAGTTTTAAACGGGTTGGAGAATGACAAGATCTTGCTAGAGGTCATGTCGCTGCTCAGTTATGACAGCGGCGGTCACCCCTGGGCAGGTTCTCTCTCATGGGTCGCTTGAACTGGTGAGGTTTGAAGGCCGGAAGCTGCTGGAGTGTCTCGGGCAGTTTGATACATGGAAGGATAATGTCGAGATTGAGGGGTTCCTCCCGGCGCTGAGAGGTGCTCTCGAGCCGTACCACACTCATGAGCACTGCACCAGGCTGATCCTACCGGGTGATACCGGACGGATCAAGGAGAGGGTGGTGTGTGCTGAGTGCAAGAAGCCAATGGAGAAGTTTGTGCTGTACCAATGCTGCAATGACTAAAGGAGATTTGCAACTAATGGTCAATTTGAACACTGGTAGTCTGGAATGCATCTTGGATTGAATCAAATAAAGTAGTGGTTAAAGGTTTGGTGTGTTTGATCTTGTCAGCAGTATTTCTTGTTATGTTTTTGAGTGAATTTTTACTGGTCTCTCTGTCTTTTTTTCATTTTCCTTTTTAAGTGTGTTTTGAATTCTGTTGGTTTGAGACAATTATTGTATTGTTTGAATAATGGAAAAAAATTAATTTTCTTCTCTTTACCCATGCATGTATGAATTATGATTAAGAACAATGAATGCTACAAATAAAAATGTCGAATTTTCAAAGGCATCAGATGATTTCTAGTGTAGATCGAACGGGTGCATGGTATGAAACCAAAATTATGTTGCTTTAAAATTTGTACCATCAAATTTCTCTCAAATTAAATTCAACGGCGGTCGTTAGAGAAAAAGAGTGTTGAAAGTTGCACCAATATCCATCCGTGATTATTTTTATACTATTTTTTTAACTATCCAACAGCACTTTAATAGCAGTGCTCAATTTAATTATGTCCCGTGTAGTGCATTAAAATTTAAGAAGAACATATATATATAGCTCGGTTTTTATTATCATTTTTGTTCTGCATGCCCATCGAATATTTGGTTTGTGCAAAAAAAAATAAATAAATAGCAAAACCACACGTAAGACACATTAATTAATGTATAGATACGGATACAAATATCATATTAGATATGATACGAGATATGGCAACAGGGGCGGAGCCAGACTTTCAAGTTATGGAGATCAAATATGAATGGAATTAGTCATATAAAATTTTCATGTTATGAATGGGAGTCAATATTACTGGATCTATAACATTTTACCCTATACTATATATAAAATCGTGCATAAGTACAAAAATTTTCAAAATAAATGGGGGTCAATTGACCCCTATTCCTTGAATATAGCTCTGTCTCTGTATGGCAATACGATAATTTTCAACATAATACGGTTAGCAATACAGAAATACGATATGTACATCAAATACGACACAGAACCATACATATACGAAGTATCGGAGTAAAATAGGAAAGAAAAAAAAAATGATATGCGAACACTAATTATTTTCTCAATAGTAGATAAAAGTTCAAGGGACTCTAAAATTTGAAAATTATGTATTATCCTCTCTAAAATTCATAATATCATATATACTCTTCTAAATTTCAAAGACCCACAAATTTATTCATTTTATGTCTTTTCTATTAAAACACATTTATTTATGAATTACTCATTTTACCCTTCATTAAAAAAAAATAAAAACTGCAAGATGTTTTAGATAAATGCCACTCTACTATTTAGACGGTTTCTGAGGGAAAATTGGTCATTTCTCTACTTCTGACACTTACACGGTGTCATTTAGATATATGATTGTGTAAACGTCGAAAGTAGAGAAATGACCTATTTGCCTTTGAAAACCGGCCAATTGGAAGACTGATATTTTTCTTAAACGTGCTACTAATTTTTACTTTTTTAATGAAGAGTAAAATGGATATTTCATAAATTTAAAATGAATTTTAATAGAAAAGACATTAAAATGGGTAAATTTGTGAGTTTTTGAAGTTTAGAATGGTAAATATGATATTATGAAATTTTGGAGGGGCAATACGTAATTTTCAAGTTTTTGAGGGGTATACATGAAATTCCCCCAAAGTTCAATAATGAAAAATTTCTTGAGTAAAACAATATAGATTTATCTATCTAAGAACTCAAAATTGCTAGATGGCTAAAGATTCTTTGACTAAAGTTGGAAGGCAGGAAGCTCTCTGAAAAATATTCTTCAGCTAAATTGTGTACACAATTCAAGAAAAATATTCTTCGGAAAATCTTCTGAATTAAAAATAGGAGTAAGAGCATCTCCATTCCAACAAACGTTTAGCAATTAATTTGGACCACGTCACTGAGTTTAGCAATTAAAGTTATTCATAATTTCTAAATCACTCAATCTCAGAAATTTAATTAAGAGTTGCTTTTAAAGCTAACTTGCTAATTTAAAAACTGTGGTACATCTCAGCAATTATATTAGCAATTAACACATCAGATTAGCAATTTAAAAGAAATCACCGTTGTAGATGCTCTAAGTAAAATTACTTTTTGTTTATCTAGATGCGTCATATTTTACGTCTAAAAAATTCAAATACTCTTGACAGACGATGTTATGCTTTAAAAAAAAAAAAATCCAAATAATCGAAGTAATATTCTGTGTTCTTCCTAATTTCCTTAATAAGAAGTCGCTCTATTGAATTCTCCCATTGTCTTGACATATATAAACACATTTTTGTTTTCTTATACACACATACTTTCACACCGATTTTTTATTAATAAAAATAATAATAAAAAATATCGCGATAGGGTGGCGTTTCTGTTAGAATCGAAATATAGGTAAAACGGGATCGTTTATCCCGTCCCACCAATCTAAATCCGTAACTCCGCTAATCTAATTAAGAAAAAATTGTGGGACGGGTTAATCTATTATGTTCCGCAGTTTTTTTTTCTGCTTAGTTAATTAAGTTAGCGGAGTTACGTCCCATTCCGTAGGACGGGATAATCAATTCCGGTTTACCTAGATATTGAAAATTTACCAAATCGATCCCCTTTCGAGATATTTTTTTATTTTATTTTCGGTTAATAAAAAAATTGGTACTTTCACATGGATCGATTTTTCAAAAGAATCCAAAAAAATTCTCAGATTAGAGATAGAAAAAAATGGAGAGAGTGATTTTTGGTGTAGTGCCAAGTCTATAATAAATAGACTCATGATGTACAGATTTGAATGGATATTTGTATATGGCATATGCACTTAAAAGTGTCAATTATCTTGTCATTAGACATGATAAATTATCCCTAGCATATTTCATGATTGATGCATATTATTAAATAATTACTAGATAATTAATCTTAATACATTATTTTAATGCTACAATATCAGAAGATTTCCCGAAGAATATTTTTCTTGAATTGTGTACACAATTTAGCCGCAAGCACCCGTCACAGATAACACAAATCTTTAAAGATTTGTTTATTGTTTGTTTCTCGGCTTTTAATCTAATTGCTTTAGCTTTCTTTCCCCTCTTTCTCTATCTCTCTCTCTTTGTGCTTTATTATGCAAATAAAATTCACACACGGGGACCCTGTGTCCCTGACAAATAGTTGCGCTCTTGTTTTTGAGATTCGTTTTGATTTAATCTTTCTAGCTACTTAATTGTATGTTCAAACGCACGTTATTTTGTACACTGTTATAATAGTGTTTTCTTAGAGTGTGCTTCAGAATCAAGAAGGAAGAGGACAACAATGGAGGAGGCTAGAGTGGAAAAAACGTGCTGTGCCGTGTTGTGACTAACATGTCGTGACTTTGGTCTCGTATCGTGCCGTATCGTAATCAAGTTAATTTTTCACATGCCGTGCCGTGACCAAAATGTCAAGGGGTGGTCACGACACGCGAATAGTCACGCCACATGAGTCACGCCGTGCCTAAACGTGCCGTGACCATACGTGACTCTCGTGACCATTTAATCATAATTTATGTTAGTTTATTCAAGATTCACTACTAAATAAATATCTAATGGTCCTAATTACAGGTGACTCGCGTGACTACGTGTCGTGCCGTGCCATGACTAAATCTTTCACGTGCCGTGCCGTGCCGTGTCAAAGTTTCAAAAGATGAGCACGACACGCGAACGGCACGGGACATGCCAGTCACAGTACGCGAATGACACGCGTGCCGTGCCGTTGATCACTCAAAAGAGAGCAATGTTTCTTTTAATATTTATAAACTCGTAAATGCTATCGGTTCGGACTGCAAGCGCACAATCCTATCGAGTAGTATATTCGAGGTCGATCCACAGGGAATATTGGTTCAATACTTTGAGCGATCGAATCACAATCTTTCGAAAGGCTAGATGAAATCTGTAAATTGAGAGATGTTGTTTTGATCAATGTAAATTAGGAAGCAATTAAAAGTAATTAAAATAAAGATAGAGATGAGAATTCCTAGGGTTTCGGCACACCATTGCCACTCAATCCGCCTTGACAATATATTCCTGTTGCGTCTGATTTCCTATTGTTGTTTAATGAAAGACACCACATAGGTCACTGCGATTTATGTTACGCAAGAATGACAGATCTTTCACCGATATTCTACATAGGATACTGCGATTTTCCTTACGCAAATGTCTGATCTCTCAAATACCCCAAATTACTACACAGATCACTGCGATTTACTTTACGCAAGTGATAGAATTTGGTACGCGTTTTGTTGGTCTGGTTTATGGTTTCCCCGCTAAGGTTTTCTTCACATAAACCTAATAGATCTCAACGAGGCTAATTCATACAAATAGTTTCTCTTGCCATTAAAGCACTGTTATTACCCTAACGGTCTCAAACTAGATCATTAAAATTAGATGAAGAGATAGTAAATCACAAAAGTATTTTATTTCAACAACAAGAAATCATAATCAACAGAAATATATATATCAAAACATCAAGAGTAACAAGGTTTACTGCCTAGCCCTAAGAAAAGGAACTTAGCCGCGGAACTGCATTGTTACAAGCACTCCTCTCTTCTCACTTTAATCAAATCTAACCCTAATTACAAAGATAACTAATCCTTTTGCCCAGGGGCCTTATATAGGAGTGTAGGGACGTGTAGAGGTTGAGTAGAGGCTAAGAAACTGATCTGGAAATAGTTGTCGGTAGTTATTCTCCAAGAAATGCCTTCGGATACGGACCGTATTAGTCAATACGGTCCGTATTAGGACCTTGACGGTTAGGGTTTAATGCTTCCAGCGCTATCTCCTGGTCTGTGCTAGGCCTGGTCCGTATTAGGCAATACGGACCGTAACAGAGACTTAGTCGATGAGCGTCGCTGATCCGATTGACCTGATTCTAGCTCCATTTGGTGTAAAATAGTCCCAAAATCTGTATTCTGCAATAAAACATAAAGAAGGGTGACAGTAGCATTTTTCTCTAATAAATTAAACATAAGTGTGAGAAAATATGCAAAACCTAAGCCAAAACCCTACGTAAATCATCGTTATTTTGACTCTGATCACGCCTCCCAACTTGAATTGTTGCTTGTCCTCAAGCAACGGCATCCCAGCTGGTCAAAGATCCGGTCTAGGTTAAACCATACAATCTCAAGGACTTGTTTAAAAATTAAATTGGGGCTTAGGTTTGGTACAATTTGGCATGACAATAAAAATTTAGAATTCTAAAATATTCATGATCTCTCCCTTGAACAATTTATTCACCCCATGATTGACCTCATTATGCTTACCCTAGAAGAATTATCATTGAACAATTTATTTCACAAATATCCTTAAATTTGAGAGTATTAATTTCCCCTTCGATTATAAATGGATCCCTTCCAATCAATAGGAATTCTAATGATATAAATTTTGGTTTTCCTTCCCAATTGATTGGAGCAAAGTATGACAACTAAGTGTGTTGGTACTTGTGACTATTTTTGAAAAATTAAATATGTACAAAATTTAAAATTTGAGAGGTTTTCTCGAGCCTATTGGTAACCAGTCTTGTGTAGGCACCCGTACTCTTTTTATCCTCCATCTTTTATTCTATTTTTTTTTTCTTTTTCTAATTTTTCTATTTTTTGGATTTTTCTCATTTCTGATTTTTTGTATTTTTCTATTTTTCTGAAAAATAAAATATTTTTGTGTCACAAGCACCATGATTACACACAATTCCAAGTATTCATTCATACAAGGAATTATTGCATAGTTTCGCTAGGGGTCTATCTATAATAAATGGATATTCTAAAACATTATCAAATTTAAAAGACTTTGCAAAAATAGATTACTCAATAAATAAAAATTCTAGGATTTGTAATTTTTTTGATCAACTCTCATGGTTAGCAATTCATTGTTCACTTTGAGCTCACCAATAATTTTAAAAATTCTGAATTTTTGTATCATGATCAATTGTCTAAACCTTAGTCTAATTCAGTTTAAAACAATTCCTATTTGATTAAACCTACATGCAAATTACCCCTAAATTATATGATCCTATCAATGCAAATGCCTATATGCAAGCTAGATAAAAACCTCAATCGTTCCTCCCAACTTGTTTTGGTTAAGCCTTGAGAAGTGGTCCCGATTGAGTAAAACTGCTAGCGAAAAAATGAAAAATAAGAGTCCTACATGCCATGATCCTAGATACAATGCAATTCCTAAACTAATTTCTTACCCCTACCCCCATGCTTAAATTTTGTATTGTCCTCAGTGCAAGAATATAAACAATTAAGAGAGGGATAAGAAAGATCTCACAGATTACTCGTTGCGAAGGAGTGGTGGTGGGAAGTTTAAATTTGGTTAAAATTCGAATATCTTCTTTGGAGCGCCAGAATTAGAGAGTTGGTTATTCCTGTACATTGAATACGGTCCGTAACCATTGTGTTGTTCTGGGTCAAATTCTGCTTTTTCTGCTCCAAGTCCGAAATGGGTCCGTATTGGACCGAACAGTCCGTAACAGAGAGTAAATTTTTGTGACGGGCTTCGAATTGTTTGACCAAATTCTTTCAGCATCTCCTCCTGTAGGTAAGATTAGTAACCCTGTGATCAGTATAATAGTTTAGGATCTAATGAAATATATATATATTTTTATATGAAAAAGAAAGCAAAAGTGGCCTTGGGTTGCCTCCCAAGAAGCGCTTGTTTAAAGTCATTAGCTCGACCCCTTGCTTCATTGAGATTCCGAATGAACCATGAACTGTTTTATCTTCACCTTCCGACCATGGACCGCATCGTAGTTCTCCCAAGAACTTTTTGGTGTGATAGTGTTGAGGACTGTTGGAAGAGGCCTTGATTCTATGATTGGAACTTTGGTTTCTTCCGGTTTGATAGAAATTGAAGTCAACAGAAGATCGGAAAGCTTGTTTTCATGCGGGTGTGTGTGCCAACTCTTTTCTAATTCTTGCCTTTCTTCCATTGTCTCATCTTCAAGTAGACTGCGGTACATGGGGACGGTCGGGCTAAGGCCTTTGATGTCGTCTATTTTGTCGCCAATAGCCTTTCGGTGCATCTTGAGTATGTTGACGAGCTTCTTGGATTGAACATTATCGAGCCGAGAATTGACAATCACCGGGTAGGTTTGGTTAGGTCCCAGGAATTCGTAACGGAGGTTGGATGGAAGAGGTTTGAGCTCGAGTCGTGGATGAGAGGTTGTCTTCTCCCTTTTCTTCACTTTGCTACTGACCGTGCTAGGCGACACGGACTGCAGAATTTTAGATTTGGGGGATTCTTCCTCTTCTTTTGTTATGACAGTGGCACAACTTGCGCAAGTTTCAGCGTAGGCTTCATCAGGTTCAGCGGTGATGTATTGCTCGAGTTGCCTTTCGTCATCTTCCCCTCTAAAAAGGTTGTCCAATTCCTCCATACCCATGGATTCTCTCAATTCATCATATGTATACTCTTCCTCTTCAAATTCATCCGTGATACTCAAACTGAAGACATGATCAATGTCAGCATCATCTTCCCCTCTAAAAAGGTTGTCCAGTTCCTCCATACCCATGGATTCTCCCAATTCCTCATATGGATACTCTTCCTCTTCAAATTCATCCATGATACCCAAATTGAAGACACGATCAATGTCAGAAGAGTATTTCAAAGCTCTATTTATGTCGTAGACCGCCTTGTCTTTTCCGACATTAAGTGAAATTTTTCCGTTCTTAACATCAATCATTGCTCCGCATGTGGCGAGGAATGGCCTTCCAAGGATGATTGGAATGTGTTCATCTTCTTCCATGTCAACCACAACAAAATCTCCAGGTATCCAAAAGTCTCCAACTTTGATCGGTACATCAAGCAACATTCCTTCAGGATATCGAATTGATCGGTCAGCTAGTTGCAATGAGATCCGTGTTGGTGATAGGTCTCCACATTCCAATTTATCAAATGCTACCTTAGGCATCAGACTCACACTTGCCCCCAGATCACATAAAGCTCTCTTAAAATCAGTTGTGCCAATGGTACAAGGTATTGAGAAGCTTCCCGGATCTTTTAACTTTGTCGGTAATTTGCTTTGCACGAGCGCACTGCATTCCAGATTGAGCGGAATTGTTGAGAGTTCTTGGAGTCTACTGCGGTTTGAAAGGATCTCCTTCAGAAATTTAGCATATGAGGGTATGCTTGCAATTGCCTCAGTGAAGGGGATTGTGACTTGTAATTGCTTGAGTATCTCCATGAATCTCACAAATTGCTGCTCCATCTTCTGTTTGGCAGGCCTTGGAGGGAATGGCAGAGGTGGCTTGTAGGGTGGTGGTGAAATATATTCAGGTTCGGGTTGTCGCTCGTATCCATCTACGTGTCATTCTGCTCCTTGATAGGGTCTGTCTGTAGTTCGAATACGAGCGGCTCCGGTGGTTGCGACTCGTATTCTTCGGAATGCGATGGCTCTGCATGCATCTCATCGGAAGTTTGATCAGGCATGGGAGGTCCCTTGTAAGCTGTACTGCTCCTTAATGTTATGCATTTGCAAGTCTCTCTCGGGTTTTCTTCCAGTTGGCCCGAAAATTTGCCTTTTCCGCGTGTAATACTCGAGAGTTCTTTTGCCATCTTAGAAACATTGTCTTCTAAGTCTTTGTTGCGGTTTGTTAAGGATTCGATCTTTTGTGCGATTTCGGCGTTAGCCTTATCTTGCTTCTCTAGGAATCTCTCCATTAAAGATGTGATATCAGGTTGCTGTGGTTGATTGTATTGCCTCGGTTGGTAATTCGGTTGGGGGTTGTTGTATCTCTGTTGATAGTTCTGTTGGGGTGCAGCAGGCCTTTGATTGTTTGCATATGAGAGATTTGGATGGTTTCGGTTGTTCGGATGATATGTATTGTAGGCGGGCTGAGGTCGAAAGCTGTTATCAATTGCGTTTGCTTGCTCTATTTCTTCCTCAGTTTCCGTCACATTCATACATTCGGTCATCTCATGTGCTCCTCCGCAATAGCCACATGCTGTTGCGGCGTTGACTGCTGCTACTGTTCGCTGCTTGGTTTGCTTGTTGAGTGCCATTTGCAAAGCATCAATCTTTGCGCTCAGCATGGATATATCATCTACTCGGTGCATGCCAGGTGTTGGACTTGGCTTCTTTCGCTCAGGGATCCAGTAGTGTTGGTTGATTGCAATCTCTTCAATTAGGTTGTAAGCCTCGTCAGGTTCCTTGTTCATGATTGCTCCTCCTGCGGAAGCATCAATAGACAACCTATCGGTAGGGTTTAGACCATTATAAAAAGTTTGGACAATCCTTTCTAGACCAGTAGACAACACCTTAACATATCCTTATATCTATCCCATACCTCACACAATGTTTCACCATCCCTTTGTTCGAAGTTAGTAATTAGATTTCTAAACCTCGAAGTTTTGGATGGTGGAAAATATTTTACAATAAACACATTAAACAATTGGTCCCAAGTTTGAATGGAATTGGCCGGTAAGGAAAACAACCATGCTCTTGCTTTATCTTTTAATGAGAATTAAAATAGCCTTAGCCTGATTGCTTCATCGGTAACTCCGTTGATCTTTATCGTCTCGCATATCCCTAGGAAAATTGACAAATGAAGATGTGGATCTTCATGTGGAAATCCTCCAAATTGCTGTTGCGAAACCATATTTATGAGAGCAGGTTTGATCTCAAAATTACGGTTCGTAACAGTTGGCGGGTTTATACTAGAATTAGGATCATTCGCATGCGGTACGCAATAGTCTCGTAAAAGTTTGGGTCTTGCTGCATCGTGAACTTCATTATCACCATTGTTCTGCCTTCCATTATTGATCGGTTCGTTCGGTGGGATATTCATGTTGATCGAATCTGAGTCCTCTTCGCTTTCAGAATTACTTGATGAAGAACTATGATTGGTTCTTATCGATGATGTGGAAACGAATTGTCCTCTCCTACTAGCAATCCTCTCGGACCTTCGTACGGATGATTCGGCCAGCGTGCAGTTTCCTAAAAAGAAAAGAAAATCAAACTAAAAACTGAAAATAAAAGAAAATAAAAAGTAAAAATGAAATTGAAAATAAAAGAAAAATCAAGATGCAGAAAATAAAAAGAAATCTAGGCGTTTCTAATTAATTAGATTCAATGGTCAAAGCAAGGACGTCTCGCGAGGCCTTGCACAATGAACCGTTATTCTCCGGCAACGGCGCCAAAAAGCTTGATCACTCAAAAGAGAGCAATGTTTCTTTTAATATTTATAAACTCGTAAATGCTATCGGTTCGGACTGCAAGCGCACAATCCTATCGAGGTCGATCCACAGGGAATATTGGTTCAATACTTTGAGCGATCGAATCACAATCTTTCAAAAGGCTAGATGAAATCTGTAAATTGAGAGATGTTGTTTTGATCAATGTAAATTAGAAAGCAATTAAAAGTAATTAAAATAAAGATATAGATGAGAATTCCTAGGATTTCAGCACACCATTGCCACTCAATCCGCCTTGACAATATATTCCTGTTGTGTCGATTTCCTGTTGTTGTTTAATGAAAGACACCACATAGGTCACTGCGATTTATGTTACGCAAGAATGACAGATCTTTCACCGAGATTCTACATAGGACACTGCGATTTTCCTTACGCAAATGTCTGATCTCTCAAATACTCCAAATTACTACATAGATCACTGCGATTTACTTTACGCAAGTGATAGAATTTGGTACGCATTTTGTTGGTCTGGTTTATGGTTTCCCCGCTAAGGTTTTCTTCACATAAACCTAATAGATTTCAACGAGGCTAATTCATACAAATAGTTTCTCTTGCTATTAAAGCACTGTCACTACCCTAACGGTCTCAAACTAGATCATTGAAATTAGATGAAGAGATAGTAAATCACAAAAGTATTTTGTTTCAACAACAAGAAATCATAATCAACAGAAATATATATATCAAAACATCAAGAGTAACAAGATTTACTGCCTAGCCCTAAGAAAATGAACTTAGCCGCGGAACGGCATTGTTACAAGCACTCCTCTCTTCTCACTTTAATCAAATCTAACCCTAATTACCAAGATAACTAATCCTTCTGCCCAGGGGCCTTATATAGGAGTGTAGGGACGTGTAGAGGTTGATCTGGAAACAGCTGTTGGCAGTTATTCCCAAGAGATGCCTTCGGATTCGGACCGTATTAGGCAATACGGTCTGTATTAGGACCTTGACGGTTAGAATTTAATGCTTCCAGCGCTATCTCTTGGTCTGTGCTAGGCCTGGTCCGTATTAGGCAATACGGACCGTAACAGAGACTTAGTCGATGAGCGTCGCTGATCCGATTGACCTGATTCTAGCTCCATTTGGTGTAAAATAGTCCCAAAACCTGTATTCTGCAATAAAACATAAAGAAGGGTGACAGTAGCCTTTTTCTCTAATAAATTAAACATAAGTGTGAGAAAATATGCAAAACCCAAGCCAAAACCCTACGTAAATCATCGTTATTTTGACTCTGATCAGCCGTTCTGTGCAGTAACTGTGTCGTTCCGTGACGGAGCCGGCTCCGCCGTGCCATTTTTCCCACTCTGGGGAGGCCAACCCTCCAAACAGTAAAACTTACACCTCAAATCGGGGGTGACAGATGAGCTCGTACTCTTTCTCTTCCATTTCGTACAGTACTCCTTCCCTTCCGTTTCTAGCTACTTAATTGCGATCTCCTCCGAACAGTACTCCTTCCCTTCCGTTTCTAGCTACTTAATTGCGCTCTCATCCGAACAGTACTCCGTCCCTTCCGTTTCTAGCTACTTAATTGAGCTCTCCGCCGAACAGTACTCCTTCCCTTCCGTTCCCCTCCGCTTCCTCTCCAATTCTCCCCTTCTGGAGTAGGTGAGCTTGTCTGGTCAGCCCTGATTTCGCGAGCTCTCACCTCCGCACAGTGAATTTATCGTTCCCTCCCTCCGCTCCCCCGTCTGGAGCACAGTCTTAGACATATTAATCAGAAATATAGATTATATTAAACAATTTATTTTTTGACATTCTGAAAACCAGCTAAATGGTTATTAAAATAATAAATAAAAATATAGACATCTTTTTATAGTTTAGATAGATTGTGTATATTTGGTGTAATTTGAAAATTGATGATTGGTCATTAAATCGAATTGTTTAGAAAAAATAACTGTTCAATTTTATTGGTACTTAATTTGATGATCAGACAATTTTCAAAATTGCACCAAATTTATTACATAGCCTATCTATATAATTTTAATTGATGAATAAATTATTTGTTGTCATGGCAAATAAAAATGGTTGTCAGTATCCCCCTTCCTTAATTTGAATCAAGAAAAATATTGTTAAAAATTAAATTACAATGCCTGTATAGACCATCTTGATAGTCATTTGCCTTCCATTAAATAATTTTAATATTTTAATAGTAGAGTTTAATGGTTTTATATGACTAATAAGTGCAATACATATATATATTTTCATAGGGTTTTACTTACGAATTTGATCAAAAATATTATGGATGTATTTTGTAACTAAACTCTGTTTCGTTTTATGAACTGGGCCTAAGCCTCTTTAACCAAAAAAAATTATGGATGTAATTTAGTTATTTTTCAAAGATTGGGTTTCTGTTTTTGTTTTGAGCTTTTATTGCAGATATTAACAAAAATAAGCATTAATTAATTTGGAGAAGAGATAAAACAAGGAAAAATCAAAAGGATGAAGTTCAGCAAAATCTCAGATAAATTGTGGGTCAAACCACACAAAACATGATTTTTGCGGCTCCAAGCTGCAAAAGTTAAAGAAAGCAAGAAAACAACAGTTCCTTCGGAATTTTTTTTATAAATCATAATTAAAAGAAATATTTTTACAAATCAACAAGATTATTTTTTTTTACAAAAATCATCAGAACTGAAATGACATTTCGGTCCGTACTGGTTTCACAAGTTTTCATATCAGCCGCCACAGAAAATCCAAAAAGAACCAGACCGAAATACTATTTCAGTCCCACTCAATTTATTTTTCCAACCATACAACAAACTCTAAAAAAAAAAAAGTTCGGACCGGCTAAAAAAAAAATTTTAATTGTGATTTATAAAAAAAATTCGTTCCTCTGGATAGCCGCAAAATATCCATGTGCATCCAGAGGGGGTGCTAAAATGGAGAAATTAGTGGAAGGATTGTGGTTGTGGGCTGCAAAGAAGGAACATCAAAATTTTGCGGCTCATCACCTCAACCCGCAAAATCCCCATCTTCAAGTCTCCTGGCCGCAAAATATCTACGATTATGAACTAGAGACCTAGAGTTGGTTTAATTTCAGACAATTTCTTCACATCACCACGTACGCTGCTACCCACACCTCTGGAATCATGACCCATGTCCCAAATTAACCCTATGGGAGGATATAAAAGAGAAAATTGAGAGGAAAAAAAATGGATCAAAGCACAAAGAGGGTTTTTTAGGAGGACAATTAGATGAAATGCCTTGAGGAAAAGACGGGAAAAATGAAGTGCACTGTACAATTTATATTTTACAATGTATATATATTAGGTTTTATTGGCAATGGTTTATCTGTTCTCATTTATAATTTACAATGTATATATATTAATTAGGTTTTATTGGTGAACAATCAAACCTAATTGGGGGGTGTCCGGATCCCATAAAGTAACCCATCTTGGGTTTTGGATTGAAACCGTCTGATTCGAATTCGTCGCTCGAAGTCGTCTCGGAATTCGAATTCATCATCGGGATGTGTGCACTCACTTCGCGGATGGATTTTCACAGATTCGAATTGGACGGTCTCGATCCAAAATCCAAAGATTGAGTTACTTCACTGGATCCGAATTGTTGGGGGGGGGGGGGGGGGGTGGAAGGTGAGGCACCGACAGGAGATTATTAGATAAAGTTGATACTTAACCTAGAATTTGGCTAATTACAGAAATTAAAACATCTAGGATAGCATTATAGCAAGCTACAAACGGAATTCTATATATGCTAGATAGAGTCCTAGGTCACCAAAGGAGTAGTGCTAAACAAGGATTAGAAATCCTCAATGAATTAAGCGTTTGTAGTGAAGCCAGTAGTGCTTGGAGACCAAATTTTATATTTTTTGGAATTTTTTTACTATTTATTAAGATGGTTTGAAAATCGTTGTTTTTATTAAAATTCTGCACCATTGGAAAACAGCGATTTTCAAACCATCTTAATAAATAGTAAAAAAATTCCAAAAAATGTAAAATTTGGTCTCCAAGTACATTTTAATATAGATTGAACATCTGACGGTTTGAAAATGTCATTTGAAGTCAATTTGATAGGTTTTAGAGTCACGCTCACGGAAGGGCTTGGTGAGCTTAGGAGCACCCTAGTTCTACTCTATATATATATATATATAGGGACAGATATCCTCCCAGGTATCTGACTCAAGCAAATTGCAACGGCCGGGTCAGATCCAAACTCAATTCGGTACCTATTGAGACTGTAGGGGTCTATTTAAAATTCGTGTCATATTAAATAGGCCGTCCGATCATAATTTGCTTGAGTCAGATAACCTGAGAGGATGTGAATTCATATATATAGATGAGAGGAAATAAAGAACAAAATAGACCAATCTACATGCATGAATATTTTTTTGAACTTTAGTTGCAAATTTTCCTCGTCTAAGTTGTAGACGTGCAAGCTAATATTTTACGTGAAAAACTAAAATCAATGATTAGTATAATTCAACTGGCTGATTTTTACTTTACGTGAAAAAACTTAAATTATGCTATGCGATAATGCGAGACACCAGACCGTAAAACTTCCGTTGCAAGGGGCTTCAATTTAAGCCCGAATCCTCTTCACTTCAACTATATTTTAAATATTCTATACGAGTACAATTAATGGTCCAACCGACGATAATCAACAACGATCGTTTTATAAAATCACCCAATTTTAACGGATCGCTTGATCAGAATTCAACCATGGATATACGGTTGGGACAATATCATTGTAACTTGTACTATTTCGGAGGGCCTAGTGATATTTAGGAATTTAGATCCTCCCAGTACCGTAATAGGGAATCTTTTACAATTACTTGATCTGGACTGTTCTTTTTAACTTGGCACGAATCTCAAAGCCCAATAATATTGGCCCCTCCGTCAGCTCAATTCTCAAAGCGGCTGAGAGTTAATCTTAAACCGAAAAGTGAAGGGAATCTTTTACAGTAATGGCGAGGATACTTGTCCGATATTTAGGCCATCGACTGTACCAATTTCCTATTTTCTCTTTTGTCAATGTCGGCTTTTCGAATGTTTAATAATATTTTTTTATATATTCGACAATTTTATGTATATTTTTTAAATAAATGTGGGCGATTTGTACAAAATTACCATCCGATTATTATTTTCATTATTGTTAAAAGCAACTAAATTACTATCCAAAATGACTAATTAAGTATTTACATGTACAACATGTTTGTTAAAAGAACCTAAGTACTGGATGGTAGATTATATGTTCAACAATTCAATTCAATATTTGTTCATACTCGAAAATCAAATTCAAGTGTAAAATTAAATTCAAGATAAAGTTTACCACTAGATGCGCAATAAAAGATTTATATCTAGTTAGAGAAGCCGCAACCACGTCTCTATCAATATCCACACAAGCATCAATTAATCACACCAATTGATTTGTATCTATTGAGGAGTACTCATCCAGATGCACTCAATCATATGTGTTTTATCCAGAGAGATCAGAATTTTGGACCCATAATCAATACGGCTCAAAAATAGCTTAATCCATATTTTAATTCTAAAAATTAAATTATTAATTTAAACCCAAAATAACTTGATTTGTAGGACATTTCTACTGGACGCAAGGACTCAAACACATTTCTCAGAAATTTTATGTCTTTATATTTTATATGTTAAATAATGAATCTTGTCCCTCTATGAAAAGACGCATATTTAATTTTCGAGAATTAATATGTTAGAGTGTACCGAGGTCCTTTAATAATAAAAAATATATTTTATTTGTTGAAAATTGGTATTCTTTCAAAATTGCTCGTATAATCATCTGTATAAGTTTTAGATATCACTAGGAGCATACTAATCTGATTTGGTGATTTAATCTCTTGAAAATTGTTATTCTTTCAGAATGTGTTCAGAGCTAAGCGAAAACTTTTAAGAAATGTGCAATTTTCTATAAATACATTACTAAAGTTTTTTGTTTGCATATATAAAAATTGACGCATCCTTTTGAAATTGCTCTAATAATTATGTGCGCAAATATTATATAATATTTGAAGTATAATCATTTGAAATGACTCCAGAATAAATTGAAAAACATATACTTTGTATACAAATTAATATATCCTTTCAAAATTGTTCTAATATTAATTTATGCAAGTATAATTATTTGAAGTATAATTGTTTTCAAGTATAATTATTAGGAAGAAATTGTTCTGATAGTTTTTGAAGTATAATTAATTAAGTGGACATTTTATGGTTTAATTGCTCTAATAATTATGCATGTTATTTTTTTGAAGTGCATTACTAGAGATTTTGTTGGCGCTAAAATTAATATAATAATTATTTATACATATTTTAAATATTATTAAGATAAAACTGTCAATTTTGATTGTTAAATTTTTCAAACTTGATGAAATCTATACGTAAAAGACAGACAATCGGATTCCAAGGGATCCATATCCTCGACGGTACCGTAAAAGATTCCTTTTACAATTAGCTATTTACGGTTTGAGATTAACTCTCATCCGGTTTGGGATTCGGGCTGACTGAAGAGGCAGTATTATTGGGATTCGAGATTCGTGTCAAGTTAAAAAGAACGGTCTAGATCAAGTAATTGTAAAAGATTCCCTATTACGGTACTGCACTGGATATGAATTCTGGAAAGTAGGATAGAGATGTCTGTCACTGAACTCTATTTAAATATTTTTATTCCCAAATCCCAACAATGTTAAACAAATGAGTTCAATTTGGGTGCGAATGCAATCGGACTAAAAGTGAGTTCGATGGGTTCGATAACCGTCCGATCTATTTTAAGAATCGCGCCCACAACCGCGCCTGCTTTAAATTCGTGCGCACGAATATTAAAACAGATCGGACGGTCCCTAAACCCATCGGACCCAAGCTGCTCTCCTCAATTCCATAATTTGCCTTTCTTTCTTTGTTGCGTGCAAAAGTTCCTCTCTATCTCTCTCACTCACAAGTCATACCCAAAAGAGCGATCGCCTCTCTCTCTCTCTCTCTCATTTCTCTAGTTCTCGCACAGAGATGGAGCTCTCCTTCTCTCTTCTTGCACCTCTCCTCCTTGTGTCAAACTTCTTTCTACCAAAAGCTGCATTAGCGCTTCAATCCCACCAAGGTAAAGGTCCTTTTACCTTTTGATTACTCTCACTTTCATCCTTTTATCCCAATCCATGCTGACTGGAATAATCCTCAAATACGCTTCAATTGACATGTTTTCTTAGTACCAAATCATTCCTCCTGGATTAATTAATTTTGTGGTATATATTCATGTTAGCATATTCTCAGTCCATCTTGGTATTCTGTATTCAGCTTAGAAAAATAATAATAAGGTATTGGTTAATTAATTAAGTAGTTGGTTAGCCTAATCAAACTCCTTTGGAAATCATCTTTATAAATTTTGATTTCTCAGAGAAGCTTGGATCCTTAATCTGATTTCTTAACAAAGGTCTTTTCATTGTTTTTTCTGATCCAACTATTCAGTTGAGATTGACAAAGGTTAATCATCAAATATAAGGCAATCAAAAGAACATAAATGAAACAAAAAAAAATTCATAATTTCAAATTTTCAAAATTATAGCTGAAGGGGAGCCCGTCTTGCTTGGACGAACCCGTACCAAGATCTTCCACCCTCCGACCGGCCTCTGCATCCTGCGCAGCAGACTGACAGACCCACTGACATTGGGCCCGTGCGACGACTCAGACTCATGGAACTATACCCCACAAAATTTCCTAACTGTCAAGGGTACCTACTATTGTCTCCAGGCAGTCGGGCCCCACCATCCGGCGAGACTCAGCATCAATTGCGTGCCGTCCAACTCGGCATGGCACATTTTATCGTCTTATGATAAGACGTATTTTTCGAGCGTGTTGGAGGATGGTACTAAGGTTTGCTTGGACATCAATGGCGATGATACGGTGATTACAAACCCGTGCAATGGAGGTGGCATTGCGGCGAATGACAGCCAATGGTTCAAGTTTGTTGAAGAGCCCAGAGTTGGTGCTAATTAATTAGAATGTAGGGGTGATATTAAAAATTTGTTTCCTCTGGTATTCCAATGTAGTACCCGGTGCTGTAAATATTCCATATATATGATATATTAACATACTGTACATAAGTAAAGCGTGTCATGCTGGTGTCTAAAATTAATTAAAGTGCGTGGCATGATTGTCATAATGTTGGATACTAAAGACAAACTGTTTCAGATATGATTTGTGTTAACAAAACATGTTCATGTATTTAATTAAAGTGCGTGACCAGGGGCGGAGGTAAGAAGGTCTAATGGGTCAATTGATTCTCATTTTTTAAAAATATTTTTGTATTTATGTACGATTTTGTATGTAATTTAGAGTAAAACGTCACGTTACGGTAAAATTGACTTCATTCGCTACGCTAAAATTTTATATAATTAATTCTCATATATTTTTTATCCATATAGTTCGAAAGTCTGGCTCCGCCATTGCGTGACAGGATCTCCCAATCGCATGATTTGGTTTACAAGCTCTATTTCTGAAATTGCAAGAGATGATTTCTTCTATTAATATCAGTAATTTTAGGAATTATTCTTTAATAAACTTTACATCATCTTAATGCTTACAATTTCAGTCGTGTTTAGTTGTAATTTTGCATTTTTATATCTTTAGAAATGTTAATTGAAAATTGAGGTGATATTTTAGACATATTATAAGTTTAGCGAGATTATTGGATTATTATTTATTCCAAAAGCGAAAATCGTTGAAAATATTGTCCAATTCTTATCTGTTTTTCTTTTCTCAAAATTTGGATATAAATATGACCGGTATAGATCTGCAATAAATATTGAATAATTATTTATCATATTAAATTAAAAAATTAATACTAATTAATAATGTGTTCAATAAACTACTAAATTAAAAATTTTGCATTAAATAATTTTCTCGTATATTGTAGTCTAAAAGAACTTGAGTCATTCCTTCACCCTTTGCCAAATAAGTTGTAATGATGTTATGAGTCCCAAATCAATCAGAGTATCTTCCGGATACCTATTGAAGACCCGTTCAATAATTCTTGACGTAGTTGAACAATCACACAATAACAAATTGTATATAATACAAGCTAAGAAGGCAACTCTGCAATTAAGAATAATAATGAAAGAAAATACAAAATCAATTTTCTTTATATTTCAAACAATAATCTTGCATCTGTTTGAAGATGTTTTGCAATCAATTTCTTTATACAACAAAATTAACAATGAAAATGATGATGGCACCCACCCAGCCCTATCAGATGATGATACACTACTATAATTAATTACCACACGTACACGTGTTTTGCACACTTATATTAATTTATTTTAATTAAATAAAGATAGTGAGAGAAAATAAAAAAGGAACAAAAACAACTCATAGCTAATAAATATCAATGAATAAAAAAACTGATTTACACAAAATTTTTACAAAGTTACCTTGAGTCCATAACTTCCCATTAGAACAAGATAATCATCGGTATGTTTTGCCAAAACATCCTTCACAATTTAAAGTGGTCCGCAACTTTCTCGGCCTTTGGTGATGATAGTTCTTTGTTCATTTATCAAGCAAAATCTGTGAAATAAATTATAGTGATTTTTCAATAAAAATTTATTGACAATGGATATTAAAATATTTTAGAATAATAATAATAATATCAACATTTTTAAAAAAGCTAAAAGGCTGCATCAATTATGAATTAAATTGTCGATAACAGAAACTATCATGACAGACAATAATAAACAAAAGCAAACCTGTTCATTTTTAATGGTTGTCTCCAATATCTCAATAATAATTATATTGTTTGATAAGTATAAGAAATGAATACACCATCTCTCATTGAAATTTCAGGCAAGTTTTTTTTATTTGCAATTTTTGCAAAGTTTACGGTAAATATACTACTATGCTTTCAACACAATTGTTATTAGAAATTATACTCACTTCAAGTGAGCAACTTTCACATGAATAGAGTTCACACATGAGGAATGATGGCTAACATTAAATTTTATTACCTAAAATATCAAGTAGCAAATGATACATGACTTAATCCATAATAGTATGCTAAATTGAAATTAAAACTAAAATTACAAAACAATCATACAAGAGATAAATTTAACCTACCGTTTAAATTTTGTTTGCCGAAATTTTTAAAACTACCATTGTTTAAAAAAAAATAAACAAAAAAACCATCGTTTTAAAGAATTCGAAATCTAACACGGCCGGAGAATGATTCTACGGCCTCAAATGCTGGGGACTGCTGGTGCAGCTAAATTCTACAAATAATGGAAATGTGCACAGTAACAATTTTGGCAAGAAATTAACGGCCAAAAGTGCAACTTAAAAGGCATAATATCATAGCTCATTAAGGGGAGAATATCCTGCTGATTTATCACCATGTTTTGAACGATTTTGTAACAGCTAGTTTTTGTTTTCCTTTTATTATAAATAAGCCTTAGACTCTAAGGGCATATCAGTTTTTGAGTTTTATTAGTCTTAGCTTAATGCTATGTTTAGGGTGAGTGAGTCCCCTGTTCTTGGGTGAGTGAGTCCCCAAAATTATCTACTACTTGCTACTCGATTAATAAAGTTACTTTTAGCTTATTGTCCGCTATCAACCGCACAGGCATTCTACGGACCCAGCCAGAAGTCCGCAGAACCATTATGCGGCCCCATATATTATTTTTGACAACGCAGAACCATTCGCTGCCAAACTAAACAATGCACGCATTTCTAGAACAAAAAAAGTTATTAAAAAACCAAACTTTGAGATATCCCCACGTGGTGCCCTCTTTTAATTAGATAAAAAACCAAAAAAAAAAGACCCATAAATGGTTATGCAGTCCCAGCATTTGGGGTTGTAGAATTATTCTGCGGCCGTGTTAGATTTCGAATTTCTTAAAAACGATGATTTTTTGATTTATTATTTTTTTAACTGTGCTAACTTTAAAAATTTCGGTTTTGTTTGGATACAAGCAAGAATGAAATCCAACCAACTAAAAACAGAAACCACCAGATAAAGAACCATCAAAGATGATGATGACAACAACAAAAAAACATTCACATATTTAAAATATTCACATATTCAGTTATGTTGTGATAATGTAATTGTTGATAAGTGACAACTCAGCAATAAAAAAAATGGTAAAAAAGGAATCGAGGTGCAAGTTGTGAATGCAAGCATAATGCCTTCTTAACTAGATCATTGTAGCAAAGAAGCATGCAGCATAATTTGTAATTTTGGTATTCTAGTATAATTGATATTTAATTAATTTTTAGATTATTCTCTATTAGTTTTTAATCTGTGTTTGGTTATTTTCATATATTCCTTAAATAATTAAAATAACCAAGCAAGTAAATGATATTCATCATCAAACAGGCCCTTTAACAATTTTCTGACTCGTCAAACTGAAAATTGGGGAGATAAATCTCTGTTATTCTAAAGGGATCACAAGATCCTGTTATTTCTATCACAACCGTTCAAAGTTTTTCATGCGTGAGTTTCAAGAAAAAAAGTTTTTGTGTCCGAATCTCAACAAAGGTCAACAGCTGAGATGGGAATAACGGATTTTTTTTAAAAACCGTAAATAAAATAATTAAATCTACGAAACCAACATGATGACCGCAAGATTTACAAAAACCATCAGAACCGAGATGCCAATTCGGTCCCAACGATTTTTTTTTCTCCGGACCGAATTGGCATCTCGGTCCCCATCTTTTTTTTAATTTTGCGCAGCTCACGCCACAGAAAATCCACAAATATTTCCGGACCGAATTGGCATTTCGGTCCGGCCAAAATTTCCCTCCGGTCTGGCCGAAAAATTAAATGAAATTGGGTACGAACTTCATTGGACGGTTTCATAATATTATACTAATCATTTTATATTGAATGATCCAAATATAAGTTAGTGCGTTACAGACATATAAGAAACATTAAAACAAAATTTACTTGGACAGTGGACCGAGATGGCTACTCGGTTTGGCCGAAAAATTCTCTGGACCGAAATGCTATTCGGTCCAGAGAGGCAGCCACACCAAAAAAAAAAAAAAAAAAAAATCTGGACCGAGATGGCTACTCGGTCTGGCCAAAAAATTCTCTGGACCGAAATTGCTATTTCGGTCCAGAGGCAGCCACACGATCGGCCACAGAGTTTTACTCTGTTTTGCTGTGAAAAAAAGGGGGACCGAGATACCAATTCAGTCCGGAGAAAAAAAATTCGTTGGGACCGAATTGGCATCTCGGTTCTGATGTAAATCTTACTGTCATCATGTTGGTTTCGTAGATTTAATTATTTTATTTACGGTTTTTAAAAAAAATCCGGGAATAACAGGATCCCGTGATCTTTTTGGAATAACAACATATTTATTTTCGTAAATTGAACCCCATGTCAGTAAAAGTAATATCCTCTGCATTACCTCAGATTTTGGATTTAAAATCTCAATTATCCGATAGAAATCTAAATCAATTTAGTAATACACGGAACTCCTTTATTATTCGTGCCAATACTGATCGGACAATCTGGATTCATTTTGCAAAAACACAAATTTAAGTTATGCAGACGATATTAATTATGTCAGTAATTCAGATTTTTTTTTTTGAAAGAATAATGATATATGATTAAACAAAGTCTGAGTGTGATACGTCATGTCCCAGGGAGCAAACCGTACGGGAAGATAATTTAAGAAGGTGAGCTTGTCCTGTCTCAGTTCGACGGGCCGAAACTATGAAAGGGCGTGAAGATGGGAATGTATTAGTGCTCTATCCTTTAAAATATCTTGCTTAGTGAAATCATGCGACCCCTGTTACCGGGAATTTTCCGCCTTAAATAGGGGGGCCCCTACTGTTAGGATGTCTTGTCGAAACAGTTAAAGGAGTTCGCATAGCAATAGGGGTGCCTGCATAACGGACAGTGATACTCGCATAACTGGCGGTGACGCGAAGTTGAGGTTGGACTGGGCCTTATCGAATGAGGCCCAACTCGACTTCGTGGGCTGAGTTGTTTTGGGTTGATCGGGCGAGGCTCAGTTTTGGTCCTTGCCAGGCCGTCCACCCTTTGGGCTTCGGGCCTTGCTCTGTTTGATCTCGGGCTAGCCCCCATAGGGGGTCCTAGTCCTGAATCGCCTTTTTGGCCTGCCGCGCAGCGACCCGACTGAGCCTTGTCGGACATACTCATTGACGGCCGCAGGCCTAGTTGCCTTCGGTCTCGGGTTGGCCCCGGGAGGGGGTCCGAGTTCCGAGCTGCTCTTGGGCCATGACCGCATTAAGGGCCCTGTTTTGCTTTATCTCGGGTTGGCCCTTTGCGGGGTCAGAATCCCGAGTCATTTATGGGCCAAGTTCGAATTTATTGAGGATCATTAGCACATGGGCCTATATAATTCATATTTTTCATTCTATAATAAGAAATGAGTTGGAATTCTCTAACTCACTCAAATTTTAAGGTTGAATTTGGACCGTCCGAACAGAATCGAGCCACCCTCTAACTTCTCAGTGGCAGATTTATCCTTGTGATCATAATAATAAAACATTCTACACAGGAGCAAAACTAGAGTGTGATGTGCTCACTAAGAGAGATTGGTGAGCACATCTCCAAAAGACTATCGGATTGACTTTGAACTATGAATCTAAACCGTTGAATTTCATTTACTTCGTGAGTGATGCATGTACATGCAAAAATTTTAAACTTTCGAATTCATTTAGTACATGATCAAGCGAAAAATGAATACATAAAACAATTTAAAAAATAACTTATAAAATGTTAATTGTTTTGACCGCTTCACCATGTACTAAATGAATTCGAAAGTTTAAAATTTTTGCATGTACATGCATCACTCACGAAGTACATGAATTTCAACGGTTTGGATTCGTAGTTCGAAGTCAATCCGATAGTCTTTTGGAGGTGTACTCACCAATCCCTCTTGATAAGCACATCACGTAGATTCTTATTGCATTACATATATAATACATTTTATGTAATGGATTAAAAAAAGTATACTAAATATAATAATTATCACCATAAGTTCACGCGTCATAAAATAAAAAATAGCCTAAGTATTAACAACAGTGAGCAAAAAAAGAAATTAAAAAAAAAATATGAATTGAACATAAAGTTTAAAAAGTCACAAGTATATCAAGTTTAGAAATTAACAAAGAAAAGTTAACATAAACTTAGAAAAATAAACTCTTAGTTATGCCATTTACCTTATTATTATGACTAATAAAGAGTTAAACAAATTTGATTAAGATAAATCTTGAACAACAAATATAAACTTAGAAATAAATGTTGTCCAAACCTGTCTGGCCAACTACCCCTTGGGCCTTGGCAAGTCTTACACCAGGTCTTTTCAAACTCACCGAAGCACTACTGGCTGAACGTGGGGTCAAAACCTACAATATCTTGTGGGGTCTACTTGTCAGCTGGGTAACTCTCTTGGACCTTGTCTATGTTATAATTTCTTCCTTCCTTTCCTACGAGCTTATATTGTCAAAGGGGAAGACTAAATAATAGAAAAATAAAAGGAAACTTCATTTTCTTCTATTTTCTTAATTAAATATCTCTGTTCTCTCTCCCTCTCTCGCTCGCTTGCTTGCTCGCATTAGCTCTCCATGGAATCAACTTCGGAACAGCTCACCTCGACCTGTGCCCACTGGTAACTGCTCTAATTTGTGGTTGATTTTCTCTAAATTGTTCTTTAGCTGTTTGGATTTACTGTGAATTGTTGTAACTTGTTCTGATCTGTCTAGTTATCCGAGAAATTCACGATGTTTTTGCTCAATTGATAGCATTTGATATGATCAGGAGTACGGGTTCAAATAGAAAGGAAATTTTCACTCGTTTGCTTCGATTAGATTTCGTTTATTGTGTTAATGTCAGCTGGAGCTGAATTGATTCGACACATGGTTTTCAATACTGAACATATCTCCCTATTAAATTTTTTATTGGTACATTTACACCTTTGCAATTAGAATGCCAAAAGTTTGCAAGATATACCATCTAAAAAGCATTTCCCTTTTCAATATTAGCAGGTTCGTTCTTTTCTAACAAATGTTAGAAACTAGTCGCTATCGTTCAGTACTAAAATAGATCCCTATATCTAATTTAGGTCATCAACTTTATTTAGTACTACTCATCTTTTTATATTACTACTGTAGTACTGTGTGAGCATTTTAAATTTAGACTTGAAATAATTGTAACCAGAGCATCCTGTATGCTTAGCAGATGATGCTTGTTGGTTTTAATGATGCCGGTTTTTTGTTTGGATTATTATTTTTTATGGAGAAAATTAATAAGGAGAAAATATTGTTTTCACAATATGCTTGCTAATCACATCGCAGGTTCTTAATATTAGAGACTGCATGTTTTAGTGTTATTTTCAGTTAAAAATTTAAATAGAACTGTTGCCCAATTGACATGAAGTTTGCAATGTTTTCAGTAGTATATAATTGAATGGTAGTTTGGATTTTTAGTTCCCCAGTTTTTTTTTTTAGCAGCGTCAAAATGCAAGGAAATAATTGAATGGATGCTTTGTTTGTTATCCTGCCTTTGCTTCTCATGTTATCTCCAATTAATCACTTATATGCTATGATCAGATTAAAGAAATTGAAACATTGTGCCTGTATAGGTGTGTGGTAATTGGTAAAGGTGAAATATTGGTTGGCTTGTGAAACACCTTGCATTATAATTTTACTTTTTTCTTCTTCAGCGTGTTTAAGTTACATAATTTCTCCCTTTCTGTGTCGTATTTTTTGTATTTTCTTTCGTTCAAAAGCAAATATGCTTGTACATCTGAAAAACAATTCAATAAGGCTGTTACTACACTTTTTGGAATCCCAGTTAATTGGACTAAAGGATAGTGCTGAGACCTCCCCATTCTACTCTAATTGCATTCTGCAGATTTCTTTCCGTTGTTTTGGAAGAACCAAAAAACCAAACTACCCTTCCTTTCACTATATCTCTCTTCATTAATAACTTGAAAAGAACAATGATTTAGGTACTTGGGGAAAAGGTACAGGCGGTCTACATGGCTTACAGGATATATCATTTTTCTAATGGCTTGTGTTGTCTAATATGACTTCTGGCAGTGGGTACACAGAAACTGTCGGCAACTAATTACATCTCCTTACCGTCTGAACTTGTATCGCCATACCACATTTTTTAATCTGGCTGCGTATTATATAGTTCATACTTCATAACCAAGGAGACATCCCTGTCACAAATAAATTATATGCACCAACCATACTTTCAATAGCCTAGTGTTGCAAATTATCCAATATAATCAACCAATATATATCCCATATTGGCAATATACTAGTGGCTACAGCAAGCTAATGGTAAATATGCAACCAACTTCCTTTTGTTTTATAATCATTTATATGCTTTAATTTGACTCCCAAACCTTGGATTGGATGGAACATTTTTTGGTATTTGATGTCTCTAATATTTTTTTCAAATACTTCCCTGTTAAGTTTTCACTTTTCATTTTGAGCCTATATTTTTTGAGATATACATTATGATGCTATTGCACTGATAGTTGCTTTCATTAAGAAAAAAAAGGTAACTCTTTGGATGAACATATTGTCTTTTACTTTTTTATTAGATTGACAATTAAATGATCATTTTATTTCAAATTCTTTTTGTTTGGTTGAAATGAAAGCCAAAGAGATATTCCGAGCTCAAATTTTGATCTGCATTTTGCGCACTGCTCTCGCAACCTTGAAAAATGCGTGCACTGTGGAGAGATGGTACCAAGAAAGCATGTCGAAGATCATTACAATGAAGCACATGCACCAGTAAGTTGTTTTCTAAATGTTTTCAGGCATATGCTTATCTTCTAATGGATTTTCAACAAATATACATATAGACAATCTGCAAAGACCATAACTGGCAGTAAAAGGCAGCCTGTACAAAGACAATATTATTTATATTTCCTTTTTTTGCTTGTTAAAAGCTCTACAAGACCAAAGTTTGGTATATCTTTCACAAAAACGGTATGCTTTACATATGGAGGAGAGAACAAATTTGACATTGGTACATTTACAACAAATGGCAATTGCAATTTGCAAAATGTGGAGGATGATGTTCATTTTTCTATACAGATCACATGTTCCCTTTGCTCCGAGATAGTAGAACGAGAAGCATGGGCTCTTCACAATTATGAGCTTTGCCCAAAAAGGATGGTCACTTGCAAATATTGTGAGCTGCCCTTACCCGCAGTCGATATTGTTGAACATGAGGTACCTCACCAAATCTTTTGTAGGAGGTTTTTTTTTTCAGGTCAATGATTGTAAGAAGTGCTGAGTTGTGTCGAGGGTTTTTTATTTAGCACAACTGTGTGTACACCTTAAAAAACCTGAAAATAAATGTTATGCGAAATATTGAACAACGTCCTTTCTTCCTTTCCCATTGACCCCCACCACACACACAACTTCCTTTCTTCCTTGACTTGACAGATTATGAGAAATATCGAACAACGTCCTATCCCTGCAAAACTTCTCTAGATGAATGATAGACAGAAAAAAGAAAAAAAGAAAAAAAAAAAACTAGTTTCAGAATTTTGAAACTAAGAAGAGTAGGACCATAAGTGATATTTCCAATATATTGGAGAGGCATACATGCTATTGATGGTTTTATAGTCGTGTTATTTTGGTTTGTTGTGTTATTTTGGTTTGTTTTGTAGGAGTACCCAAAAAAATTCCTCTTCTATATTATAGACTTATAGTTTGGACACCCTCTCATATTAGTTTGTCTCAATTTAGGACCTTTGTGCAGATGCATCTCTGTAAAAACATTTGGAATCATTTCCAAAGGCTAATTTGTTCCGTACTTGGGTACCTCTAAACAATGAGTTGAGTATCATCATATTCTCTCATATTTAAAATGGAACATTTTTCTGGTAAATGTACACCAATGTTCTTTGCAAACCTGTTTTGAACTTTTACTGGACTTCATGTGGAATATTTAAATGTATCTAGCCGTACTACCTGATAAATAGGCATCTGGGCACCCCAAGAAAAGCCATTTCTCTACCACTGCTAACTGAAAGTTTGATGAGAGAAATAACTATGTTAAAGCAACTGATATTTGTTTTTGAAATCTAGGATGTATGTGGGAACCGTACTGATTATTGTAACACATGCCGCAAATACATCAGGCTCCGTGAACTAGCTGATGGCCACCAATGCTCCATCCAAGATGTGTCATCTCGTGTAAATTCAACTGGTCCATTAGGGGCAACAAGGTAATTTCATATGATCCTTGTTATTTCCTTAATTTCCTAGCAGCTATTTTGGTTTAATTCATGTTATTTGTTGAGTTCTTTTTTAACCAAATGGTCAAAATCTCAGATGATTATTTCACGCCTAGGGCCTCTCAATTTATGACTTTTTGTGGCTTTGTTTCCTTTGCTCCTTGTTATACTGTTTATAACCAGTATTGGAGTCTGCCACATAAATCAAGGTATTAGATAGACTTACCAGCTGGCACTAAACTTTACCTGTATCTGCGTAACCCTACAAAGCCAAGTATCTCAAGCACCATCTATTGCCTTAAATTAGTCCTCCTTTCTCTATAGTCCTTGGAGAGGAAAGTGAGAGGCAATTTCGGAGTCTTGTGAAGAAATTGCAGAACTATATATATGGGATTAATTTCAGAATTTGCAAGGGCTGTAAAATCTATCACTCTTGTTAGGTAATTTATAGTCATTTCTGTATATAGGAATACTGACGACACCATCCTTTCGGAAAGAGGGAATAGTATTATCTTTTTAATCCGTTTATTGGTTATTTCTTTTTAACATTTAAAATGCCATACGATTCTTCAAATTTGAAGGGATAGGGGAAATGGTGCAAGAGATGAAAGGCCACCACCAAGACGACCTCGCTAACAACGGACCATTACACAGGCACGTTATCTTCACCATTGCAGTAACGGGCCTAGCGGTTCTAATTGGATCTCTTCTTTTCCAAAGAGCATAGGAAAAACCATGTTCCATTACTACATAGTGAGTTACAATGAGCAAACGGAGAAGGCCAGAAAGTACTGAGTGGTACTTTTGTTTGTAAGACAGCTATTTATGAATCTAATTATGATTTTCCCTTTGTCTTTGTAATGTATATTGGATCTAATTATGATTTATGAATCTCATATGTTGGTTGTTTTTAAGGTCTATAAACCAAAGAGGGTGTCATGCCCTAAAACTTCTTAAAAACCCGAATGCTATTTCTGAAGTAATTACGGTTAAGAAATCAAATTGAATAGAAAATTCACCCAAACAATATTTGCTCTTAAGCTTGTGTTAATTAAAATAAATTTGTACAATGTCATCTTACCTTGGGTAAAGGCAAGACTCTCGGTGCAGTACAGTGCAGTTTAACTAGAATATACAATATAAAATGGTTACGATTTAATATTAGAAGCAAACACAAACATGAAGGTCCCAATTAAGATTAAAACAGGGGAATATATATCTGTTTTAACTAAGCTAATTAACAACGGTCAAACTTTTTTTTTTTTTATTAATCTATCTATATTACAGAGGCTAAAATGTTGTAGCCAGTAGATTATTATGTTGAGTCTGAGGCGGATTTAAATGGGCTTAGGGATGACCAAGGCCCTCTATAGTTTATAAAAATTGTAAATTTTATGTTTATTTTTTTGTTATTTAAGTAAGATTATAGTTTATTTTCTATTAATAAAATATTTATAAAAATAAAGCAATAAATATGTCTCTTCTAAAATATAATTTGTCGAATATTATTTTACATTAAATTCAGCTCCTGTTATAATAAATTTCTGATTCCGTTCCTGTATTGAGTTGTGACCTGATTTATCCCTAACTAAATTTAGATCCATCTCATATTATACCGACATTTTTATTAATATCCAAAATTAATTACAAAATATTAATTATACCCAGCTTAGCTGGGTATTTTTAAAAATGCCCAAACCGGTCATTTTTTAGCCAGTTAGATTAAAAATTCGGACCGGCCATATTTTCGCTGGTCAGGAGGTTTTTTTTTATTGAAATATTTGTTAGATTACTTCTTTTGATGTATACTTAGCATAATTATACTAAATTACGAGAAATTATGCTAAGAGAGACGATATCTTCACTGAGAAGGCGAAAAACGACGACGAAACTTCAAACGGCCGTAAAACGGCGCTCGAGTGTCCGATTTCAGCAAATGATCACTTTTCGGAAAGCTTGCAAAAATATACATACGTCGGTGACTGCTTTGCCATTTTTTTAAAATTCAAAATTGTCAAAAAACAAAGAGAAGAGCCTCAAAACTTGAGTTGAAGTTTCCGATTAAGATTTTCATTTATATTTTTCGATCTAAGTAGCTCAGTAAATTGGTTATATCATGAACTTGTAGAATACCAATTTTTACTATTTTTGAATTTTTTTTTATTTTTTATGATTTATGAAAGATGGCACAAAATCAGTCTAATTTAGCGTAATTTAGAGTAATTCAACGTATTTCAGTATAATTAGCGTAATTTAACGCAATTTAGTATAATTTAGCTTAATTTAGCGCAATTTAGCTTAATTCAGCGTATTTCAGTATAATTAGCGTGATTTAGCGTAATTTTGTGTAATTTAGCGTAATTTAGCGTAATTTACCGTATTTTAGCGTAATTTAACATAATTTAGCGTAATTTAGCATATTTAAGTATAATTATGCTAATTACACATCAAAAGAAGTAATCTAACAAATATTTCAAAAAAAAAAAAAACCTCTTGACCGTTAAAAAAATGGCCGGTTTGGACATTTTTAAAAATACCCAGCAACTAAGCTGCGTATAATTAATATTTTGTAATTAATTTTGGATATTACTAAAAATGTCGGCATATTATATGTACGTTTGTCGTGATTAACATAAATCTAATCCTCGTGTAAAGTATATTTTCATGTTAATTTTATACTTATTTGTTTTTGGAGTTTGATAACAATCTCTGAACCGGAGATTAAAATTCTCCGGCTGGCCACCTAATCAAAATTTGACGATTTGTCGTTGATGCAAAAATGAAACAAGTTGATGTACCTTGTTGCAAATAAGTATTTTTTTTTTTCAAATTCAAAACAAAGAATGCCTTCTTATATGATTTTGTTTTATTTTAAAGATAAGTAACAGGTAGAGAAAAGAAGAAAAAAGGCACACTAAACTTTTCTTTTGAATGAATGTCGAAGAAAAGTTAACAACTAAAGAGAAATTTGCAATATCAAAGCTAGGTGTAGCCGTGTAGGGTGTGATGTGCTCACTAAGAGGGTTTAGTGAGCACAACTTAAAAAGTCTATCAAATTGACTTTAAATGACGAATTCAAACTGTTAAAATCTATTTATTTCATGAGTGATGCATGTTCATGCAAAAATTTGAAAGTTTCGAATTCATTTAGTACAAGGTCAAGCGGTCAAAAAATAATGAAAAATGATACATAAGATAACTTATAAATGTCATTTTTTTACCGCTTGAATTTGTACTAAATAAATTTGAAACTTTCAAAAAAAAAAATATGTTCAACAGTGGAAAAATGTTTCTAAAATTTAATCTTTCTTAGATTTGTTCAACAAACAAAAAACTAAAATTTTATTTGATTATTTTGTTCGGCTATATGTTTTGAAAACTGAATAAGTTTAATTTGAATATTATAATTCAGTTTTAACCGATCCAATCACACCCTACGAGTGCCAGAGAAAGAAAATTTGACCATTTGATGGTACCGTCAAGCAATAAACCAGCCTAAGTTAGTTCAGTTTTAAAATAAAAATAACTCCTTTTCTAGTAACATGCTGGATTGTACATGCGTGCATGCACTTTGTAAATATTTATAGTGCATGGACGCGTGTACAATCCAGCATGTCACTAGAAAAGGAGTTATTTTTATTTTAAAATGAACTAACTTAGGATTAGGATGGTTTATTGCTTGACGGTACCATCAAATGGTCAAATTTTCTCTTCAGCACTCATAGGGTGTTGATTGGATCAATTATAACCTGAATTATAATATTCAAATTAAAATTATTCAGTTTTCAAAACATATAACCGAACCAAAATAATCAAATAAAATTTCAATTTTTTTTTTTTTGTTGAACAGAAACAAGAAAGATTAAAGTTTCACATTAATTCTCTAAAAAGTCAAGTGGTCATGTTAAAAAAATAAATGTATTGAAATTAATATATAAACTTTATAATTTTAATCTCTTGACTTTATAGTAAACTAATTTTAACTTTTTTTTAAAATTTCATGCATCAGATTGATGGATTTCAACTATTTATATTCGTCATTCTGATAGATTACAAAGAAATTGATGAACAATTCCTAGTTCTACTCAATAAAATAAGAGGGAATTTCACGTGTAATCCTCAAAAATTTCAAAATTACGTATTTCTCTCACTAAAGTTTAAAATTATGTATCTCCTCTAAACTTCAAAAACTCACAAATTTATCCATTTTATTGTCTTTTATATTAAAACTCATTCTAAAATTTTAAAATATCCATTTTACTCTTTATTAAAAGCATATAAAAGCCCATCAGACTCAAATTTGAATATGAAAGGTTCCTCTACTGTCCGATCCGCGTGCAATTCATTAAGATCGGTGCGCATCGCTTCAATATTTGTGCTGATCTATGCACAGATCTTAAAGCAATCCCAATACGCATTCATCGCATTAAGATCTGTGCATGTCACTTCAATATTTGTGTGTTCGCATCAAGATTTGTGCCAATCTTGCCTGCACAAATCTAAAAGCAGTTCGGACGGTAGATGAACCGTTCAGATTTAAATTTGAGTTTAGAGCTGGCAAAAAAGCTCGCAATTCGTGGATCGCTCGTGACTCACCTCTGGCTCGATTGGTAACAGCTCGTTCGATAGTGGACCGAGCTATTAGCGAGCCAGCTCGCCACTAGCTCGGGCCAAAATTAACAAGCTGAGCTAAGGCCTAGCTCGGACCGGGCCAACTCGGCCCATAACGAGCTATACACTATAGGCCTTGAATTACAAATTTACATATGGCCCAGTAGTCTCGGTTCAGTTTTTATTAAATAATTGTGTGAATTTATGTTATTTTGTGTGAGTTTGTATGTTTAAATGTGTTTATAATAAATTAATTGCTATGTTTTGTATAAATTCTATTATATTTGATGGCTTGGATTATGTAAATGATTAATGGGCTTTCTTATTAATATTTTGAATTTGTATAATAGCAGCCCAGTGAGCTCGTGAGATAGCTCGGTCCAGCTCGGGCTGGCTCGTCACGATTTCAAGCTGGACTTTAGCTCGGGTGTCATAGGTCCAGCTCGCTCGGTAAGAGCTCAGTCCAAAATTAACAAGCTGAGTTAGGGCCCAGCTCGGCCCGAGCCAGTTCGTTGACAGCCCTATTTGAGTCTAATAGGCTTTATATGATTTTAATAAAGGATAAAATGGGTATTTTATAAATTTAGAATGAGTTTTAATATAAAAGACAATAAAATGGGTAAATTTATGAGTATTTGAAGTTTAGAGGAGAAATACATAATTTCAAACTTTAGAGGGAAAATACGTAATTTTGATGTTTTTGAGGGGTATACGTGAAATTCCCCCATAAAATAATATATATCCTCCGCTCTTGTCATCGGTAAATAGGCAAAAAATAATAGGACGAACACACAAAACCATCCTCCGCTCTCGCCATCCATTTTACTCGACAGAGGTTTCAATCGTCACCTCCCCAAACACACACAGTGAACAACCTAACAAAAACCCTAACCCTAGATCCGCGATGACAACCGAGGAATCGATCCTTTCCAACCAAGATGAAGAGTCGAGAAGCACCATCACAGATTCAGCCTTGGAAGAAGGCGAGCTGGAGGAAGGAGAGATCGAAGGAGGTGACTCGGCGGCCGGAGGCGGACTGGAGCCGGCGTTACACCCGCTGGAGCACTCCTGGACTCTCTGGTTCGACAATCCAACGTCGAAATCGAAGAATATGGCCTGGGGAAGCTCCATCAGACCCGTCTATACCTTCTCTACCGTCGAGGATTTCTGGGGGTATGAACTTCTCTAAATTTTGACGTTAATTCTGTGATTTACTAGATTAATTTTAGGTGGGATTTTTTGTACTTGTACCCTGTAAAAACTTTACCTAGACCTGTTATGAATTATCGAGGAATTCCTGGGTTTGAAGGTTTCTTAGATTTGAGCTAATTATGTGGCTGTTTTAAGGTATCTTTCTCTTGAATTTCAGCTAGCTGTAATGATTTTCGTACGGATTTGTTTTAGCTCTTACCTAGACGCTTGTTATATTTATATTGATTTATACCATACCATGCCATACCGATTATAGACCTGGCTGTAATGCTACCATTATTTGTTACCACTTACTAGCATTTAATTGTGAAGTATTACCCTTGATGCATGAATGGGTTCTGTATGGCAATTAGCCGATGACCTTAGTAAAAAACTTGAATCTTTTTCTTTTTTAATTTAATTGTGGTGTATAATTATAATTCAAATTTGATATGATCTGTAATTATAATTATGTGTGTGCAGCCTGTACAACAACATAAACCACCCGACCAAACTGGTAGTAGGTGCAGATCTTCACTGCTTTAAGAACAAGATAGAGCCCAAGTGGGAAGACCCCATCTGTGCCAATGGCGGCAAATGGACCATCAACTGCCCCCGAGGAAAATCTGATACTCTCTGGCTCTACACGGTACACCCCCTTCTCTCTCTCTCTCTCTATAAAAATATTCATGTCTGCTTGTACATTAATAGAGTGAGCAAAGCTGAGTAGGCAAAAATATTCATGTCTGCCTGTACATTGATTTGGTTTGGGTTTTACTTCATTTCAATTCATACCCGTACTAAGTTGATTTGGATTGCCTATTGCCTAGGAAGTTTCTTGCGACCTTGTCAGGTTAGGAAGGTTTCTGATTTTGGGTCAGGTTAGATTAAGGTTTCACTTTGAGTTCTGGGTTTTTGTTGACCAGGTTATCAGTCCATCAAGTATGGGCCTGGCCAGGTCAGGTTTTGTGTTGACTTGGCTTTCTTCAGGTGAAGCTTGGGTCTTGGACTTTCTGATATAGCCAGTTTGTGTTCAGTTTTAGAATTTGAGTTATGAGTTGGTTACGTATTTTCCGATCTTTTAGATTCTAGCAACTTGTTCGCCTCATATTTCGTTATAACCTTCAGAGAAAACAAGAGATACCTTAGGATAAGCCTGGGTTGGATTTAAAATGATAGTGGTCCTTGGTTGCCTTTGAGGGTTGATATTGTGTTCTTCAAATTTTGAAACCAAGGAGATGACCATTAGTAGGACTGTTCTTCATTTTTATCTTAATTTTCTTTTCAATTTTTTCTCAATTAAAAGAAAGGTTTTTCTATGTTATACTATTCCGAAATCTCAAAATAATGTACTTATTTGCAAATTGAGAAAAAAAATTAAACTTAGTCAAGTTTCAAACCCAACATTCCTGATCGGATGTGACATTACTTTGCACATCTGATTTTGTTAATTTATTTCATTAATTAAGTTGCTGGCGATGATTGGTGAACAATTTGAGTATGGAGATGAAATATGTGGGGCTGTTGTCAGTGTGCGTGCCAAGCAGGAAAGAGTAGCCATCTGGACCAAGAATGCTAGCAACGAAGCTGCTCAGGTATCCATTATATTCAAGTACCATGCCTGACACCAGAACTGGTCAACTCTGGTATTCTATATTGGATATCACTACTGATATCCAATATAGATGCGTAATACTCATCTTTGGGCCGCAGTTATCTAATTCTGACCAAAAACCTAAAAAAAAAATTACAATTGTAAAAAAATATTATGATCTTAGTATTGTTATTTTCTCCCAATTTATTTGCATGTCACCCAAAATCCAAGAGTTGTGAAAGCATTTTGAGTTTTAATTACCTTGTTATTGATAATGTACTTTTTTCCTTTGGGTCTCTTTCTAGATAAGCATTGGAA